>CM066736.1:85230851-85538351 GCA_033961575.1 Aselliscus stoliczkanus
AGTGAGCTGAGAGATACTGGACATGTTTGTGCAGAGGAGTAATGTGACCCATTCGCTTTCGTGTTCTCTTTTTTTTTTACATTAACACATAATTTACATACCATAAAATGCACCCTTTATAGTGTATAATTCTATATACTAGAAATGAGTTTTGATAAACCCACATAGTTGTATAAACATCATGCTTTGCTTTTGAAATGGGGCATGCAGGTTGCTGAATGGAGATAAGCCTGGAGGGGACAAGGGTTGCCTCACAGGGGACCAGCTAGAGGCTGTTGAAATAGCCCAGGTGAGAGATGGTGGTGGCCCAGACAGGGGTCTTGGCTCAGACCAAAGTGTATTTCTGAAGGTGGAGCTGGTGGGACTTGGTGCTGTTTGGATGTGGCATGTGAGCGAAAGAGAGGATTCGAGAATGACTGCAAGATTCCTGGCTTGAGCAGTGGTAAGTGGGAGGCAGAGGAGAAAAAGGTCTGGGGGAGAGAATCACATGTTCTGGTTCAGGCAAACCAAGTGTGAAAGTCAAAATGACAACAATCGGGAACAGTGCCCCCGGGAGAGGCCCAGCCTGAAGATTTGGACATGGGAGGGTTTGGTATCTGGGGACATTGAAAGCCATAGGCCGGCCTGAGATGGCCAAGTGAGTTGGTGGATGGAAAGAGCCCTGGGACAAGGCCACATTAAAGGGGTGGACGGTAATGGTCAGTCAGGCGTTCTCAGCAGGAGAGGGAGAATAAGCTTGCCAATGATGTGGGAAGAGACCCGGGGGCCAGTGAATAAAATGCTTCCATATCTAAGAGTCAGAGGTCAGCTGGGCTAAGCTGAATGAAACGAAGGCAGAAAACTGTACCTGGACCTTTACAATAGACAGTGGGGGACATGGTAGGATTCTAAGCAGGGAGTGGCTTGAGCTGAGCTGTGCTTTGGGAAAATTAATAATTATTATTTATTATTATATTATTTATTATCATTGATCAAACCCTTGCTGTGGCCAGGCCCCATGCTAGTGTTTTATACCTATTAACTCATGAATCTTCCTGTCAGCCTTTGTGACAGGCACTACTGTTATTTCTGATTTACAGGCAAAAGCACTGAGAGGTTCAGTGACTTGCCCAAGGTCACACAGCCAGGAAGAGGTGGAGCTGGACCTAGACCTCAGACAGTCTGGCTCCAGAGTAAGAAATTCACTCCAGGAAGCAGTTCAGACTCAGGGTTTTTGGTCTATCGCCCATATGCTGGTGACCTTGAGAAGATCACTAACGGGATCTAGACCTTAATATCTGGCTTGTGAAATTGGGGGCAGGACCTTGATTTCCAGTAGCCCTGCTTCTCTGCCTTTGGTTGCTCGTGGTGTCCATGCCTTGGGCACCTGGCACCACCCCCTGTACCTTCTAGCTTGGTGGCCAGAGTAGCCTGAGAGGCTCCTGGGTGGGGTTTGGTAGCACAGGATTATGGGTCTTTGCTTTTGGGCTGGCTTGGCCTCTTCTGGGGTCCCTGTTCCCTTTCCCAAAGCGGTTAGTTTCTTGAGGAATCTGTCGCCATCTGGTCCCCATGTGCTGCCTGTGGGTCTGTCTGAGGCACTGAAGGATTCCATTCCAGCCCAGAGTAATTGTTACCAGAGGTGGGCAAGGCTGGGGGGCGGGCGGGGCGGGAGGGGGGGGGAAGGAGAGGGGACATTGCCAGAGCAGCCAGTGGGGCCTTTGGTGACTTACAAAGAGGGCGTGTGGGACAGAGGCAGAGAGGAAATTAGAATCAGAAGGTGACAGAGAGCGACAGAGGGAGACCCCAGACAGAGCAGGCAGATGTGGCAGAAGGAGGCAGCAAGATGAGTGTCACAGACACAGAGCAAGACAGGGAGAGAAAGGCATTGAGAGACGGCCCCTCAGAGAGGGGCAGAGACAACTGGGGAGACTTGGCAGAGGAAGGAGAGACAGCAAGTGAGGAAAAGAGGGGAGAGCGGAGGTTGGAAGGGGAGGAGAAAGAGAGAGGCTCAAAACGCGAAAAAACAAGGCTGAGAAAATGCCAGGACAGTGGCTAGACTGGAGGAACGTGGTTACTCTCAGAGCAGCCAGAGCCTCCAAGCCCAGATGGCACCCACTGCAGCCAGTCCTAGGGCATCCATGGCCACACCAGGAGAGGTCCAGCTTTTGCCAATGACGGGTCAGAGCCCAGCGCCTGCCCTGCACAACCTACCCAAGTACACCCTCGCTCCTGGAACCAGGGCCTTAGTGCCCCTGGTCCCCTCCTCCCCAAGGCCCTGCTCCCCAATCACCCTCCACTGGCTCTAGGAAACCATTTCTCTGAGGGTGGTCTTGGCAGGTGGCAAGAGCACTGAACCATGAGCTTTGGTCCGGTCCCTGCCTCTATTCACCTCCCAAGCTCATGCATCTTCCTCCCCTCCCTGCACCTGAGAGCCTTTATCTGTGGAAAGAACTGATCTTGCCCATCCAGCTCTGCATCCTGAGCCAGCAGCAAGACCGGGCTACATAGGCAATGGACTCTGCTCCCTCCCACTGGGTTACTCATGCACTTACTCTCATTCCCTCATCCCCTCCTTCATCCCTCTCCTCTTCCCCTCATCTTTTTATTCTCTCCTTCCTTCCTTCCTCCCTTCCTTCCTTCCTTCTTTCCTTCTTCCCTCCATCCCTTCATTTCCCTCTCTTTCTTTCTTACTCACTGAGTGGTCTCCTGTGCCAACCCTGGGCTGGGTACTGATGCCTCAGAGGTGGATCTTACAGGGTCCCCGGGTCTGGTGAGCTCGGCCTAGGATGAGGCACAAGGTGTGGAACCAGTAAAGACAGTTTAGACTCCAGGCATAAATGTCCCTGCCCTAGGCCAGCTGGCCCCAGCTCATATCACTCAGCCCAATCCCCATGTCTGCACAAGCTGCTTTGGGCAGCTCAGCTCTGAACATTGACCCCAAGAGGCACAGAGGCTAACACTGGCATAATCTCACGTTCCCCATGTTAGAGTTAGGGATGGCCAGAAAGCCCAGAGAGCGCCAGGGACTTGCCAAAGGTAACACAACCAATCATAGCCTGACTAGCTTTCTACTCGGCCTTGGTCCATTCTAGTGGGCTGTAGGCTGTACACATCCCATACTTGGGGTGAGGGCAGCTTCAGCCAGACCTTTGTCAGGCCAGGGAAAGTCTAGTGAAGACTAGTCAGAGTGAGGTCACTGATGGGATCCACATGTTCAGGTCTTATCTTCCCTTCAGCCCTCCCCACCCAGCCCTGGGAGGCCAGGGAGGTAAGTGGGGAGAGGCCTGTGGTGTGTCTGTCCAGGCAGTGTGCCCAGAAATGATGAATGCTGAGGCTGAGGCTGAGAAAAAATAGAGAAAGTGGCCTCCACCCTGGCCACCTTATTTCTGCTGTCAGGGGAGGCAAAGGAGGGGGAAAACTGGCAGGAGTAAGCCTTGGGCTAGAGTGGTATGAACTTGATACAGCTGCATGGCCTCAAGCAAGCCTAGACTTTTGTCCCAAACTGAGTCCTGCAAACTTGCCTGGCCAGCACCACACTTTATAAGCCAATTCCTGGCAGTAAGTATCTCAGTGTACATCTCCTGTGGCTCTGCTCCTTTGAGAGGGACCTAACTGATGCACCATCCATGTGGGGACCGTGTGTGCATGTGCCACTTGTTACTCACCATTCCTTCCAAAACACTTTTCCGTGTTGGCTGCAGAATATTCTACCTTGTGGATGCATTATAATTTACTAAGCCTATCCCCTCTTGCTGGATATTCAGGTTACTTCTAAATATCCACTATTACATATACACTTTTTTTAAAAAAAGATTTTATTAGGAAATTGGGGGAGGGGAACAGCATTGAGGAATCGGGGAAAGGGAACAGACAAGTTGCTGTGCTTTTGTTCTTCAGTCTAGTTGTGGAGGACGTCGCTTCACTGGCCCCTGTTGGTATCATCATTGTGCTCTTCCCGGATGAGGCAGATCAGTTGCCGGCCACTGGACAGCGGCTCATGACGGCTCTTGGCAGCTCATCCCAGCTGCCGGCCACTCACGGTAGCTTATGGCAGCCCACTGCAGCTTCACTGCAGACTATACCGTCGCCAGCGACTCATGGTAGCCCAGCTCCAGGTGGAGCTGTTGTTCACCACCTTAGCTGTAGAGGGTGCAGCATCACTGGCCCTCATATGTGGGATCCAAACCGGGGCCCTGCTGCTCAGAGCCGGCATCCCAAGCCAGCTCCTAACCACGTGCCACTTGGCCTGCCCTACATATATACTTTCGAAACTGTCATGAGCATCGTCACAGAGTTTGAAAGTTTTTCTCAGGAGGACTCTGCAGCAGTGGGGCTGAGGCCAACCCAGTGGACACTCTGCCCATCGCAGCCCAGCTGCAGCTTGTTTCTCCTCCTCTCTATCCATGAGCTTCCTCCAGCACCAAAGGACCTTGTGTAGCCTGTGCAGGGAAGTGCCAGAGATCCCAGGCCCCCAAGGGCAAGCCTCAGCCACCAGGGTGGAAGCTGGACCAATGCGCCAGCCTCCAGCTCCCCAGTTTGAAAAGCCTCGTGTGTGCTCCATACACCGGCCTGGAGGGTACCCAATGGGCTTGAGACCAGGTGCCCACAGTGGTGACCTGCTCATCAAAGCACTCTTTGTTGGGTTCTCTCCCTCCCTGTCTTGCTTCTCCATCCTCACTGTTTCTTGGGGTCACCTCCTGAATGAACTACCTGCACTGCAGTCCTTGGCTCAGGGTCTACTTTGGGGAACCCACTTTAGGACAGGACTTTCTTTCAAGGGCTCAACACCTCCGGTGGGAAAGGGGCCATATCAGCTCGGCCCTTCTCAAACTCTCTTGAGTCCACTTATCCCAGAGACTGTTCTCAGTCTTCACGATGCAGCATGGTACAGACAACCCAGGCTTTGGAGAAAGGCAGCGCCAGTCACTTCACCTCATCAGCCTCAATTTCCTCATCTGAATATGAGCCAGCTGGGCCATCTGTTGGGCTACATATAGCCCGAGGTCTAAAGGGAATTACAGTCCTGCTACCTCCTTCCCACCCAGGCCCTGCCCACTTAGCACTTGCCTCCTCTCTGTGACTGGCTGCATAAAGCTGTGGCCAGAGACCACATCCCTAACTCTTTCCTGTTCTTTAACAACTATAAACCAGGCACTGTGCTGGGGACCATGCATTCATGGTGTCATTTATTCCCCAACAACCCTGTGAGGCAGGTATAATGATTATGCTCATTTTATACATAAGGAAACTGAAGTGTAGAGAATAGGGAACTTGCCTGCATGGCTGGTGAGAGACAGAACCTGGCTGCATGACTCTCTGGTTCCTATAATAAAAACACGCTCTTGAGCACCACATGGGCTTTCCTCTCCCCCTCAGAACTCTCTCAGAGGAGAGGGGATTCCTTGGAGCTGACTCAGGGCCTGGGGCAAGGAAAAGCCATGTCCCTGGGGTCTGCAGGGAGGGAGAAAGTGACGCTGGGAAGTTCCCACACAGCGTTGAGGTTCTAACCAGCTGAGCAGCTGGGGTTAGAGCAGGCAACTGCGGGCTTTGTGGGGTACCCTCTCTTGGAGGCACAGGTCCCTTGGCTGGGACAGCTTCCTGGGAGGCTACATGACTCTGGGGAACTGGGGAGAAGTGAGCGAGGCCACCCTGAGTGGGTTCCGGAAACCAGGGGCTGCGTCTGGGAGGAGACACTCCTTAGTGGCTGAGGTTGAGAGGAATGCTGTGGGAATTCCAAAGCTGTTTTTTCTGGGAGCCACCAGGAAGATGCCCTGGAAATGGCCTTTCAGAGTCCCAGTGCAGCATTATCCAAAAAGTATCATGGGAGCCACATATGTCATTACATTTCTCCAGTAGTCACATTATGAAAGTAAAAAGAAACAGGTGAGCTTAATTTTAGTAACGCCTTTTGTTTAACCTAATGTATCAGGAATCTTATTTCAACATGTAGCTAATATTTTAAAATTATTGATGGATTAATATTTTACATTCTCTTTTTGTATTAAGTCTTTGAAATCCAGGGTGTGTTTTAAAGTTACAGTGCTTCTCAATTCAGACAAGCCACCATGTCAAATGCTCAATAGCTGCATGTGGCTAGTGACCACTGACTTGGAGAGCATGGTGGTGAAGGCCCAGGGGTGACCTGAGGATGCCAGCTTTCCAAGTAGGAGTGAAAAAGGTGAACCACGATGCCAGGTGCCGGCTAGGCTGGGCACCCAGAGGTAACAGTAGGCTCTAGGTACTGGTCATATATGATTTAATCCTCTCATCAATCCTATGTGGTACGTATTATTACTTCTGGTAAGTTAGATGAGGAAGCCAGCTCGGAGACATCAAGCGACTCATACAAGGTCACATAACAGGATGGGAGTGTAGTCATCCCCCAGCACTGAGAAGATATGGCAGCTCACCCCGTCCCAGGGACACAGATGAACAAGAAGACACGCCCCCACTTCCTGCTACCCCAGGATCACTGAAGTCACTGACCTGGCTCACAGGAGAGGGACACGTACATACAGGGACAGTCCTTCAGGCACCCTTCCTTCATGTGGAAGTGAAGGAACCAGGAGGTGAATAGGAAGTGAAAGGTTTTCTGTCCTTTATCTTTTCAAAGGCTGGTATGTGCGGTGTCAGGTGGGCCTACCTAGGATGCAAGTTTTCTCTTTCCTCCCCTCTCTGCTATGTGCGTGCATGTGTACACACTCACACACACGCACACACTCACACAGAGCAGAGCAGGGGGTGCCATTTAGCCTGCATAGGGGACTCAGCAAAAAGCTCCATTCAACAGATGGAGAAACTAAATCATGCAGTGAGAGAACTACATAAGGTCAAAAAGTCCATCAAGGGATAGGCTGAGTGGCTAAGTTGGTTAAGAGCGTGAGCTCTGAGCAGCAGGGCCACCGATTCGATTCCCACATGGGCTAGTGAATGCTGTGCCCGAGCTGAGCTGTTGCTGAGCTGCCAATAGGTGGCAGGATGGCTCGGCTGGTGTAACAACAAGATTACCTGTTCAATGGTGGGCTATGCCCACCCACAACTAAAGAATGAACTCGGCACCTTAAGCTGAGCTGCCACCCAGATGGCTCAGTGGATAGGGCATGTGCTCTTAACAACAAGGCTGCAGGGTTCAACTCCCACATGGGATGGTGATTACACCCACCCGCAACTAAGACTGAACTCAGCACCTTGAGCTTAGAGGCCACGAGCTGCTAATGGGAAGCCAGATGGCGACTGGTGCCCTCCACAACGAAGATTGAAGAACAACTTGGCCGGTCCCCTTCCCCAATTCCCCAACACTGTTCCCCTCCTCCATTTCCCCAATAAAATCTTTTTTTTAAAAAGAGCGCGAGCTCTGAGCAACAAGGTCGCCAGTTTGATTCCCACCTGGGCCAGTGAGCTGTACCCGAGCTGAGCTGCCAACACATGGCAGGATGGCTCAGCATGTGCTCCTAACAACAAGGTTGCCAGTTCAACTCCCACATGGCACAACTCCCGCAACTAAGATTGAACACGGCACCTTGAGCTGAGCAGCTGTGAGCAGCCGACAGGCGACCGGATGGTGAAGGGACTTGGAGCTGAGCTAGCTGCGCCCTCCACAACTAAGACTGAAGGACAATAACTTGGCTGTTCTTCTTCCCCAATTCCCCAACACTGTTCCCCTTCCCCAATTCCCCAATAAAATACTTTTAAAAAGAAAGAGAAAAAGTCCATCGACCATCCCCTAACCTCAGATACATAGCTTCTGTGTCCTGAGTATTCACTCTGCTTCAAGCCCTGTGCCAGCACCCAGTGCGCTAATCTGCCCAGAGACTGCCCTTCCTCTCCCATCTCCCCAGGCGCTGTGCTGCTTGGCCTGGAGTGTCTCAGAGGCAAGAGAATAGGAAGACTTGGCCAATGTTCCAGTTTGGGGAACATGTCTCAGTCTACCTTCTGCTCCCGCCAAACCTTCAACATCCGTGGAAAGTCTAGTTGGTGTCCAGGTTTCTGGTTTGAGTGCTGAGTGTGGACGGGGTGCCATTCATGGGATGTGTACTCAGCAGTGAAGCACGCGTGGGGAAGGCTGAGCTCGGACTGGGCAAGGTGAGCCCTGGGGGGATGCACTGTAAGGAGCATGAGCTGGGGAGGATCTGGGGGGCGTCTCTCTGGAAAGGGCTGCAGCTCGGGTGGGTGCGATGGTTCCCGGAATGTCACTTCCTGGTGAGCCTTCCCTTACCACCCAGTTCAAACCCCAGCCCCTCTCTACTTCCTACGCCCCTTTCCTGCCTCATTGTTCCCCATGGCACCTAGGCCATGTAACATACTAAGAACCTATTTCACTTACTTGCTTATTGTCTGTTCCCTATGGGCGAGGTGTCTGTTGTTTGTTTGTTTGTTTGTTTGTTTGTTTTTCTGCTTTTGTTTTTCAATGTCTGCCTCCCTCAAGGATGGGTGAATGAACATCTGAAGAGCAGAGGGCTCAGGAATGGGGGTGGGGGTGGGTATCAGCATTTAAGAGGTGGCATTTAGCAGGTGGCAGAAAAATAAACATCAGTCAACAAGGTCCACCATGCTCCGGCAACCTCGGGAAAGTCACTTCATAACCTTGGTTTTGATCATCTGTAAAAAGGAGATAGATTCGTTTGCTAGGACTGCTGCAACAAAGTACCAAAAATTGAGTGGCTTAAACAACAGAAATGTATGGTCTCACAGTTCTGGAGTCCAAAGTTGAGGTGTTGGCCAGGGCTGCTTCCTTCTGAGGGCTGCGAGGGTGAACCTGTTCCATGCCTCTCCCCTAGCTTCTGGTGGTTGGCTGGCAATCTTTGGTGTTCCTTGGCGTGTAGAAACATCATCTTAATCTCTGTGTCCATCTTCACGTGGCGCTTCCCTGTGCAAGTCTATGTCCAAAGCTCCCCTTTACAAAAGGACACTAGTCATACTGGATTAGGGCTCACCCTATTGACTTCATTTCACCTTGACAACCTCAGTAAAGACCCAAACAAGGTCATATTCTGAGCAACAAGGAGTCAGACCTTCACATGAATTTTGCGGGGACAAAACCCAACTCATAACATGAGATAAATATAAAACTAGTTTGGTCGGGAGGTTTGAGGATCAGTGCAAATTCCTTTCCAGGCTTCACGCTCCCTCATCCTGCCATGACCATAAGGACCCAATTGCAGCTCACTTAGCTGGACCTGGCTGCATGTAGAATCCTACCAAGGAGATTCCGTAAAATGCTGATGCCTGGGCCCCACCCAGACATTCTGGTTTAATTGGTCTGGGGTGGGGCCCTGGCTCAGGGATTTTTTTATAAGCTCCCAGGCGTCTCTGATGCACAGGCGGGGATGAGAGCCTACGTACTAAATCTGTGGCTACATGGACTCACTGCCTCATCAGCAAACCCATACTTGGAGCTGCCCAGGCCCTCCTCAAATCCAGGCTGCTCAGGGTGGGGCCACATGGGGGCAAACAATGAACAAAGAGGCTTTGTCTCCAGCCCCACACCCCAGGGCGGAGCCTGTGTACCTGGGCTAGACCTGAGCAGGAGGGCATTCTCAGGCTGTGGCTGTGGGAGGACAGGGGATTACAAAATTACCACTTTCCTGGGGATTGCACCCAAGAAGTCCCTGCCTGAAGGCCTCTGACTGGGGAAGGGAGGGAGCCTCCTGGCCAAACCTAGAGGAGGTCAGAGAACAAGCTGGGGGAAGGGGAGGAGGGGAGGGCACGCACCCAGAAAGGCAGAAAGACTGTGAGACAGTGGAATGGAGTGTGGTAACCTCTGATGTCACATGTACAGGCATTTAAATGCCAGCCTCGCCACCTACCAGCAGTGTGATCTTCAGCAAGTGGATGGATAGCTTTATTAAGTCTAAGCTTCCACATCTGTAAAATGGGAATTGTAACTATAACACCTAAATCGTGTGTGTGGGAGGAGGGGGCGGGGGGTATTATGAGAATAAACGTCTGAACTGGCCAAAACAGTCCTTTACCTCAGTTTCAATCCCATCCTACGTCCATGAATTGAGTCACTCCCTCTGCTCCGCACCTCCCATCCTGGCTGGGGTCCCATGACCCTACAGGGCGGGCCACTTGCAGTTTCACACCTGTGTCCACCCCAGTGAGACCAAGGATCTGGAGGGAGAGTCCTGGTCTTGCCCTTCTGTGTCCGGACCCAAGGTTTAGGCACAACCAACAGGAGGTCCCTTCTGAGAACAGTAGCTGTGTGGAGATAAGCATCTCCACAGGTTCTCAAGAAGTGCCTCACGGCCCTGAGCAGCACATTGGGGCTGTTTGTGCAATGCTGCACCTGAAATATGTTTGCACCTTAAAGGTGCTAGGAAGTATTTGGCTGAGGGATGGACATAGATAGATGAGTGCAGCATTCCCAGGCGGGGTCCACCCCACCCATGGGATGGTCGCATCATGAAACGGAGCGTTTGCTGGGTGCCTGTGCTCTGCTTTTTGCATGCATCCCTTTAGTTGCTCCTCACAACAGCCTTATGGCGTGACTGCTGTTATTCACACCTGCTTTGCAGATGAGGAGGCAGAGCTTGAAAAAGAAGGGTGTTTGCCACAGCTAGTCCATACCGCAGGCCACTCCCCACCCCATCCCACTCCTAACCCCACCCCTCTGCAAAGCAGAAGGTGCCAGAATCTCATCTCATCCCTGTAGGACCAGCGTGGTACCACCAGGTGTACCTGGCTCTGACCTCCCACTAGACCGGGAGCCCCTGGAAGGCAGGCAGTGAGTCCCCCATAGCCAGCCCAGCACAGGGCCTGGTACAGACTAGCGCTCATTAAGTACATGAGTGAATGGATGGATGAATGAATGAATGAGAGAAAGTTAGGACCTCTGTCGCTGAATGACTGGTAAACAAGCAAAGGATCTTGGGAAGCACTGCTTCCCCCTCCTCAGGCACAGGGAACTGCTCACTCAGCCTCCTGGCCTAGGGGAGATGAGGACTGAGGTTGATAAGCAAGAAGGGGCCTTGGGTGCTGCAGGAGACAGTGCCCCTTGCATATCCCCTCTTGGTGAAAGCAGGAAGCTGAGGCCCAGGAGAAGCAGGGACTCGGCCAAGGCCACACAGCTAGTTCACAGCAGAGCAGCTTTGGGGGCCAGGTCTCCCATCTCCCCTCCTCCACCCCTCACTGTTATGTTGTGCCATAATCATAGTTATCACTACATGCAACCTTGCCCCTTAGGAAGCGCCCTTGAGGGGCTGACCTGTGCCAATGTGGAGACAATGCCAGGCACTCTTGGGTGCACTCCACTTGACCCAGAAAACAAAAGATGAACTGGAATGAATGAGATGTTCAAAAATGCAGCTGCACATGGCCGGGGCAAGGAGGACCAGCTCAGTTGACCTCAGGGCCGTGACTGAGAAAGGACATGAGGGCTGTGATCAAGCCACCAACCTCAGTGCAAGACCAGGGGTGAGATGCTGGGGTCTTGCACACCTTGACCTGAGTCCAACCCTGCAATTTCCCTGTGGCAGGACCCTTCCTCTGAGCCCATTTCCTCAGGGTGAGACAAGCTGTACCTTAGGTTTGTGAGGGTTTTATTCATGCACATAAATTGCCCAGCTCCAAACTGAATCTTTCCTCCCGCTCTGCCCCTCACCCTAACGCCAATCCTCTTGAACTCCTGTCAGTTCCACCTTGGGCCCTGTCTTAGCTCCAAGACCACCCTGAGTAGAGGACAGGAAGACTATGCTTCAGGGCTGACTGTGGGCTCCCCGCCTCCCCAGGCTCTGGCTTGAGCCCCTCATAAGTGTTAGGAGCTTTGCTACGCACCTTCCCTGGTGTGCATGTATTTCATCCTCTAGTGAGGCAGGGATTATTAACATCTATTCCACAGGAAAGGTAACTGGGGCTCAGAGAGCAACTTCTGCAGTGTGTCAAGGCTGCCTGACTCCCAAAGCATGACCTTCACACTCCACCACCTATTTGGGTTGCCTGCAATGGACCCCAGCCCCTAAGGACCTTCCATCCTCCTGCCACACTCCATTCTAGGAGCCGGACTTAGCCCTGCCCCTTGACCTGCTGTCCTGGCTGTCATCACAGCCCTGTTGTCCTGTTACTGCACCATACACACCTGCAGCTGCCTTATTTCACCCGGTCACTGCTAGTGACTGGGTGTTACTAGGTCTTTGCTCCCTACTGTGGTTAGTAAGCCTCAAAAGGGGAGGGACCTTGCCTGTCTTTGTCATGCTGTATGCCCAGTGCATGGCACATACCCCGGGCTCTATGAACGTTTGAGTGAATAATGAATGAATGACCCAGTGAAATAGCCCTTGCACAGAGAGCCAGCACTACCTGTGCAGAGCCAGGCCACCTCCAGAGCAGGCATTGACCAGCACATGCAGCTGGGTTCTGCACATGGGGCGAGAGTAGAGGCCTGGAGCAGGTTCAGAGGAAGGGGCAGAAGGCAGAAGCTTCTGGAAACCACAACCAGGGAGGATGGCTGGGGGCAGTGGGATAACAGGGTGTTTTCCTGGAGAAGCCTCCAGAGGGGTCTGCTCATCCATTTATCCATTCATTTGCTCATTCAACAAGCTTTTCTGAGTGGTCTTCCCATGCCACACTCTGTGCTGGACACTAGGGCACAGAGATGATGAATCCACACTATCCCAGCCCTGGAGAACTCCCAGTGAACGGGAGATGGGGCTGGGCCAGGCAAGAACCCTCTCTACACTGCTGGGAATGGGCTGGGGAGCCCCGACCAAGACAGCTGGCTGGTGGGTTACAGACACTGGGCAGAGGGCACAGTGATGCCCTTGCTTCTGATTGAGCAGCCAGGTGGTGACAGCACCGCAGAGATGGGGATCATGAGGAACACCCACAAGAACATGGGCGAGCCCAGAGAAGGTCTGTGTGGGGCACATGGGATTTGAGGTGCTGGTCAGACATCCAGGCAGACCTCCGAGAGGACCAGATAGATGGGCCAGACAATCAACAGAGGTCTCCAGGCTGGGGACAGAGCCTTGAAGATGTCAGGACAGAGATGGTTCTGTCACCACCTCAAAGCATGTGTGGGGAGAAGAGTTGACAGCTCTGACCGAGAGGAAGCCCTCCCCAGGGAGCCCAGGACACTTCCTCCCTCTGCTTGGAGCCTGGTGGTGGATCACTGCTAGCTAGCCTCAAGACTTGAGACGGTGGGGCCTTCCTGCTCAGCTCTGCACCACACGAAGGAAATAACTTTATTGGCTAATGGATGAAAAACAGGAAATGAATGCTGAGTTTCACTCACATCTAGTTTCTAGGAAACAGGTATGTGGCCTCAGACTAGGTTGGGGTTTTCTCAGCCAAGTCTTTCTGGAAACGCCATGCTTTTCTCAGGAAAAACCATGTCCTGTTTCTCCCTGCTTCCCCACCCCACACAGACTAAGGGGTAATGTGAGAACAGTCCCCATTTACCTACCCTGTCCCCTACCCCCAGCAGGCATCTAAGAGACCTGGGGTTAACAATGGCTGATTTCCTGAGCACCTACTATGTGCTATAGGTATAAATAAATTGAATACATCTGTAATTACAATAACAAGATGAAGGCTATTGAAGTAAAAACTTTTAGCTCTAAGAATACAGAAAAGTTGAAAGTCAAAGGATGGAACAGACAAATATTAACCAAAAGAAATCTGTGTAGCCAGATTAATATCAGACAAAACAGATTGGAAGACAGAGGCATTACTAGAGGTAAAGTGAGCCATTACAAAATGATTAAAGATTCAATTAACCAGGAAAATATAAAACTTTAATTCATACACACACAATATAATATACATAATATGTATATACAGAGGGTGCCAAAAAATGTATACACATTTTAAGAAAGTAAAAAACTGTATCAAAATTGCAATACTTAATATATACCTATAACAAAAGATGAATACAAGTCATGTGCATACATTTTTTTGGCACGCTGAGTATATATATATATATACAAAAAAAAATCAGTAAGACTTTAAAGACCTAATGCATATATATAAAACCCTGAATCCAATGACTAGAGAATAAACCTAATATAAAGTATGTATGGACCACACTTACACACTGATAATACACTGGGCTATAAACACAGTATTAACAAATTCGAAAGAGTCAGTTTCATTCCAAACCATGTTCTCTGACCACAGGGTTCAACATTAGACAAATCTATAAATGAACTGCTCTTTATTAAAGAGGAAAAATTAGAATGATTTCAATAAATATACAGAAAACATTTATAAAATTCAACATCCGTTTATGGTTAAAAATAAAACTCTTAGCCAATTAGTAATATAAACAAATGTTCAACCTCATAGCTACAAAAACCAAAACCAAAAAACAAACCAACCGTACAGAAAGAATCTTACTAACTTCTGAAAATGTTAAAAGTATTTCTTTTAAAAACAAAACTAAGATAAGGATGACTATGATTGCCATTTCTATTCTACATTGCACTAGAAGCTCCAGAAAACACAATAAGACAAAAGAGAAAATTGCAAGGATTGAAAAGGAAGAAACAAAACTGTATATTGATTTGTGTTATGATTTAATGATTTTTTTACATAGACAAGCAAAATGAGCTACAGTCAAATTAATAGACTTCATAAGAGAGTTTAGCAATTTGTCTGATGAAAAAATCAATATGCAAAAGTCAACTGCACTCTTATTTACCACCATTTTTCCATTTTCTCAGTTAGAAAATGCACTTTAAAAAGGATACGGGGCCAGCTGAGTGGTGTGTTGGTTAAGAGCTGGCTTGGGACACCAGCGGCCTGGGTTTGGATCCCACACATGAGGGCCAGTGACACTGCCCTCTACAGCTAAGATGGTGAACAACAGCTCCACCTGGAGCTGGGCTGCTGTGTGTCCCCTGGACAGCATAGCTGCAGTCCCTGCTGCAGTGGGCTGCCATAGGCTACAGTGAGTGGCCGGCAGCCAGTGTGAGCGGCTGGCAGCCGGTGTGAGCTGCCAAGAGCCTCTGTGAGCGGCTGTCCAAAGGCCGGCGACTGATCTGCCTCATCCAAGAAGAGCGCAATGATGATACCAACATGGGCTAGTGAAGCAACATCCTCCACAACTAGACTGAAGAACAAAAGGACAGCAACTTCTCTGTTCCCCTCCCCCAATTCCCCCATTAAAAAATCTTAAAAAAAAAAAAAGATACAATTTGTACAAGTAATAAAAATATGCATGCCGCTGGCTTTGGTTCAGGTCCCACATATGAGGGCCAGTGACACTGCTCTCAAAAAAAAAAAAATGTATGTAATATATTTGAATACATCTAACAAAAGATGTGCAAACTCATTAATCAAACTTCATTGGAAGACATTCGAGGAGACCTAAATGAGCGGAGAGGTACCTCACGTTCATGGCCAGGAAGGCTCACTATCTTAAAAATGTCAGTTCTCTCCAAATTGACCTAGAGATTCAATGCAATCCCAAACAAAATTCCCAATGACCTTACTCACTGGGAAACAAACTCAGTTTGGTGTTGTTTCTCCTGTTTGCTCATGATTAGACTCATATAGAAGAAAAGGTCCAAGACAGGCTCCCACTGACCAAAGATGGGATCATATGGACATCAATAACAATAATGACAAATAGACTGAAAAATGCATAAACATTAATAGTTCATAATAATAGTTTTTAACACTCTAACTGATCACCTTTGGAGGATGCTAGAAAACAAACTCACTGTTATGAAAACTGGCAAGTAAAGGAAAAGATTCAAACATTCATCCTTTCTCCTTAAACAGTATCTCAAGGAAATGAACCAGTGTAGTTGATAAAAGGGAAGTTTTTGTTTTTGAATAAAGGAATTCTAGCTAATAAACAAAACAAGAAAAATAGAGTCAGACTATCACCATTTTACATTTCCTTAGAGAATGCCTGATTACAGGATGGGGACAGGAAAAGTACAAGACGCACCTGGAACAACTTGTTATGGCAGAAAATACGGAAGTAGTCAAAGAATGATGTGGACTTTTCAAAAGGATGCAGGAGCCAGCTTGAAGGGGCTCCCACTGGCAAAACTGGGGGCAATTTAAACATGAAAATAAATAATGATAGTAAGAGATTATAACACACTGAACAAAACAAAAAACGGTAAGTTCATAGTGATACAAACAAATGAATAAATAGAAAGTTTGATGAGGAGTGACATATTCGCCTAGTTTCAAACCATTTCTCTATAAAATCACAAAAGAGGAAAGGGTAACATCACCATAAAAACTGGCAGACCTCACCTTAACCATCATCAGTAATGGGACTGATCAAAATCACACAGCGCCTGCTGGTGCAATAACAACAAGGTCACTTCCATGATAGTCCTGCTAAAGATGCATAATCACGAGGAAATGTTAGACAAACTCAAACTAAGGGAGAGCTGCGAAATAACCTTCACAATGTCAAGGTCTTAAAAAGTCCAGTAAAAGCTGTGGAACTTCTCCAGACTGAGGGAGAGTAAAGAGACGTGGCAACTCAATTCAGCGCGTGTGTCTGAACTGAATCCTTCAGCTACAAAAGACATTATTGCGGTCCAAGGAGAAAATGATAGCAATGGCTGCATGTTAACCTCCTGGCCTGGACTGTAGTTATAGAGAAGACACTTCTTGTTTGTAGGAAACATTACAAATTCGGGATTCAGGGGGCGGGGGGGTGGGGTGGCGTGTGATGGGAAACGAGGTCCTCAACTCAATCCAAAAGGTTTGCAGGAAAGAAAGTTCTTTGTAACATATTTGCAATTAGTGTGTGTGTGTGTGTGTGTGTGTGTGTGTGTGTGTGTGTGTGATTCAAAATTAAAAAAAAAATTAAGAGACACAGTCAAAGGCAATGTCTGGATCTTATTTTGGATCCTTATTCAAGCAAACATTTTATATATATACACACACACACACACACACACACACACACACACACACACACACACACCCAGGGAAATGTAATACATTGTGTATTTGATTATATTAGAGAATAATTAATTTTTTGAGGTGTGAGAGTCTTTGTCTTTTGGAGAGTGAGAATATACATCTCAAAGGCTTGTTGTGAGGGTCAAATGGGATGGTGTTGGGGGAGTGCCTTGAGTGTACCAGGCACAGAGTTAGCTCTCAGTAAATATTAATGTTCTTTCCTCCAGTTTCCAAGAGCTCCTCAGGGAGAGAAAAAGCCCAGCCCTGCTACCCAGTGGCTGGGAAGCCCTTTGAGGGCAGAGTTGTGTCATAGGCTTCTTCACTCCCCCATGGTGGTCCCTACAGCTGTCCCATTAGCGTCACCATGTCTGAGATGGGTGACCTTTGGGAAAGGGCAGCCTGACCCCAAAAGAAAGCCAGTCACCACTAGGAAAACCGTGGGAGTCTCCTCACTCATGTTACAAAGCACAGCCTTGACACCGAAGAAAGGAACTCAAAGGACAGAAACCGGACTTCTCAGTGGGCGGCCGGGCATGCCCTTGTTCCCTTTCCCCCTCTTTGGAGTCTGGCCCCATTGAGAGTTGGGAATGTTTATTTATTTTTTTGGTGGGAAAACAGAGTAGAATAAAATATTTCCTTGAGTCTGGAGAGCTATTTTGAGCCAGGCCAGCAGGGTGATGCTCCCGGTGATGGACGCTGGCTGACCCGGGGTGGGCCCTGGCCTTCCGGCCTCTCTCACTCCCAGGCCTCAGAGTCCTGGCAGCAGCACAGCCTATGAGAGCCCGGCTTCCAGCCCCAGCCCAATGACTCATCCGGGGTGAACTTGGGGAAGCCTTCGCTCCTTAGAACTTATCTGCTAAAGGGGACACTGAAGTCTGTGCTGTCCCTTCTGGGGACTTGGGTTATGGATATGAACATGCTGTAGAGACACTGAAGGTGGAGGAAACAACATGGCTGCCACACAGCCTGTCCCACTTCAGATCCTCAGGCCCCCGCCAGCCTCTGCACATCAAGCAGTGCCCCCTTCCCTTCCATCTCCACACTGTACATCTGGACTGCCGATCAGATGTGGCCCCAAACTTGCCTCATCCTTTTCCAGTCTCTCACTGCTCCTCAAAAGAAGTCCAAGTCCACCTGAGGTCCGCAGGCCCCACCTGAGCTGGAGACCCTCTCCTATGCCCTCCCCAGCCTCTTCTTTTTTTGTGTTCTGAAGCCAGGCTGGCCCCTGTCTGCTTCTCAGACTGCTGACGAGTCACCCAGGAGTTTCACATGCTTCATCTTATTTCACTCTCATCATGACCTTCAAGGCAAGTGTTCCTTCCAGGGCCAAGTGCTGGCCGGAAGTGATGTTTGCGAATGTGCCTGCCGGCACAATAGGACCTTAATAAATGTTGGTTTTCTTCCTTCCTTATGAACACACACCCTCTTTTCTTTACAAAGCCCCAATGGCATCCACATAAATCTCACTCCAGCAGCTGCTGCTGTTGGGCAGGTGGGGGTGGGGAGGTGAGGACAGGAAAGCCCAAGGGGGATCCACACAAGCCTGTGGGCCCAACCTCTAGGATGGGAGGCTCCTAGGAGTCCTGCTCTCCCACGCTTCCTCAGCCTGCACTGTGGAGCTGGGAAGCTGTGGAACGAGTCCCCCACATCCTCAGGGGAGATGGGGCTCTGTCTCCTAAGAAAGGCTGGAGGACCGTGTTCCTGAGGCAAGTCCAAGCAACTTAAGGCTTCTCAATCCTGACGGTGAAGCAGGAGCAGGTGGAGGGGAGATCCCACAGGAGGAAGTGCTCCCAAGGAGGAGTTTGGGAACTTCTGGACAGCCCTGGGGAAGGGCTGGCTGGGATGAGGAGAAGGAGGAATCTTGGAGCCCCCTTAGGGGTCCTCCAGGCCCTTTGCTCTTAAAATGTGGCCCAAGGGCCTGCAGCATCAGCACCTTCTGGAAGTTTGTTAGAAATGCAGACTCTCAAGCCCTGCCCCAGACATGCTCAATCAGAACCTGCCTATGAACAGGATCCCAGTGACTTACAAGCACAGGAAAGTCTGAGAAGCACTGTTCGTGGAGATGTCGTGAACCAAGGCCCTGAGAGGAGAAAGTCTCTGCTCAGTTTTTCCACATTGAGTCGGTGACGCTGCTAAGCCTGGAGACCAGCACTCCTAGCCCCATGCAGAATCCGAGGACTAGCTCTGCCTTCTTCTGCACCCCACTCAGGAAGCTGTCCTCCCTCCCTGGGTGTGTACAGGACAGAAAGGGATGAAACTGGGCAAGTGCCCTGACTGGGGAGGCAGGGGACCTGGAGTCTGGTCCTGGCTCTGTTACTATCTGAAGTTATAGCTGTGCTCTTGGGGCCTCAGTTTCCCCTGTGGTTCTCTGAGACAGGCTGGAGTAAGCAATATAATCAGGCAGTATAATTAACCACATTCATCTTCTCACAGCTACCTGGTGAGGCAGGCAGGCCAAGAATTATCATCCCTATTCTACAGATGGGGAAACTGAGGCCAGTTAGGCAGTGGCTTACCCGAGGCTGCCATCCCCAGCTGCCCCGCACTCTTCTGCACAGCCCGGGCGACTCTGAAATGTGCTCCCTCCACCCAGCCTTTCTCTCTAATGGTTCTTTGAGCTCCTGTCAGTTATCAGGGGCCATGGCTCGGCTGACAGCCAGCGTGTCTGCTGCTGATGCTTGGATGCCCACATTCCTGGGCTGTGACGGGGAGCACACCCGGAACCCAGGCTGGGGGCACCCGGAGGGGTTCCGCTTGGTTGCAACCCCTGGGGCCTCGCTGTCTGGGGAGTGTCAGGAAGCAAAGAACTTTCTCTCCTCATTGTGGATTGGGGGCAGGGAGTATGAGAGGGGCAGGAATAAGCTTAAAGGTCAGTTACTGACGAGGGGAAAGCTACTGACCAGCAAGACTGAAAGGCCTTAGGCTGGAAAGTCAGACCTGGCTGGACCTTGGTCCAAGCTCTGAAATTTCTTAGCTGTGTAACTGGGATAAGTCACCCACCAGCTCTGACCCTCAGTTTCTTCGACTGTAAAGCACTTAACAGTGGTACATATGTAATGAGCCTGCAGTGTAACCCTTGTGAAGCCAGGGACACTCATGGCTCAGTCTCAGAGAGGCATGGCGTGTAAGAAGTGTAGCTAAACAGATACAACCACAGAAGAATCCATTCTTTACTTGATGCTCTTGAAAAGAAAAGTGAATCTAAATAGAGTCAATGCAATCCCCTCAGAAGCCACTTTTTTTTTCCTGTTCACTTCGATCCTGTGCCTGGTTTAGCCGCACTCTCCTCAAACACCCTGAAAACTCCTCCAACCCAAAACTATTCAGCTCTTTCTCATCTTCCCTCCTCCCTCCCCTAAACCCCAATTATGTGGATCAGCTTGGCCTGACTAGAGGGAAAATAAAGGGGGAAACTGCAGGGTCCCTCATAGGATTCCCTTGGTCAGAGTTGGGGTCCTGTGCAGTGACCTGAGCCTATCCCAATTACTACTATTATTTAAAGCTGTGACAGGACAAAAATGATTAATATATGATTATCCAAGGGCCTCTCCTAAGCTCTGCCCACTAACAAGACTCTGCCTTTCTCCTTCAGTTTCTTCTCATCCTCAGCCTCTAAGGTAGGTCTTGCACTGCCAGGTAGAATCTTTTGCTTTGGCAATGGAGAATGAAGTTGGAGAGTAGGCAGAGAAAAACTTGATCTGAGCGCAGTTGGGAGGGGAAAGGGTTTGGCAAAAAGATTAAGCCTGTTTACTTTATTTAGAATTCAGGACGGGGCCGGCTGAGTGGCTCAGTTGGTTAAGACCACGAGCTCTGAGCAACAAGGTCGCTGGTTAGATTCCCACATGGGCCAGTGAGCTGCGCCCAAGCTGAGCTGCCACTGAGCTGCCAACAGGTGGCAGGATGGCACTGCTGGTGAGAGCACGTGCTCCTAACAACAAGGAAGCCAGTTTGACTCCCACATGAGATGGTGACTATGCCCACCTGCAACTAAGATTGAACACAGCACCTTGAGCTGAGCGGTTGCGAGCTGCCAATGGGCTGCCAGATGGCAACTGGACTTGGAGCTGAGCTAGCTGCTCCCTCCACAACTAAGATTGAAGCACAACAACTTGGCTGTTCCCATTCCCCAATTCCCCAACACTGTTCCCCTCCCCAATTCCCCTATAAAATCTTAAAAAAAAAAAAAAGGGCCTACACAATTTTTAAAAAAAGAAAAAAGAATATATGAAGGAGGTTACACTGCTGCCCAAGATGTAGAAAGCTGGAAAGAGTTGTTGCTCTCATCCTCATAAGAAAAAGCCAGCTAAACTACAAAATCAGAACATTTCCTGAGCCCATCAGAGGTCTGAGGCTGGAGGACAATTAAGTACCCTGAAACCCCAGGAGGGACAGGTACCTCCAAGGAGAGACTGGCTCACGTGTGACAGAGCCCAGGAGGAAGAGGCACTGGCCCCCACAAGAGCAGGTAAGAAGAAGACAGCGAGACGTTTAATCAGTGCTAACAGCCAGATGCTGGCTAGCATGACAGTATAGAGCTCCAGATTCAGAAGAGTTTTAACATACTTGTAGGCTCTTTTCATGGACCTTACCAGGTATTCATGAGAAAGATTAAAGGAAGGCTGAGACAATGTAGGGAGCCACCTTTGGGAGTGCAGGTGTACAGGAGGGGTTCAGTAACTACACGAGGAGAGGTATACAGTGCTGTCATCCTGCCAAGGCCCTCTCTCATATGGAACAAAACACTGAAGCTACTTGGGCAGAGGCAGCAAACCTAACTGTCTCCCAAGGGCACAGGTAAAATCCCATTGCTAATCAATCTCTGTACCCAGTAGAGGGCGGGAAACTTCCCAGGCCTACAATCCTAAACTAATGCCACTAAAAAGTCTCTTACCACTGGAGGAGGGCAGGATATTATATCCAGTATAAGACTCACCAACACAAGACAGAAGGCAGAGATTGGCTTCCATGGGGAGCAAGGGCAGGAATACTGAGAAATTCCCAGTTCTGAGGCGCAGGTATACAGTACTTGCCAAAAACCAAGGCTGGGACACAACAAAAAGAATATCTCCCTGTACCTACAATGAGCCTCACAAACACTGAGTAACAAGCAATACTGGCCTACTACTGGGGGCGGGGAGCAAGAATGTGCAGGGATGGCTGAAGCCTAAGGAGGGATCACTGAGAAAAAATCCCCCAGCATCATAGGTCTAATCCTCAGCACAAGGCAATTCTAGAGGAACTTGAAACCTGTGATGTACTGAAGATAACCAAAAGTTACAACAAAATCCCAAATCCAGTCAACTCCAGATCAACTACATCAACTCAATCCCACATATTAATGGTCTGACAGAATAGGAGACATGCCTATTCCCAGGTATAAATTCTATTTATCTCAGTCTCTACTATTCTACATGTAATGTCTGACATTCAATAAAAACTATGACAGACATCAAAAAAGCAAGAAACAAATGACCCATGACCAGAGACAAATCAATTAAACCAGACTCAGAAATGATCCAGATATTGGAAATATCAGACGGGGACTTTAAAACAACTAGAAGAGGTATGTTATAAAATCTAGTGGAAAAGGTGGAAAATATGAAAAATAGATGGAGTTTCAGCAAAGAGATGAAAACTGTAACACTAAATCTAATGGAAATCCTACAAATAAAAATCACAGTACTGGGGATGAAGAATTCCTTCAGTGTGGCTCATCAGTAGACTGAAAATGGCTGAGGAATGAATCAGTGAAGACAAGTCAATAGAAAATACCTAAACTAAAACACAAAGAAAACAAAAGTGACAAAAACAAACAAATAAAAATAAACAGAAAATTTAAGAGCTGTGAGACAATATCAAACAGTCTAACATTAGTATAATTGGGGACCCAGAAATGGGAGAAAGCAAGAGAGAGATTGACAGAAAAAGAGTGAGAGGGTGAGTGAGAGAGAGAAGCACAAGAAATATTAAAGAGATAAGGGCCGGCCGAGTGGCGCGGTGGTTAAGCGCTGCCCTCGGAAGCCAGCGGCCCCGGTTCGGTCCCACATATGAGGGCCAGTGACACTGCCCTCAAAAAAAAAAAAAAGAGATAATGGTTGAGATTTTCCAAAAATAATAACAACAACAAGAAATCCACACATGAACCCACAGTTTCAAGAAGTTAAGAGACCATCAAGAGGAATAAATATCAAACGAACAAACAAAAAAGACCCTAGATAACTCATTTTCAAAATTAAACATAAAGAGAAAATCCTGAAGGCCACAAGAAGGGGGAAAAAAATACAAACTACTTAGAGGCACAAAGATAAGAATTACAGCCATTGTATGGAACAATACCATCCAGAAGGCAATTAAGTGATATCTTTAAAGTACTGAAAGAGAAAAACCACTGTTATCCAGAAGTCTTCCCAGTAAAAAAAAACTATCTTTCAAAAATGAAGGTAAAATAAAGACTTTTATAGACAAACAAAAGCTGACACACACTATTTCCAGAAGATCTGAGCTATAAGAAATCTTAAAATTTCAGGCCAGGGGAATATGACACCAGATAAAAATTTAGCTATGCACAAAAAAATGAGTAGCTTTAGGATTTTTTAAAATGAAGGTAAATATAGGGCCCGCCGAGTGGCACATTGGTTAAGCGCTGGTTTTGGGATGCCAGCGGCCCCGGTTCGGATCCCACATGAGGGCCAGTGACACTGCCCTCTACAGCTAACAACAGCTCCACCTGGAGCTGGGCTGTGCGTGCCCCGGTGATGGTGTGGGCTGCAGCCCCTGCTGCAGTGGGCTGCCATAGGCTACAGTGAGTGGCCCGCAGCCAGCGTGAGTGGCTGGCAGTGGCTGGCAGCCAAGCGTGAGCTGCCAATAGCCGCGGTGAGCGACATCCAGAGGCCAGCGACTGATCTGCCTCATCCGGGAAGAGCGCAATGACGATACCAACAGTGAAGTAACATCCTCCGCAACTAAAAACTGAAGAACAAAAAGACAGCAACTTGTCTGTTCCCCTTCCCCGATTCCCCAACGCTGTTCCCCTCTGCCAATTCCCCAATAAAATCTTTAAAAAATAAAAATAAAAAAATAAAATGAAGGTAAATATAGACTTTTTGCTTGAATTTCTCTAAAAGATAATTGACTACAGCAAAAACAGTAACAATGGGTTGTAGGGTTTATAATTTATATAAAAGCATAGTGTATGACAATAGCACAAAGGATAGGCAGGAGAAATTGAAAACATACCATTATAAAGTACTTACGCTTTAGGTGAAGTTGCATAATATTATTTTAGGATAGACTGTGACAAATTAAGGTTGCATTTTTTAAATCCTAGGTAAACCACTAAAGGTTTAAATTTTAAAAACAGGTGTAATAATAAGACCATAGTGGAGTTAAAGTTGAATTTAATAAACACCCAGTTCAAATGAAGGCAGAAAAAGGGAAGGTGAAACAAAGAGGAGATGAGAGAAATAAAAAACAACTAGCAAGATGGTAGATTTAAATTCAACTATAACATTATGTACACACACACACACACACACACACACACACACACAAAAGGGGCCAAAAAAATGTATACATATTTTAAGAAAGGAAAAAAACTGTATTAAAATTGTAATACAATGAATGATGCTAGCATTCATTTGATTAACACCATTAAATGTTGGTGGCCTAAATACACCAATTAAAAGACAGAAATTTTCAGATTTCATAAAAAAGCAAGACAACCATATGTTGTCTACAAGAAAGCCACTTTAAATGTAAAGATATTTACAGGTTAAAAGTAAAAGAATGGAAAAGAGTATATCATGAAAGCATTCATCAAAAGAAAGATGGAATGGCCATATTATTATTAGAAAAAGTCGATTTCAGATCCAGGTAATAATCTGCATCAACAATCTTCATGAATCTCACAACATAATGTTGAGCAAAGGAAGGCAGGTACAAACACATACATAGTACACGATTCCATTCTCCTAAGGTGCAAAAGCGAGCATAACTATGTTGCTAGAAGTCAAGATGGTGGTTAGCCTTTTGGCAGAGGATGGTAATAACTGGAAAGGAACACAAGTTGGATTTCAGGGTACTGATAATCTTCGCTTTCTTGATCTGAGTTCTGCTGACCTGGAGGTGTTTAGTTCGTGAAAATTCACGAAGTCTACGTTCTTGCTATGTTCTGTGTCCTGCGTTATATTATACTGCAAGGAAAAGTTGTTGTTTTTTTAAAGACAGCATTAAGATATACAATAACAATAGTACGTAAGTCAGGAGTGGAAGGTAAATGTATTTTTATGTCTTTTTAATATTCAAAAGGAGGGTAAAGATATTAACTGATTTTCATAAATTCTGGATGATCTTTTAATTTCTAAAGAAACCACTGAGAAGATAAAAACAGAGTGTATGTCTTTCTGATTAGTACAGGGGAAATGGAATAGTAACAAATAATCCATCCAAATGAAGGGGAGAAATGGGAGAAAAAGAAATTTTTAAAAATGGAATAAATAGAAAGCACAAAGAAATAATAAATATATATCCAACATATCTGTGTTTAAATACAGAGTAAGTGCTCAAGTTCAAATACAGAGATTTTCTGTTCATCAAAAGGCATTTTCAAGAGTGAAAAGAAGGAAAAAACATGAGCAATACATTCCACCAGAAAATAACTTATACTCAGAATATATAAAGTAGTTCTAAGAAATAATAAGAAAAAGATAAGAATCAAATAGAAAAATGGACAGAAAACTTGAACAAGTGATTCATAAAAAGAAAAATCAAACGGCCAATAAATATATGAAAATAAACTCAACCTTAATAATCAGAAAAATTAAAATTAAAAATATGATTACACTCAAAATCATTTGTCATTAGGGAAATACAAACCAAATCAACAATTAGATTTTATATGAAAATAAACTCAACCTTAATAATAATCAGAAAAATAAAAATTAAAAATATGATTACACTCAAAATCATTTGTCGTTAGGGAAATACAAACCAATCAACAATTAGATTTCACTACAGAGTTATTAGAATGACTAAAACCCAAAAACCTGATAATACCAAATGCTTGCAAGGATGTGGAGCAACATCGCTGGTGGGAATGCAAAATGTTTCAGCTACTTTGGAAAACAATTTGGGGTTTCTTATAAAGTTTAACATAGGAATTGGCTTATGCAATTGTTCTGTTTGTAGAGTTGGAAGAAAGGCCTTCTAAGTAAAAGTCACAGCAAGTGCAAAGGTCCTGAGAGATGAATCAGCCTGCTATGTCTAGGAACAGACAGGCCACTGTGGTTGAAGCATGGTGAATGAAAAGAATGGAGAAGTTGAGCAGGCATTGCATTTCCCTAATGGGTAATGATGTTGAGCATCTTTTCATGTGCTTATTGGCCATCAGCATATTGTCTTTGGAAAAATGTTTATTTAGATTCTTTGCCCATTTTAAAATTTGGTTCTTTATATTGTTGAGTTCTAAGAGTTATTTTTATATTCTGGATACTATGCCTTTATCAGACATACAAATTGCAAATATTTTCTCCCATTCTGTGAGTTGTCTTTTCACTCTCTCGCTGGTGTCTTTCGATGCACAAGATTTATTAATTTTTATGAAGTCCAATTTATCAAATTCTTTCTTTTGTATTGTGTTTTTGCTGCCATATCTCAGAAACCATTGCCTAATCCAAAGTCACAAAGATTTATACCTATGTTTTCCTTTAAGAGTTCTATAGTTTTAGCTTTTACATATAGGCCTTTGATCAATTTTGAGTCAACTTTTGTATATGGTGTGAGGTATAGATCAAAATTCATTCTTTTTCATATTGACATCTAGTTGTTCCAGCATCATTTGTTGAAAATAACAATTGATTTTTGTATATTGATCTTGTATCCTGCTACCTTGATAAACTCATAAATTAGTTCTTGATTCTTTCTTGTGGTTTTAGTTGGATTTTCTACAAAGAAGGTTGTGTCATCTACAAATAAAGACAGTTTTACTTCTCTCTTTTAATCTGAATGCATTTTCTTTTCCTTGCCTTATTACTCTGGCTAGAGCCTCCAGCACAATTTTGAACAGAAGCAGAAAGAGCAACATCTGTGATTTGTTCCTGATCGTAGGGGGGAAACATTTAATCTTTCATTATTAAGGGTGATGTTAGCTGTGAGATTTTTGTAGATTCCCTTTATCAGGTATAGGAAGTTCCTTTCTATTTATAGTCTGCTCAGAGCTTTCACTGGGAATGCATGTTAAATTTTGCCAATAATTTTTCTGCATCTATTCAGATAATCATGGGTTTTTTGTTTTGTTTTTAATATATTAATGTAGTGAATTGCATTGATTGGTTTTCAAATGTTAAGCCAACCTTGCATTCTTGGGATCATACCCCACTGGATCATGGTGTATTTTTAAGTTAGATTTGGTTTGTTAAAATTTTACTTAGAATTTTTGCATCTACACTAATGAGAGATATTAGATGTAACTTTCTTTTCTTACAATATTTTTGTCTGGTTCAGATATCAAGAAAGTACTGTCTTCATAGAATTAACTGGAAAGTATTTCCTTCTCTTCCATTTTCTGCAAGAGTTTGTATAGAAGTTGCATTATTTCTTTTTCAAATGATTGGTAACATTCACTGGTGAATCTATTTTGGCCTGGAGTAATTTGTACAGGAATGTTTTTACTACAAATTCAAGTTCTTTAATAGATATGAAGCTATTCATGTTATTTCTCTTCTTGAGTGAGACATGGTAGTTTGTGTTTCAAGAAACGTATCCAATTCATCTCAGTTGTTGAATTTATTTACATAAATTCATTCACAATATATTATCCTTTTAAAATCTTTGGAATCTGTAGGGATGTCAACTCTTTAATTCCTAATATTGGTAGTTGTGTCTTTCCCCCTTTTTGCTAAATAATTTGATGAGGGATTTATGAATTTTAATGAATTTCAAAGAACTAGCTTTTTCATTTATTTTCTCTATTATTTTTCTGTTTCACTGGTTTCTGCTCTGATCTTTGTCATTTCATTTTTTTCACTTACTTTGGATTTAGTTTGTTCCTTTTTTATTTCTAGTTTCCTAAGGTGGAAGCTTACATAATTGATTTGAGACTCTTTTTTCTTCTATAATATAGGTTTTTAGTGTCATAAATTTCCCTGAAGGACTGCTTTAGTGGTACCCTACAAATTAATTTTAATATGCTGTTTTTATTTTTGTTCAGTTGAAAATACTTTCTATATTTATTATTTGATACTTGGTTTATTTAGAAGTGTGTTAGTTTCTAAATATCTGGAGATTTTTCAGAAATGTTTCTGCTGTTGATTTCTAATTTAATCCATTATCATCAGAGAACATACTTTGTATGACTTGAATCCTTTTAAATTAATCAAGAATTACTTTACAGCCCAGAATATATATCTTGAAAATAATGTTCTGCTGTTGTTGAGTGAAGTGATCTAAAATTTCAATGATATAAAGTTGGCTGATAGCGTTGTTCAAGTCTTCCATATCTTTACTTATTTCCTGCTTCTTTTAGTAATTAATTATAAAGAGATGTTGAAGTCTTTAGGCATAATTGTGAATTTGTGTATTTCTCCTTGCAGTTCTATCAGATTTTCTCTACTATAGTTTGAAATATTGTTATTAGGTGCATATAATTTTAGGATTATATCCTCTTGATGATTTGACCCCTTTCTCATTAGGAAAGTATATTCTTTTTGTTGTTGTTGTTTTTAAAGATTTTTTATTGGGGAATTGGGGGAGGGGAAAAGCGTTGGGGAATCGTGGAAGGGCAACAGACAAATTGCTGTCCTTTTGTTCTTCAGTCTAGTTGTGGAGGACGTCGCTTCACTGGCCCATGTTGGTATTATCATTGCGCTCTTCCCGGGTGAGGCAGTTGCTCGCTGGCCTCCGGATGGCCACTCACGGTGGCTTATGGCAGCTTAAGAAAGCTCACACCTGCTGCTGGCCAGCCCCACTGCAGCCTTCGCGGTCGCCAGCGACTCAGGGCAGCCCAGCTCCAGATTGAGCTGTTGTTCACCATCTTAACTGTAGAGGGTGCAACGTCACTGGCCCTCTATGTGGGATCTGAACCAGGGCCCTGATGCTCAGAGCTAGCGTCGCAAGACAACTCTTAACCAACACACCACTTGGCTGGCTCAGGAAATTATATTCTTTATCCTTGATAATATTCTTTGCTCTGAAATCTACTTTGTTGGACATTAACACAGTCACTCCAACTTTCTTTGCTATTAATATCATGGTATACATTTTTCAATCTATTTTATCTATTTATGATTTTATTTTTAAAGTGTATTTCTTGTAGGCAGCATATAATTGGGTCTTGCTTTTATATTTAATTGAATGATTTATGCCTCTTAGTTAAGAATAGATTGTTTACATTTAATGTGATTATATGGCTAGGTTTAAATATATCATCTTGCTATTTGATCTATCTCTTCTTTGTTCCTAAGTATGCTCACCTAGCTTCCCTTAATGACAATATTCCACATCACCAGGAATCACTGTCCGTTGCTTGATGTTCAGTGTCTTGAAATCATTGTTTCACATATTTTGTTTGTCTGTTGTTGAAGAGAGAATCCAGTCTCTGTTACTCCATATTGGCCAGAAGCAGAAGACCGTGGCCTGAAGGGTCCTATTGAGGTGTGGCAGGTTGGAATGATCTAAGAGAGAAAGGAAGAGGAGGAGATAGGGCAATGGGGATCATTGCAGGAGGGAAATCCTTGAGGAGCAAGAAGGATGTAATTCAGGTCCCTGGCAGAGGGTGTGACTTTACAAAGGAACTGGAATACTTTCTCCATTACGATTAGAGGAAGATCAGGTATGTGGGTCCAGGTGTAAGTGGATAAGTAGAAATAGTGGTTGGGAGAAGTGTCTTAATTTGGGTTCGCCCAGTAGCCGCTGAGACAGGGGTTGCATGTAAGTTATTCACTGAAGAGGGGATCCCAGAAAACACTATTACTGGAGTGGGGAAGTAAGGGAGGAAGGGCAAGGTGACAAATAAGGGCAACATTATCAAGCAAGTTACTTGCTTGGGTAACAGGGCCTTAATGTAGGGGAAATGCCTGAATTATCTGATATTAAGAGACAAGAGAGCTGGGTTATTTTTACATCAACTCCCATCAGTTCTTGGTTGATTGAGAGGACTCAGCACCTGCACAGGGCACAGCAGACCAGAGAAAGATGGTAAGTGGATCAAGTCTGGCCAGCCTGCCCTGAATTGGATGGGGCACAGACAGCATCTCAGTATGTCATCTCAGCATGCCATCCTGCTGCTTGTGGATTCCATAGTTAGTCCATTCAACATAAGACCAGGTCATCATCTAAGGGTGGAGTTAGAGGAGAGAGGAAATGTCACCCTCAGTCGAGTGTCCTAAGTGAGACTGCATGGACTCCATGTGCTACAGCTGTTGATCAGCTTTTCATTTTAACACAGGCACATATGTGTGCATGCACACGCAACCATCTCCCCCAGCATCCCCACAGCACAGCATCCACAGGGCAGTGTGTGGCATACAGATATGGTGAAGACAATAAGAAACAGTGAAAAAAGCATTCAATGTGAAGCCATGGGCCCTTGGTGTGGCCCCTTTGTGAGCTGTGTGATGTCAAGAATTGATTTATTTTTTTTTGAGGGCAGTGTCACTGGCCCTCATATGTGGGATCCGAACCAGGGCTGCTGGCTTCCTAAGCCAATGCTTAACCACCACGCCACTCGGCCAGCCCAAGAATTGATTTTTGACTGTAAAATGCTCCTAACTTATCTCCTAGGACTATTGTGGGAATGAAGAAAAACAGGGAACTTGAAACCATTCTATAAACTTCACAGCACTGTGCACATGGAGGAATTATTACTACTAGAGGCCACCTGGTACCTGTAAGATAACCCAGAGAAAGCGTCGCTAAAGATAAGCTTCCCCAAAAAATTGATGCAAGACCACAAGAAAACCCCTGGGAGATCAGCTGAAGACTTGATACTGAAAGTGTGGTCTGTAGCCCAGCAGCCTCGGCATGATCTAGGATCTTGTTAAAAATACAAAACTCAGATCCCAGCTCGGAACTGAATTTGAATCTACTGAATTGGAATTTGCATTGTATACAAGATCCCCACGTGGTGCGAATGCACATTGAAGCCCGAGACAGTGGTCCTGTCGCTGGGCCCAGGGCTCTTTTCCCCTCACTTACCCCTCTGACTTCTGGGGCAGCTCAGCTGCCTCCGCCTTAGATTTCGGGCTGTAGTCAGGATCGGCTCCAGGGAGACAATGAGCCTGAATTACCCCTCCTCTTCCTCCTTTACCAAGGCTCTGTAGTCTCATTGCTGAGCTGAAAATTATTATAACTAAGTTTGTAATAATGATTCTGAAGAAATGGTAGAATCACGTTCAGGAAAGTATGATAATGCATTTCTGGAATTTACCAACAAAAATGATTAAAATTAACAACAACAATGTCCTGTTGCTTGATTTATTTGAACTGTGGCAATTCGGAAACGTCGTCAGTACCAAGTGACTCATTCCCTGAGGGTTTTAAATAAGATTCTAAAATCACCACCCATGGTTTTCCTGTACTTTGAAGTGACAGGACAAATGACAGCAGAGATGGGCACTGTCCCCTAAGCCCAGAATGGCTGATACACAAATATCTCACAACAATAACATCCTCATCCAAAAACAACCTGCAATAAGGATGTTATTTCTGGGATTTGCTTGTGCATTTTAGTTAATAAGCATTTATGTATCTATGGGCAGAGCTCCAGGTTAGTCGGGGAGAGGCTGTGCAGTCGATCAACAAATTTGTTGATGCCTCTTCCACAGGAGGTGCTGTTCTAAGGACATGAAGATGAATCCAACTCTAAAAGCAAAACTCTCATGGAGCAAAAATTGGGAGCCATAATGGAGGAGGCTAAGGTATAAAAGAGTCTGTGAAAGCATCCCAGGAGGTGACCTTGGAAATCAAGAGTGAGAAGGGGATATGGTCAATAATCAGAGTTCAGTGTATTTTACGAGGGAACAGCCTGCGAAAGGCCCAGAGAGGGCTTGTGAGTGTTCTTCCAGCAGGACAACAATCTAATGCTATGGAAGAAAAACTCAAGGTAAGTAGCCCCTTGAATCATTGTAACAAAACTATGGGTAGCTCCACAGAATCTGACAGAATGCTTTGTTGGCCTCTGGATTGTAACAGCCTCCGGGTCACTGCTCCCTAGTCACCCCACATCCAAGCCCCATTTCCTACCTCATTTTAGGGTGGTCTGCCTATTTCATTCTTCTACCTCGTTCCCCTACTGATCTTTCAGCTTCAGCTCTGGGTTTGTGTTTTTTTTTTAGGTTTCCACCCCACCCAAAAACCTGACCCTCAGCATGGATGGGGGTGCCATGGACAGGCAGTAACACAACAGAAAGCATGAATTAGAAGGAAAGGAATTGATCTTGGTTTGGGATGATTTGAGGTTGAAGTACTTGGAGGAAATACAGCTAGCGATGCCTCAAGGCAGTGAGTTTTGGATCAGAGAAGAGAAAATGATTGTAGATATGGATTTGAGACACATCATATAATTAAAGCAAATGTATCTACCCACCTACATGCTTCTGCCCCTGCACATCTTTCTCTCCTACCGTAATGGACAATGAACCCAGAGCCTCCACAAATCCTACTACCCAAGTACAGTGCTCCAGCATTCTCTTCTTCTGCATTACAAATGTTCTCCTCTCCACTAGATCAATCCCACCAGGAATCCCATTTCCTTGAATTATAAAAAAAACCCAAAAAGCTCTTGATCCCACTCGCCTTTTCAGCAACTGCTCCATATCTCTGCTCCTTACAGCCACTCATTATCTGTATTCTCAGTCTTCAATTCCCTCCTCACACTTTCCCTCCTCTAGCTTTTCTCACCAGCTCCCCCAGAACTGCTCTTCCCAAGGTCAACAATGACTTCACATGGCTAACTCCATAGTCCTCATCTTATTTGACTCAGCAACTTTCTTCATCTGTTTTCAAGACACTACAATCTCAATCTCCAGCTTCATCTCCCATTGCTCTGGCCACTGCCTCTCAGTCTTTTCTGTGGTTCTGCGTCATCTTCCTGACCCCTACGTGCTGGGCTGCCAAGGAACAGCCCTGGTTCTCTTCTCTTTTTAACCTATCTACCTGACTTCTCCACTGGATATCTAATAGGCATCTTGAATTCAATTCATCCCAAAGTGAGCCCTTGATATTCTCTTTCAAAATGAGATCTTCTCATAGGCTTTTCCACCTCAGTGATTGGCCATGCTACTCTTCCAAGCTGTTCAGAACAAAACCTTGGTGTTGAGAGTGATGTCAGCAAAACTGCAGAGTAGGTAGCTCTAAGTTCCCATCCTCCCACATTGAAAATATCAAAAAACAAGCAGAAACAGTTAGAACTTACTTTGTCAGAACTCTGAAAAATAGTCAAAGGTTTACTGTAACAACCAAATGCTGAATCAAGAAAATGGCAACTTCAAGTGTATGATAGTTAATAGGGGCTGGTGGAGGTGGGAATGGGAAGTTATTTATAGTAGGTACAGAGTTTCAGTTTGGGATGATGAAAAGTTTTGAAGATGTATAGTGGTGATGATTATGCAATATGAATGTACATAATGCTACTGAATTATGCACTTAAAAATGGTTAAAGTGATAAATTTTATGCTATGTATATTTTATCACAAAAAAAAATGAGACAAAAAAAAAAACTGTTGGAAACCTTTATGGCATTTTTACTAGCCTTTGCCCTACCCTCTCCCTGGCTCAGCAGCAATCTTGAAGATGTCAGCCCATGTTACCAGTGTGAGGCCCTGATCCCTGGTTCTGGGATCACAGCAGACATATTTGCAAATTATTGTGTATATCTGCTCTAACCTGTTTGAGGGCTAGTTGAACAACTAATGCAAAGTACTTGTCTCTAATCTCCACATCATAATATTCAAATGTTGACTTTTCAACAACAAATTACAAATATACAAATACAGAGGAAGTATGGCCATTCAAAGGAACAAAATTAATTGACTGAAACAGTCTCCAAGAAAACCCAGACATTGGACTTATTACACAAATACTTCAAAATAACTCTTAAATATGCTCAAAGAACTAAAAGATAACATAGACAAAGAACTAAAGGAATTTTAAAAAGGGGTGTATAAGTGATGTATGGACAAAATGAGAATGTCAATAATGAGAAATTGTAAAAAGGAACCAAACAGCAATTCTGGAGATGAAAAGTAGAATTACTGAAATGAAAATGCTGGAAAACAGTATAACAATTCCTTAAAAAATTAAAAATGGAACTATCATAAGATGCAGCAATCCCACTGCTAGGTATATCCAAAGAAAATGAGATCAGTATCTCAAAGAGATATCTGTATTCCCATGTTCATTGAAGCATTATTCACAGTAGCCAAGATATGGAAATAACCCATCTATCAATAAATAAATGGATAAATAAAGAAAGTGTGAGATACACACACATAACATAGAATATTATTCAGCCTTTAAAAATAAGGAAATCCTGTCATTTGCAACAACATGGATAAACCTGGAGGACATCATGAGAAGTAAAATAAGCTAGACACAGAAAGACAAATACTGCATGATATCATCTCTAAGTGGAATCTAAAAGAGTTGAACTCATAGAAGCAGAGAATAGAATGGTGCTTAACAGCGGCTGGGGAAATGGGAAATACTGGTAAATAAATTTTTTAAAAACCTTCACTAGGGCCGGCCAAGTGGTGAGGTGGTTAAGCACTGGCTTGGGAAGCCAGCGGCCCTGGTTCGGGTCCCACATATGAGGGCCAGTGATAATGCCTTCAAAAAAAAAAAATTAAAAAAACCTTCACTAGAGGGGTTCTACTGAAACATAAATTTTGAGCATGCAGAAGACAAAATCAGTGATCCTGAAAATAGGACAATTGAAGTTTTCCAGTCCAAGGAGCAGAAAGAAAAAAGAATGATGAAAAGTGAAGAGAGCCTGATGACCTGTGAGACTACATCAAAAGGATCAATATATTCATTTTGGAAATTCCAGAAGGAAAAGCAAGAGAAAATGGGGCAGAAAGAATACTTGAAGAAAACTTCCCAAGTTTGATGAAAGACATGAATCTACACATTCAAGTTCAACGAACTCCAGGTAGGATAAACTCAAAGATCTACATTAAAACACATTATAATCAAACAGTCAAGAGACAAAGACAAAGAGAGAATCTGAAAGAAGCAAGAGGGCAGAAATTTGTCACATATAGGGTTCCTCCAAAAGATTAACAATCCATTTCTCACCAGAAACCTTAAGCCCAAAAGGCAGTGGGATAACGTATTTAAAGTGCTAAAAAACAAACAAACAAACAAACAAACAAAAAACTATCAACCCAGAATCTAATATTTGGCAAAATTGTCCTTCAAAAATGAGGGAGGGAGTGGCTGGTTAGCTCAGTTGGTTAGAGCATGGTGCTGATAACACCAAGGTTGCCAGTTTAATTCCTGCATGGGCCACTGTGAGTTGTACCCTCCTTAAAAAAATAAAAAGGAGAAATTAAGACATTCCCAGGTAAACAAGAGCTCAAGGAGTTCATTACCACTAGATATTTCCTAAAAGAAATGCTAAAGGGAGTCCTTCAAGTTGAAATTAAAGGCCACTTGAGTGGCCTTTATGAAGCCATAGGAAGAAATAAAGGAAACTACATGAGCAAATATAAAAGTCAGTATTAATGTATTTTTGGTTTTTAACTCCACTTTTTATTTCCTACATAATTTAAAAGACAAATGCATAAAATAATTATAAGACTATGTTATTGGATACACAATCTATAAAGATGTAATTTGTGGTGACAACAACATAAAGGCAGGGCAAAGCTGTATAGGGGCAGAGTTTTATATGCTATTGAAATTAAGTTGGTATCAATTCAAACTAGATTGCTATAAATTTAGGATGTTCAATGTAACCTCTGTGGTAACCATAAAGGAACTATCAAAGTGTCTAAAAAATATACACAAAGGAAATGAGAAAGGGACAAACCATTTCACTACAATCAACTAAACACAAAAGCAGGCTGTAATGGTAAAAATGAGGGATTAAAAAAAGGCATGAGTCAACTATAACTTAATAAAATAATATAATTTTATTATGGGATGTGGAGTATAGAGTGGGGAGTGGAATCAATGGAATAGTAATAGATATGTATATTGGAGGGGGTGGATTGAGGCAGGTGGTTTGTCACTTTGTGAGGGGTGAAAATTATAACTATTGTATTGTTTTGTACATCTGAAACTAATAAAAAAATTTTTTAATAAAAGGCATAAGACATATGGAAAACAAATACCAAACAACATAAGTAAATCCTTCCTTATTGGTAATTACATTAAATGTAAATGAATGAAACTCTCCAATCAAAAAGCAGAGATTAGCAGATTGTATTTTTTAAAAAATCATGATCTAATATCCTATCCCTGTGACTTTAAATCCAAAGATACAAATAGGTTGCAAGTGAAAAGATGGAAAAATATATTCCAGGCAAATGGTGACCAAAAGACAGCTGAGGTGACTGTATTAATAGGAGAGAGATAAACTTTAAGTCAAAAACTGTTATAAGACAAAAAGGAGGACAATAAATAAACGGGTTGAGTCATTGAGAAGATATAACAATTATAAACATATATGTACCAAACAGAGTGCCAAAATATCTGAGGCAAATATTAACAGAACTGAAGGGAGAAATAGACAGTTCCATAATAATGGAGACTTGTGGAGACTTCAGTACAGCACTTCCAATCTGAAGATAGAAATCAGTAACAGAAGGAAAACTGGAAATTTCACAAATATGTGGAAATTAAATGACACATTCCTAAACAACTAATGGTTGAAAAAAAAAATCACAAAAGAAACTAGAAAATACCTTAAGATGAATAAAAACAAAACAAACCACAACATACCACAATTTATGGAATGCAGTAACAGCAGTGCTTAGAGGGAAACTTACAGCTGCAAATGCCTACATGAAGTAAGAAAAAAGATCTCAGATCAAAAACCTAACTTTAACTTTGAGGAACTAGAAGAAAAACTAAACCCAAATCTAGCAAAAGGAAGAAAATAATAAACAACAGAACGGAGATAAATAGAGAATAGAAAAATAGAGGGTATCGATGAAACCAATAGTCAGTTCTCGGAAAAGATCAATAAAATTGACAACCCTTTAGTTACTGACAAAGAAAATAGACAGAAGACACAAGTAACTAAAACCAGAAATGAAAGCAGGGACAGACTGCTGTCCTTACAGAAATAAAATGATTATAAGAATACTATGAACAATTATACACCAACGAATCAGAACACCTAGACGAAATGGACAAATTCCTAGAACTACACAAATTACCTAAACTGACATAAGAATAAATAGAAAATCTCAGCACACCTATAACAAGAAAAGAGATTGAATCACTAATCAAAAACCTCCCAACAATGCTGTGAAAGCAGTCCTAAGAGGGAAGTTCGTAGCAGTGCAGGCCTACCTAAAGAAGGGAGAAAAATCTCAAATCAACAGGTTTTCCTTACACCTCAGGGAACTGGAAAAAAAACAGCAAAAGAAGCCCAAGGGGAGTACAAGAAAGGATATAATAAAGACCAGAGCAGAAATAAACGATATAGAGAACAGAAAAACAATACAAAAGATCAACGAAACCAAGAGCTGGTTTTTTGAGAAGATAAACAAAATTGACAAACCTCTAGCGAGGCTCATCAAAAAAAAAAAAAAAAAAAAGAGAGAGGACTCAAATTAGTAAAATGAAATTAGGAATGAAAGAGGGGAAATGACTACAGACATCACAGAAATACAAAAAATTCTAAGAAATTACTATGAGCAACTATATGCCAACAAATTTGACAATCTGGAAGAAATCGATAATTTTCTAGAAGCATGCAACTTTCCAAAGCTAACTCAAGAAGAAACGGAAAATCTAAATAGCCTGATTACTACCAAGGAAATTGAATCAGTAATCAACAAGCTCCCAACAAACAAAAGCCCTGGACCAGACGGCTTCACAGGTGAATTTTATCAAACATTCAAAAAAGAACTATTCTTTTCAAACTATTCCAAAAAATCCAGAAGGAGGGAGTCTCCCAAATTCTTTTTATGAAGCCACTATCACCCTGATTCCAAAACCCGATAAAGAAAGCACAAAAAAGGAAAACTACAGGCCAATATCCCTGATGAATATAGATGCAAAAATTATCAATAAAATATTAGCAAACAGAATTCAGCAATATATTAAGATGATCATACATCATGATCAAGTGGGTTTCATCCCTAGTACACAAGCCTGGTACAACATCTGTAAATCACTTAATGTGATACACCACATCAACAAAATGAAGAATAAAAATCACATGGTCATATCAATAGATGCAGAAAAAGCATTTGACAAAATCCAACAGCCATTTATATTAAAAACGCTTAGCAAAGTGGGCATACAGGGATCATATCTCAACATAATAAAGGCCGTATATGATAAACCTACAGCTAACATCATACTCAATGGGGAAAAGCTAAAACCATTCCCCTTAATATCAGGAACAAGACAAGGCTGTCCACTTTCTCCTCTTTTATTCAACATAGTTCTGGAAGTTCTAGCCACAGCAATCAGACAAGAAAAAGAAATGAAAGGCATCCAAATTGGCAAGGAAGAAGTAAAATTGTCATTATATGCAGATGACATGATACTATATAGAGAGAACCCCAAAGACTCCATCAAAAAAACTATTGGAACTGACAGATGAATTTAGTAAGGTAGCAAGATACAAAATCAATATTCAGAAATCACTGCATTTGCATGTACTAATAATAAACTAATGGAAGAAGAAAATAACAAAACAGTCCCATTTACAATTGCTTCAAGAACTATAAAATATCTAGGAATAAATTTAACCAAAGAAGTAAAAGATCTGTACTCAGAAAATTATAAGACACTGAAGAAAGAAATCAAAGAAGATACAAATAAATGGAAACACCTACCATGCTCATTGATAGGAAGAATTAATATAGTTAAAATGTCCATACTGCCTAAAGCAATATATAGATTCAATGCAATTCCTATCCAACTACTAAGGGCATTTTTCATAGAAATAGAAAATATAATCCTAAAATTTATATGGAACCATAAAAGACTCCAAAAAGCCTCGGCAATCCTGAGAAATAAGAACAAAGTCGGGGGTATCACGCTACCAGACATCAAAACATACTACAAGCCTACAGTAATCAAAACAGTATGGTATTGGCATAAAAACAGGCACATAGATCAGTGGAACAGAACAGAGAGCCCATAAATAAATCCAGGCATATACGGATAGTTAATCTATGACAATGGAAGCAAGAATTTACATTGGAGTAAAGACAGTCTATTTAATAAATGGTGCTGGGAAAATTGGACTGACACATGCAAAAAAATGAAACTGGACCACCTCCTTATGCCATATACAAGAACAAATTCAAAATGGATTAAAGACTTAAATGTAAGACCTGAAACCATAAAACTCCTGAAAGAAAATAGAGGAGTTGCAGACATTACCTGGAGCAATATTTTTACTGATACATCCCTGCGGGCAAGGGAAGCAAAAGAAAAAATAAACATATGGGATTATATCAAACTTAAAAGTTTTTTCACAACAAAGGAAACCATCAATAAAACAAAAAGGAAGCCTACTGAATGGTAGAATATATTTGTCAACGATATATCTGATAAGGGGTTAATATCCAAAATTTATAAAACACGCAACTCAACACCAAAAAAACCAAACAACCCAATTAAAAAATGGGCAGAGGAAATGAAGAGGCATTTCTCCAAAGAGGACATACAGACGGCCAACAACCCAATTAAAAAATGGGCAGAAGATATGAAGAGACATTTCTCCAAAGAGGACATACAGACGGCCAACAGGCATATGAAAAAATGTTCAACCTCACTGGTCATTAGGGAAATGCAAATAAAAACCACAATGAGATACCACCTCACTCTGGTCAGAATGGCTATCATCAATAAACCAACAAACAACAAGTGCTGGTGGGGCTGTGGGGAAAAGGGGACCCTGCTGCACTGTTGGTGGGATTGCAGATTGGTACAGCCACTATGGAAGTCAGTATGGAGGTTTCTCAAAAAACTGGAAATGGAACTATCTTTGACCCCGCAATTCCACTCCTAGGTATTTATCCTGAAAAACCCAAGACACTAATTCAAAAAAATATATGCACCCCTATGTTCATTGCAGCGCTATTTACAATAGCCAAGACTTGGAAACAACCGAAATGCCGATTGGTAGATGACTGGATTAAGAAACTGTGGTACATTTACACAATGGAATATTACGCAGCTATAAAGAAGAAAGAAATCGTACCATTTGCAACGATATGGATGGACCTAGAGACCATTATGTTAAGTGAAATAATTCAGTCAGAGAAAGACAAATATCATATGATCTCACTTATATGTGGAATCTAAAGAACTGAATAAACAAAAATAGTCTTAGAGACACAAAGGAAAATCTGATGAGGGCTAGATGGGACAGGGGTGGGAATGAGGGAGAAGGGGAAGGGATGAGGCAACATAAACTGATAACTACAATATTGCTGCAGAGAGAGAAGAGACAGTTTAGGAAATATAGTCAATAAGGTTGTAAATATTTTTTAGGGGATCAGAAGGACTCATGTCTTGTCAGGGAGATCACTTCATTGACGGTGTAGTGGCCTGACTACTGCACTGCACATCTGAAGCTGCTGCTGATTATTATTAGATGTTGACTATAATTTAACACATATATAGTCATGGGATGTGGAGTATAGTGTGGGGATGGAGTCAATGGAATTATAATAGATATGTATGATATCGGGAGTGGGGGTTAGGGGGAGGGAGGAAGGGGGAGTCACTTTGTAAGGGGTGAAAAAGGTAACTATTGCATAGTTTTGTATATCTTTAACTATTAATAATAATAATAAAAATAATAATTTAAAAAAACAAAAACAAAAAAACCCCAAAACCTCCCAACAAAGAAAATTCCAGGACCAAATGGCTTTACCGATGAATTCTACCAAACATTTAAAGAATTAACACCAATCTTCTCAAACTCTTCCAAAAAGGTAGAGAAGTGGGGACACTTCCTAACTTAGTCTATGAAGCCAGCATTATCCTGACACCAACGCCAGCTAAAGACATAACAAGAAAATTACAGGTCAATGTCCCTTATGAACATAGATCACAAGCATACCCAACAAAATACTAGTGAACTGAATCCAACAGCATATTAAAAGGACTATAAACCATAACCAAGTGGGATTTATAATAAGAACACAAGAATAGTTCAACATAAGAAAATCAGTCCATTTACATTAATAGAATGAAGGGGGGGAAATCCACATGATCATCTCAATTGACGCATTTCACAAAATCCAACACTTTTTCATAATAAAAATACTCAGAAAAACTGGGAATAGCTTCCAGTTGTCTCTCTCACCTAATATTCTAGTGCTGCCTCCCTCCCCTCTCCATTCACCCGGATGCTATTCCATTACTCTCCTTACTGTGCTTTGAACGTGCCAGATCCATCTCAGGACCCTTGCACTTGCTGTTCTCACCTTGAGCAGCCTTCCTACAGAGCAGCCTGCCTGACTCCCTCAATCTTTTCAGGGTTTTTCTCACGTCGCTTTCTAAGTGGCTACTTCCCTGTTCTATCCTGTCTACAATTTCACACCCATTGACTCTGGAAATTCATATTCTCCTTCTCTATATTTTCTCCTTATTATAACTAAGGTACTATGTATTGTTTTAAATTTATATTTATAGCTCATTTAGAATATATGCTGCATAGGGCAGAGTATCCTCCCTCCCACTCCCCCCCCCACAGTTTTGTTCAGGGCTGTATCCCTAGCAGCTAGAACTGTACCTGGGACATTACTGCTCAGCAAATATACATTCGATGATTTAATTAATCCATATATAGGTGGAGGTTGCAGCTATAGTATAGATGACAGCGTCAGGAAGATTGTGCAGAGTGAGAAAGGATATGGATTGAGCACAGACCCTGGTGAGCTCTATCTACTATGCAAGGAAAAAGCAGTTGATCCCATGGAGAACCAAGTAGGATGTTATTGACTAATATGAGAGTGAATTTAGCAAGATTATCGATGAACTCACTAAATTCTAACAAACTTGAATATTGAGACGAGGTTGAATTCAAGGGTGTAGGAGAAAAAAGAATGGAGAGGGCCAGCCGAGTGGCGCAGTGGTTAAGTGCTGGCTTGGGAAGCCAGCGGCCCCGGTTCAGGTCCCACGTATGAGGGCAAGTGACACTGCCCTCAAATTAAAATTAAAAAACAAAACAAAACAAAAAAAGGATGGAGAAAGCGTGGCACCTCTCACTTTAGGCTGAAAGAATGCTTTCCCAATAACTCTCTAGCATATTGAATTTCAAAGACCGAGAGGCACATTGGGAGGGATTACGAAGGACCCATCACCTTGTGTGATGGAGCACATCTGGAATTCCTATTATGTGTTATACAGGAAACTGGGTAACTTCAAAAACATGTGAATCCTCGCCTAGAGGATCCTTATGCAATTCCAATAATTCACAGTAGGTAACTAATGACAAGTAAACATGTTTCTCCCCCAAATGTTAGAGGAACCAGCAGTGGGGCTGGAATGAGTCCTCACTGAAGAGATCTGGGCAGTCTTGGTGGAGGAGGAATTCAAGCTGGGCTTAGGGAATGCGTGAGACTTTCAAATACAGAGCATAAAATGCGTGTGTGGTGGGAGAAACCGGCAGTACGTCAGGATAGTGAAATGGGTTATGAATCTAGAAACATAGACTGCAGCTTTGGCTAAGACCCTGGTGTGCCAGATTCACAGTACAGTATTGGGGAACCACTGAAGATGTTTCAGAAAGGGAGATAAGGAGGTAAGAATGGCATCAAAGAAATGGCAGGGCTGCCCGAGTAGCGTGTTGGTTAAGAGCTGGCTTGGGACGCCAGCTCTGGGCAGCAGGGCCCAGGTTTGGATCCCACATGAGGGCCACTGACACTGCCCTCTACAGCTAAGATGGTGAACAACAGGTCCACTTGGACCTGGGCTGCAGTGAGTCGCTGATGACAACGGCGTAGGATTCAGTGGGCTGCCACAAGCTAAATGAGTGGCCGGCAGCTGGCATGCGCTTTCATGAGTCGTGGTGAGCTGTTGTCCAGTGGCCAGCAAGCAACTGCCTCACTCGGGAAGAACGCAATGATAATGCCAACATGGGCCAGTGAGGCGACATCCTCCACGAGTAGACGTAAGAACAAAACGACAGCAACTTGTCTGTTCCCTTTCCCCGATTCCCCAACAAAATCTTTAAAAAAAGAAAAAAAGAAATGGCAGGGGTGCCCAGTTAGCTCAGGTGGTTAGAGTGCAGGCTCATTACACCAAGGTTGCCGGTTCGATCCCCACGTGGGCCACTGAGATTGAAACAACTACTTGACTTGGAGCTGATGGGTCCTGGAAAAACTGTTCCCCAATTAAAAAAAAAAAATGGCAAATGTACTTTTCTGTTCTGATGGACCAACATAACTCCAAATATTTTGTAAATGTAGTAATTCATTTTGCCAGCTCCAATGCCTGAAAACTTCTCAGTAGCATCTCATTGTTTTTGGAGTAAAGACCCCAATATTTATCACAACGCACAAGATGCACATAATTCAGTCTCTTTCTGCTTCCGCCATATGGGCTGCCCTTACTCTCCATGCTACTGCCACACTGGCCTGCTCAAAGTTCCTCTCCGATCATGTCACTCCCACTACAGGGCTTTCGTACCTGCTATCCGCCTGCCTGGGCGGCTGTCTCCCCTCCTCTCTCCCCGCCTGGTTACATCTTCCTTCAGGTCACAGCTTAAGCATGCCTTCCTGAGGGAAACTCCCCAACCTCCCCGTTTCTATGCTATCATGGCACCACGTATTTCTCTACCATAGCACTTAGCCTAGTACATTTAGTTGTGATCTTTGAGTAACGTTATCTCTTTTACAAGCCTGAAGCTCAATTAGGGTGGGGCTTTTCCCCTGGCTGACTATATATATCCCCAATGTCTACACGTGGAAAGTACGCAATAACTATCTGTTAGAAGGAAGTCTAGATGGTAGAGAAAATCATTTGTGGGAGATTGCTTATCCATCAGTCTTTTTTAAAGTGGGAATTAGATATTGTGGCATTATAATTCATTCTATCTTCTGCTATTTTAAGCCTCTGAGAGCTCACATGGCTTGTCCGGATTCAAATCCAGACTTGTCCGGTTTAAAAAAAAAAAATGCAAGCATGTTTTTTTCAGTTACAGTATGCATGCGTGAGCAAGGAAGAGGGAAAAAGGCGGAGCAAGCCTTCTTACAAGTACAGATCTGATCCTATTGTGTTTCTTCTTCATTCGGTATATAGGTCATCAAACCTCACTTACTTAAAGGCTTACAAGCCTGCAAGCAGAGGCAGCAAGAGTGTTTCCACTGTCCTTTCTTGGAAAGGCCTTGCTTATATGGTACTTTCTCATCTACTTCCTCTTATCTGGGATTTGTGACACATACATGAACTCAAAAAACAAACCTGAATTGAGCCCCTCTGTGTGAACGCCTCTAAGGCTGGTGAGATGATTTTGCAGACCAGCGCCAAGTTCCTCTGCCCTTCCCAAGGCCAGGCCTGTGTTTGGTGCCACAAACACACTCCTCCATAGAAAGCAGTAACTCATGGCTCAGCATGATGCCTATTAGCGTGTAATCTGTGTTTTGGTACATCCTTTGTCTCTCTGAGTTTTCTGTTTATACAGTGGGAGTGGTATAAATACTAGACCTCAGAACTAGTGCAGCTAACTCCATGCCTGCGTTTTACATACACTGTCATCTGGTCCCCATAACAATCCTGCAGGGTCAGAAACACTCAGGTTGTGTTATGGGGAACGTGACTTGCTCAAGTTCATACAAACAATAAACAGAGGAGCCTGGGACTCAAATCCAGGCTACCTGACCGCTAGTTACTTTGTACGTTTCCTATCCTAGCAGTCTACTGAGAGAGCCGCCTCCCAAATGTTTTTAAAAGCATTTTCAACTATAAAGCTCTATACAGTTTCAAGAATGTTAAGCAATTGGTTATACTGGAGAAGAACTAGAACCTGATTAAGATTTTAAAGGAGATGAATAAAGACCCAATAAAAAGTAAGTTACTTTTTTGTTAAGAGTCATCATATATTTTCTGTATTTCAAAAGTTCTCAATTTAAATAATAAAATAGAAAATAATTCAACTGAAAAATGGGCAAAGGACCTGAACAGACATTTCTCCAAAGATCTATGAATGGCCAATAAGCAAATGAAATGATGCTCATCACCAGCCATCAGATAATGTAAATCAGAACCACAATGAGGTACCGCTTCCCACACTAGGATGGCTAGAATTAAAGACAGTAGCAAGTGCTGGCAGGAATGTAGAGAAACTGGAACTCTCCTACACTGCTCTTAAGAATGTAAAATGAAGAGCTCGAGTGTGAGCTGAGCTCTGAGCAACAGCAGTTCAATGCCCAGCCCAAGCTGAGCTACCGCTGAGCTGCCAACAGGTGGCAGGATGGCTCACCTAAAAAAAAAGAAAAAAAAGAATATAAAATGTGCAGTTGCTATGGGCAAGGTTTGGCAGTTCCTCAAGTCATTAAACATAGCTACTGGCTGTACTGACAGGGTAGGTAGAAAGGTAGAAAATGAGCAGAAGGAGGGAACTAGCCCGTTAGGAGGCCCCTTGCAGCTGCTCCTAATTATCAGGAAGATCCGTATGTCATTAGAAAAATGGGGAAAAAAGGCCGAAAAGGGAGGGAAAAGTCTCACTTATCAGAATGTAAACATCCTGCTTCTCAGGACCATACAATTACAGTTTGCCCTTTTATAATGAGCTTTTCCAACAATTCACAGGAAATTGAGGGGTTCACGTTTGCACCCTAGGAAAACAACCTTGGGGACAAGAAGGGAGGATGGGACACACCAGCAGAAAGAGAGAAAGATACTGTGGAGGGAGATGGGGAGACAATTCTACCCATAAAAACAAAAACCCTAACACAGGGACGGCCGAGTGGCTCAGTTGGTTAAGAGCTTGCTCTAGAGTGCGAGCTTAGCTCTGAGCAACAGCAGTTCGATGCCCAGCCCGAGCTGAGCTGCCGCTGAGCTGCCAACAGGTGGCAGGATGGCTCAGCCAAATAATAATAATAATAATAATAATAATAATAATAAAACAAAAACCTTCACACAATGTAAGGAGGTTGCTTCCCTCTCTTGGGTCAGCCCACTCCATGTCTCAGTGTACTTGCTTACTAATAATAAACCTTGCTTTTCCTGCAACTCGCTTAATTCTGTCTCGACTGAATTCTTTCCTTTGAGAAGAACCAAGGAAAAACGCCATTAACAGTATGACACAGCAACTGCACTTAGATATATACCCAAGAGAATTGAAAACATAGATAAAACTTGTACACAAATTTTCACAGCAGCATTCTTCATAATAGCCAAAAAGTGGAAATAACCCAAAAGTCTATCCACTGACGAATAGCTAAATGAAGTATGGTGTCTCCATGTAAAGGAATATTATTGAGCCATGAAAAGGAACAGAGCGCTAATACATGCTACAACATAGATGCACCTTGAAAGAATTACTTTCAGTGAAAGAAGTCCGTCACAAAGACCACATATTGTCTGATGTGATTTATACAAAATGTCAGAATAGGCAAATCCAGAGAGACAGAAGGCAGTTTTAGTGGTTGCTTAGGACCGGGGTGGTAGTGGGGGATGGTGGATTTCAGGGGTGATAGCTAAGGGGTACAGGGTTTCTTTTGGGGTTTATGCAAATGTTCTAAAATCAATTGTAGTGATGGCTGCCCATCTCTGTGACTATAACAAAAACCACTGAACTGTACACTTTAAATGGGTAAATCATATGCCATGTGAATTAATCACAATGAAGTCATTTTTTTAAAAGTCTCTAAGTTCACAAGCTGCATCTGTAATATGAAATATTTACCCAAGTTGACTTTAAACCAAATGCATTTTTCTCATCGTCTATAACAGTTGTTAGAATTATTTTGTAGCATTTGCATCATAATCTCTGAATATCTTTCACAGGGGTGACTTAAAATTACATTTAATTCATGATCTTAAACGTGAAATACTAATGCTAAGACCTTAAAAGAAAGGATACCTGGAGATCCATATATGGTATCACCATCTACTTAATCAAGAATCCTAAGAGTCAGTCTTGTTTCCTCCTTCCTTTAATCCTCGCATCCATGTCATCAGCAGGAAGCCCTGTTTGTACACTCTGTAAGGATGAGCCGGATTTTCTATTTCTGCTTAGAATATTACCTGGCACACAGGAGATGCTTAATTAATATTTGTTGAATAAAAGAATTCATGCTGTCCTTGAAATTAACACCTTTAAGAGAACCAAATTTTTAAATCCCTCATTTGATCATTTGTTAATACATTGGGTTTTCGGAAAAGTCATGACGTATTTTTTCTACGTTTTTCGTTGCAAAAATGCGTCATGACTTTTCTGACAACCCAATATATACTAATTTTTAAAAAATGTACACTATGGAAGTTTCATTTGCCATTCCGGTTGCTGAAACACATTAAGGCTAAATTCTCAAAGGGACACAGGTATGCTATGCTGCCAGAATATGCAGAAGTAGAACATAATAATTTCATTCAAGTTTGCTCTTGTTACCTGATCCACAAATATTTAAAAGATTTTATTTTATAAAAACTTACATCTGTAAGTAATGGATTGACCATAACAGAGGGCTTAACCTGCAATACATGGATAGGCTGAGGGGCCCAGGAACACCTGAAATTGTCTGGAAAATCTAATGTGTATATTGGCATGTGCATCTTTTTGATGAGTTCATAGTGTGATCAGATTTTCAAAGAAGTCATGACCCAAGAGGTTAAAAAATTACTTAACTAGAAACAGTCACAAAGACTTTTAAACATGAATTTGTACAATAAAATAATATCCAACAGCTCCATCTATGGGTAAGTCATTATTAGCAAACAGAAATAACGACAACTACCAGAGACCAGTGCATCTTAAGAATGCTTGTGTTTAAATCTTCAGTGTCACTCTAGTGGGACTTTATTAACTATAGTATCACAGTTTTTTTCTCCCCAGCTATAGATGCAAAAATTGGAGACTGTTGATAAGTTCTACTTACAGTACTTCAGCACCAAAAAACTGGGCAGTTATGCTGATATATGTATGTACAGTTCAACATTTGTCAGTCTTAAAATGCTTATTTATAGTGAAATCTATATAAAACCGTTAAAAATTTTTCTATTTACATTTTTTTAAAAATGAAAAGTATAGTTTCCTTTGCCACAACTTGTCAAAACTGACCCTTACCCTCCCACCCTCCTAACACCCACTCTACTTGTGACAGTGATCACAAGACCCAGACATATTGCTTGAACAAACTGTCCTAAAAAGGTAGAATGCTTAAAAACATTACATTTAGAACATAAATGAACATTTTATACATTTCAAAGGGGTTAAACAAAAGTATGTGTAAGTTTTTTTCAAGGTCTCAGTCCAACATGTATGTGCAATTTCAATGTAAAGATAGCATCACATGAATATAATCTGTTTTCCTGAACATAATTGAATATCCTCTGCTTCACAATGAAACATTTCCTCATAAGTTTTCTTAAAGGGGGGGAGGGGAGGAAGTAAGAGGTGGATAGGTAGGCAATCCTGGTTTACAGGAAATTTGTCAGAAAGAATACGGCCTGCTTTGAAAAGTTTACATTTAAATAAATAGAAGGCAAGTGTGCCACCTAGAGCACAAAAGAACAACAACACAATAAATTAGCATACAACTGGTAAGAATGTACAAGCCACCCAAAAGCACTTTCCACTGGTTAAGGATCTGATTTCTATCATTCAACAGGGATTCTTCAATGCCAATATTTTTCTATGAACTGAGCAAATGTAAAAATGTTAACTGAATCAATACTTCTGTGGATTTGCAAAAACATACAAGCTTTTTAAAAAACTGTTCCTGACACACTGTTTCAAAATACAAAGTATTCACATTCTCCTTTTTTCGATGGTGTTTTTTGCTCAGCAGAAACCAGTTGAGGAGCATTTGTCTTTCCACTGCAAGACAAACTTTTCCATCAGCCATGGTCCAACAGGGGAAGAATACTCGGTCTTATGTCACTGTTGATGTGCGCCTTTTTTTTTTCCCCTTTTTTTCTTTTTCCTTTTTTTTTAAAAAAAGTACATTCCCCTGTGAGTTTTATCCTGTTTTAAAATGCTGCTCCCGCAGCAATTCTTGTTGAAACACTGTTGTTTCAGGGTCTATAGCTGAAGCATGGGCAAAGTGCTCTTTTTAGACATCAAAATACAAGGGCTTCCCTGGACACTTGGTAACCAAGTAGGTTTTAAAGTGCACTCCTGTGTCCAAAACACTAGGACCGTTCAGCAGAGCTCTGAGAGGGGCTGGGCTCAGTTCCATCCTCTGTGCTACTGTCTATGTCCTGCTCCATTGCTGTCTCATCGTCATCCAACTGCTGACTGGTGAAGTTATTCAGCTCAAGGAGCCCACTGGGCTCTACCACCACATTGGAGCTGGAGTGACAAGGAATAGCATACTGGGGAATGGCCTGGAAGAGAAGACACAGGAGAGAAACTTTACGGAAAGAAAAGGGAATAGGTATTTCCCCAACAACACTAAATTAGGAAAAAAGGATTCTGACATTTATTGGACAACTACTATATGCCAGGCACGGTGCTAGGTGATTTCACATGACATTATACTAACTCCCCATAGTAAGACTATAAGGAAAACGTTATTCCCATTTTCAAATGAAGAAACTAAGAGGGTAAGTGATTTAATCAAGGCCACACAGTTGTCTGGGTTAATGTCAAGATTCAAATACAAGTACTACAATACTCAAAGTGCTCTTCCTACTCCTTGATATCTCCTCTTCTAACAAAGGAGGCTGTCTGTGCCTAATGTGAGACAGGCTGTGAAGGTCATTTTCATTTGATCAATAAGCAAATTTTAAACGTAATTTTGCTTACTACTATCCGTAAAATGAATGATTAATTTGCTGATACTACAATGTATTTTAAGCCCTTTGGTAACCCTTTGGCAGTTCAAAGGGGGAATTATCTGTTTGGGGTCACATTGTAACAATCTTTATTGAAAATGGGTATAGAGAGGACAAAACTACCTTTCTAATAATAAAAATAACAGCGGATAAACACATATTATGACCATATTGCCTTGTCATAATCTTCATTCTCATATTTATTAGACATCTTTTTAAAAGGTATTCAGTTCATATGATACCCTTCTTAAAACGCTACAGTTGTTTCCTACTGTACTTGCTTTAAAACCGAACTCCTCACCATGGCTCCAGCCTTATACGAAACTCACTTGCCCTAGTTCTTCCCTGCTTCCTGGAATCCTCTGCCTCCAATGGCTGGTTCCCCCGTCATCTGCATTTCAGCTCACATGCTTAGAGTAAGAACGAAACTTTGCGAAGCCTTCCTTCTATGACCATCAACCGGAGTTCTGGGTTGGCCATTCCCACCCCCCCCCTTCTATTACATTCTTTTACATTTTCTTCATTGCATTTACTATGTTTGTTAAATTTTTTTTCTCACTAGAATGTCACATGAGAGTATGGTATGGATCTTTTTCATTGCTAGTCCCAGAGCTTTGAACAGGGCCTGGCACACATCAGATGCTCAATAAACATTGGCCAAATGAATAATGTATCTTTAACATTACAATCCTAGAGCAAAGTTGACTATAAGCACTTTGCAAATATGATGGACCAAAAGAGCCCTCTACTGGGGAGAGATGTGAATATAATTTTATTACTATCAAGAAAATATTGCAAGATGCCTAGAAATTGATTCTAGGGTGGTGGTGGTTTTTTGTTTGTCTCCCCCGCCCCCGTTTTATATAGCTAATCATTGTGACAAAGTCTCAGTCAGAAGACAAGGACTTTTGTTCAGCTCTGGCTCTGACTTGTGGACCGCTGAGTAAGTCACTTCACTTCATTGAGCTTTAGTTTAACCTTGTGTAAAATAAGATAGTTGGAGAAGATATGCTCCTAGGATCCTTGCAGCTATAAAACTCTATGAATTCCATATATATACATATACATATCTATATATGTATATATATATAGACTCCTTCAGGATAGAGAATATATTCACCTTGTTTACTACTCTATCCTGAGTACCTAGCACAGTGCCTGGAACACAGAGGGTAAATACTACATGTGGAATGAATGAACGAACAAATGAATGAACAAATGAACAAAATACACATTACCTGTCTACAAATAGAAATGATTTTTCATTTAAAGCATTTAATATCAAACACATTGAATTTTTATAGAATATTTCTCAAGAAATTGAAGCACTCCTGCATACTTCCTCCACTCGTCCCTGTAGATATTTCACTGAATCAATAAAATCAGTACTTCAGAACAGAGCTAAATATAACTAATGATCTGAAAATGTTCTAACAGTGCGTTAATAACGATTATATAACAGGGGCTGTCTTTATTGAGTATTCCTCTATATCAGACACTTGACCAGTTGCTTTATATACAGCTTCTCACCTAACCCTCAGAATAACCCTGTGAAGTCAATGTTATTGTTTCCATTTCATAGATAATGAGTAGAGGTTAACTGTGTTCCTCGAAGCCAAAATTCTGGGAAGGAGTACAGGTGAGATTCAAATCTATACATTTCTGATTCCAAAAGCTTGGTTTTTAGTCACTATGCCGCCCTTTCCCAACATAGCAATCTAAAACATGGTAGATGTTAAAAGTTAGTTGAGTATACTGTAGAGAAACTATTCATTAGCTATTATGTTTGATATGTGAAACAAACTATATTTTCACCCCTGTTCATAAAGTGCACAAAATTACTTCCAAATAAGCTATTCAAAATTATTTTCAATTTAGTGCGTATACCAATTTAAACCCCCAGGAGCCAGTCAATTTTAGTAAGAATAGTAATAGCTACCATTTATTGGGCAATTGCCATGAGCCAGGTACTGTGCTAGATGCTTCATCTCCATTTTGTGTAATCCTTACATCCATCATGTAAAGTAGATATCCCTTATTCCCATTTTACTCAGGAAACTAAGGCACAGTGAGGTTGAGTAACCTTGCCAAGCCACACAGTGAATGGCAAAGCCAGGAAACCATTCCTTTTTCATTATACTGCACCTCTTCAGGGGGGAAAAAAAATCCCTTTGTCAAGGGTTATTTAATTCACTATTTTTACAGGGAGGAACAAATTATTTGAATAATTCAAAGTCCAGTTCTATTTGCCTTTAAGCATTCCCCCATACTAATTATATTGTATTTGGAATAATATCAATCAATTTGCATTCTCTCATAGCTTGGCGTCATGGAAAAGGAAAAGTTTACCACAGGAACTTCCAAGTCACACAACAGTGAATCTCTGGTAAATCCTAGACTATCCACATTTCAGTAAATCCAAATTCTCAATTAATTAAAATGTGCTACTCTGGTATCTTCTAAGCCGTGTATTAGTTTATCAAAAAGTGATAACTGTCAAGAAAACAGCCCGATACCCTGCAAGGAGAAAGGGAAATAAAACATAACTTCTAAGAGGGAGTCTGGACAAAGTAATTCTTCAGTCTTGCTCTATTACGCGTGATGAAAGATGAGTTTTAGAATGACGGGAACGTGAGCCATTTTGTTCACTAGCCTGTACTTACCAGGGCAGGACAGTAACCATAACACGATTTTTCAACAACAATGATTAAAATCAAAAGCAAAGCTTTATGGTTAATCCCAAGTTAGATATAAAATTAAATTACTTAGAAATATTCTCTTAAAACATTTCTCCAGACATTTCAGTTAATTAAGGTTTTATTGTCCTGAAAACCGTAAATTTGGATCAAGATCAAGAACTGTGTTTTTCCAAGGAAAGGGTGCCTGAAATGTACTTGAAATAGAAGTACAGCCCAATTATATCCCAGAAGTGTTTGAGTAGATTGGGGAGCCCGAAGTTTGACCCCAGGAAGTTACCGATCTTCAGGGATGACTTGCTGAATTAACACTGGAAAGTATGGCTTGCATCTATAAATCAAGCTGACATATGGGCTCAGGGTCCTTGATTGCCTTTATTTATGAAAACCCATAAATTTTCTAGGACTCTCTTCCAGAAAATAAATATAAAATCATATATTTGTAATAAGTATCAATAAAATTTGTCAAATAGCATCTCAAAGACAATCTCTATGTCTTTTTCCCATCTTGGCTTGACTCTTCTTGTGACATCCCCAAACACACCAAACCCACAACCCTCAAGATGCCCAATATTTCTCATGTTCTTTCCAGTTCTTACCTGGATGATAATTTCCGCTGGGCTCTCTTCGGCTTTCTTTTGGCCTACATTCTGAATACGCATGAACTGGCCTGTCGCAGGCGTTCCTGGGGCATCGACTTTCCTTGTTGTTAGGGGAGGGCCAGCAGCGGATGGGCTTGAGCAGGACTCTCTACATTTCTGTTGCTGGGGAGTGGAGTTCGCCAGCCCTGCCACCACCACATGGGTGGAGGCCAACGATCCTGCGTCACCAGTGAGCATACTAGTGGCAAGAGCCTTCTTTGGGGGATCCACTACCATATGCTCTACATTTGTATCAATCTGAGCTTCCATCAAAGACATTTTCAAAATGTCTGACACTGCTGTCTTCTCAGAGGCCTGAATGGGAGATATGCTTGTAACTGGTGATGTCAGCTTAGGCACAGAGCTGCCACCAGTTATCTTTGTAACTGTGGGTGGCTGGCGGCCCTCAAAAGTTATCTTTGTAACAGAGGATCCTTGGGTTATAATTGGCTGCTCCACCTGAAAACAAATTGGGGTTGTGTGTGTTACAGCTACATCTCTTTGAGAAAACCTACCAAACAGCCTAGACAATATGGCAAAAGAAACATTCGTGCGGTATACTAGGAAGACATTTCAAATCTGGTGACTTTTAAGGAGCCTAGGGAAAGAGGAGGGGTTGAAAGAACCTTTGTTCAGCCAGCCAAGGTTCATAGCAGTAAAGAAAAAAAAAAAGTCATAGCAGCCTTGCTTTTCTTTGAGATTTATATTCCCCATTCAACCTGTCTCAAATTATTTCATATAATTTTCAACTTCTTAAAATAAAAAGGTTTTAAAAAAATCTTTTGCTTCAAAATACATTTATACAAACATATTCTATGCATATGTATTTATAATACACACCCACGTTACTACAAAGCCACTGATTTTTACTAACATAATTTTTCTTTTGAATATCCACAGATAATTCCTCTGCAATCTAGAAGATAATTTATTAACTAGATGGTGATGATATACACTACAAAGGAAGATGTTCAATCAAGCTCCTTAAAAGACTGTAGTTTACTTAGCATTTCTGCCACAGAAAAAAGAGTTTACAGGCATGGAAATAATTTATTTCTAAAAAAATAAATTTAAGGATATCGCTTCTATGCACTGTTGATCAATGCTGAAGTGATTTCATTAAAAACTGCCTGGAAAATCAAGTTCTGAGGACTATGCTTTTTCTCTCTTCCTATAATAATGTGCGCATTTCTTCCCTAAAGTCAACCTTCTGATGGGGCAAATTAACACCAGTGTAATGAGGCTTTCGAGTTTCCTCTTGCCAGGAGAAAGCACTGCTAATCACAACAGGGTCGTGATGGTCTCACTTTTTCCGTGAACAGAGAAGTTTAACTTTGCATGCTATCAATATTCCGTTACCTGGCTTGTCGGCTGTTTCTCTGACGAGGCTGGGAGCGGCATTTGGCTCTGGGGGGTTTGGGGTTGCACGTAGATTTTTGGTTGGTTCGGAGCCTGCTGCAGTTTAGGGAGCTGCTGTGTGGTTTTCACTGCGAGCACCTGGACTACAGTTTGCGGGGGCTGTGCCATTAAGGGAGGAAGCTGCCTGTCTTTGGCCACCATGGGATGCTGTGTGTGCTGTACATCTGGCTTGGGCTGTGCTTGTTCTTGCTGGAGAGGGGTGAGCTTCTGATGCCTGATGGAAAGCTGGGGCATTTGCGGGAGTTTGTGCTGGAGCTGGTCTGCCTGCAGGTGGATGGTCTGCTTCTGTTTAGTCTGGAAGCACTGCAGCGTTTTCACTTGCAGCTGAGTCTGTTCCAGCTGGGGCTGGCTAAGTTTCTGCTGTTTGGCTGACTGTGACTGAGTCAGGGCAGATCGGTAAAACAGACCTGTCTGAGGGTCTAAAGTATCCATCTCTTCAACCTCGCCCTCCTCAGTTCCAATTTCCTCGCTGTGTTTGGTAAAAGCAGTGTGACTGCTTAATGCCTAAGTAAAAAAGGCATAAAGTAAGAATGAAGTAAGAAAACCAGCGACATTGCTACATTTTCCTCACACGGGGATAGACTTGGTTATGAGAGTAACACAAAAATTTTCAGAGGAAAGAGCCTGAAAAGACCAAGAAACCTCAGGTTCTAAATCTAAAGGGTGCTTTAGATTAAGACTCTTGTAATTTCAACTCTCAGACATTAAGCACTGTAAAAACCGGTCTACTCACTTCTATAAGAAAAGTGCTAGAGGGCTCAGAACTTATAGGTAAGAAGAATTAGGTTGCTCTGCAAACACAGTCCAACCCAGAGAAAGAAGGAAGGGCTCCCTGGCTCAGGACACAGCTCCCCAGCCTGGTCATCCCATCGTTAACCCTCCAAAGAAAGACGCAGCAACCCAGAGTGAGGCGTCCAGAGAAAAGCCGAGGTTCAGAGAAGCCCACTTTGGCTGTGGGCAGGTCCAACACTGTCCAGAAGGTAAGAATTGTCGTCTGAGGGACGTGCCCATCCAGTCCCCCCAGAGGGCCTCTCTGCTTCCAGTGGAGATGGTTCATCACGCCTCACAACAGCCCTCTGCACTAGCCCTCCTCGCCCCACGGCTCAGGTTCCAGGGCCACCAGGCAACAGCTTCCCAGAGACTCGACTCCCAGGAAAGAAGGAGAGTGGGGAGGGGACAAGAGCACCCATCATTGGAAAGGGAGACTGCCTGGTATCGGTTACAATAGTGTTGGGAGGAGGCAGCGATCTTGAGTGACGTGGCTGGGGCCAGACGGTCTGACCTCTCTGGGGGTCTTGAGAAAGGTCAGTGTCAGAACTGGCCAGATGAGGGCCAAGCTGCAGGCTGAGATCTGACACCCAGCAAAACCTCTGCCCATCTGGCTTTCCCTTAGTGACACAAGAACCACTCCAACCCCATCCTTCCTGCTATCTTGTCTCTGCTATACCTCCACTCTAACCTTTAAAACTGAGATTCATTTGGAACCCTTCCGTATCGCATAATGAACTTACTCATACAGGTTTTTGTTGTTTTTTGAGGGCAGTGTCACGGGCCCTTACATGTGGGACCTGAACCGGGGCCGCTGGTGTCCCAAGCCAGCTCTTAACCGCCATGCCACTCGGCTGGCCCTGAAAATCTTACCTTACTGATAAATTCTTCTATAACAATAAGATACATACAAACAGTGAATAATTCTAATGTCATAGATTCATCTACAATAGATAGCCCCATCCTTTTGAAATGTTAAAGAGTTCACAGAGGATCCAAGAATACTAGTTCTTAATTACTTTCCGTTGTTAAGACTCTGAATTCGTTTCCTCTATTCACTCCTCGCAGATGAAAGAGCTACATAAACACTCTTTGATTCAGTTATTCTTCTCTTATGAGATGAAACTGACCCTTATTTCAGGAAAAAGGCGTTACAGACGGTAGGAGGAAAAAGAGCTACAACCTGCTGCATAATGTGGGTGATTGCTCCAGGCGAAGAGGCCGGGATGGACTTCACCACCACCGAAGTCTGTGTTGCGGTCTGTGACTGGGCCACGTGCTGCAGCAGGGTCCGCTGGGGCTGGGAAGGCTGTTGGGGCTGGGAGCGATGGCTGACTGAAAATAGAGGAGGTGATGATATTTCTCCAGAAATCACCAAAGCATCTGTAACCAGCAGTGATTTTCAACAAATATCTGTGAGATTATATCACAGAGAAAGTGTGCTACTGTGAACTAGGAGGCAGAAGACCACAGCCTGCCCATCTGTGTGCTGTGTGACTTTGAGAAAGTCACTTATCTTCTCTGAGACTCTGTGTCCTCATCTGCAAAATGGGAATCATAGAGCTCCTAGAAGGATGAGATGAGAAATGTATGTGGAAGCACTGTGAAAACTATCATCACAAAAGAGGAGCAAACCCCTCAGAGTTACATCTTCCTGTGAGTTGTACTCACTCTCTAATGACCTTTGCCCCACTAAGGTAACAAAACAACAATCAGTTAGCTTCTGTAATCAATTCCCAGGCGGCTATCTTTAAGGCCAGTAAGACAATACAAGTTCTTTAACCTCTTGGTCCCAGTTCCAAATGCAGCACAAAAACCAGAAGCATTCAGTCTTTTATATGACATGATGCATCTCACAGCCATACAGTTCCTAAAGCTGTAAGAGGTCAAGGTGATGCTGCAGAGAGAACTGGACCAAAAGCCATCCCTGGATTCTGTTGCACTCTGCTTCCCATCAGCTATGTAAATTTGAAGCGATCACGTCACTTTTAAATTCTATTTAACCTCTAAAACTTAAAGAGGTTTTGTTTAGTTTGATTTTTGTTTTTTAGTGGGATAATTTCTGTTTCTACCTAGAAGAGGACAAGATGAAGTAAAAGATTGAAAATGGTCCTTAAATTGTTAAATACTAACATATAAAGTTAACAAAATAATAGAAAAATAGTGTTTTCTCAAAGTTAGCTCATCTGACAAATGGGTAAGAGTACAGACTGCAATAACCCCACTTCTTATTCTCTTGCTACAAAGGTCCCATGGAGTAAACTATACCTCTACATTGATGCCAATCAATCATCTTTTACCAGCCTCAATTTCAACGTTTTAAACAGTATAAACAGTCACCACTTCTTATTCTGCAGAGCTTTTTTTTTTTTTTCTTAAGGAGGGCACAGCTCACAGTGGCCCATAAGGGGATTGAACTGGCAACCTTGGTGTTATTAGCACCACCCTCTAACCTACTGAGCTAACCGGCCATCCCTTAACAGAGTTTTAAAGATGGTTACTGGGAAACCAACTTTTTGAATCAGAGACAGAGTAAAACAAATCTGTAAAATTGGGTGAGGATTTTGAGAATGTCAAAACTCTTCCTATAATCCATGATTCTAATGCTCATGTATCTTCATCTACAATTTCAAGTAGTAGTGGTTCCATACTTGGAAGTCACTAGTGGGGTATCAACGGGTAAGATGATCTCTACAGAAATCAATGTAAAAGTGCCACTTAAGTGTTATAAGTAAAGAACTTTAAAACTACATAGTGAAATATCAGCAAGTTTTATTTATTTCTACAACACAGTCTATCTATACTCAGAAATGCAGTTTTTCTATTGTTGCTATGCACATGGCTACATGTGATATAAGAGATTATAGGCAGCAGCATCAATATTCTTTTGTAAATGTACTGTAGTATCTTACTGTATTTCACAGTATGCTTTATATGTACATTTTAAACTATGTGAGCTAAAATTTTCTATATGTGCTTAACCAAATTGAAAAAAGGGAGTTAGGGTTTATATCAAAACAACTATTGAAATCTTTTACAATTGACTGAATAGGAGAAAAAAACAAATGATACTAATATTAAAATTAAACAAGCAAATTAATGAAGTTTTTATTGATAAAACACCATCAGAAATGACATTTGAAAAATAAAGATAATTTCTGATGAAATTATCAGATTATATGGAACACTTCTGTCCATACTAATCTTCATAATTATCACATTAAATTTTTTTTATTAAGAAATTAGATAATAGTCATTCAAGGTACTATAAATCTCTTTCCCCAAGTAATTACCCAGAATGCCGAAAGTCAGAAAAAACCAACACCCACTGCTGGATAACACATGAGGCCAGGACCAGAAAGCTGGCTTTGAAGTCAAAGAAAATGCTCCATGTGGCTGAGGATATGATGGAGGAGATTATGGAAGGCGGTCACAGTGTGGACATTTGGAAAACAGCTGAAGTGACCTTAACTAGGCCATGGAAACACCATAAAACAATAACCTATTTCTTTAAACAACTCTTACTTTTTCCAGGGTCAAACTGCTCATTTCTGAGAAAGAATCCCACTATTCTGCAAAAGGAAAATCTCTTTCCCTCTCTCTCACTGAGTGGAGCTTCCCTTTCCTCTACCAGATCAGAGTAGAGCGCATCCATTTAGGTGGTTCCCCCCCAAAAAACAATCAACTTTTACCTTTCGTTACACTACAAATGGATGCACACCACTTACCTAGAAGGGGAAAAGCAACCTCTGTGCCCTCATCAGTGCATTTTGAAAAGGATAAGTAAGGGAAGAAATCATAGGTCTTTTCATCTATTTATTATATCCAGTCTATCCCCAGAGGTTAGTATTAATTTCCCCAACATACTGCCCTCGACTTCATGTAGCTTTCTGCTATGTATCTCAAAAGAAAGGTGCTATGTGGCTTTCCATCATCTTCAACTGGATTTTCCCTCTTTGGCAATTTTAACCTGTTAGTCTTAATATCTCCTAAAATGATGACAAAGAATTCCTTTTCTGCTTTGGTCTTTATATCCTCCAAATATCTGTAACTTTATGTTCTCTTTAATCACTGCTTAAGAATACTTAAGACAGGTGTTCTTTACATACTGCCTCCTAAGTCATTTCTCCTAACCCCTAATTATTCACATTACTACTCTCTGAACTAGTTCAAACCTCGAGGTAATGAAGTGCTCAAAACAGAAAGCAGTACTCCAGGTGTGGTCTCCCCAGAATACGAGAGAAAGAATCTATTATCCTTCCTGCTCTGCTTCTCCACATATACCATCCAAAGTCTCATTAGTGGTTTGCTGCCAGACACATTTTAAACAAATACATAATTCCCTTTCCACCAGAACTCCTAAGTATTTACAGGAATTGAAAGTTTTCCACATTTTTTTCCTTGACATTAAAAAAGGGTTGGATTTTATACCTTTCATTCTCCCTTGACCCACCTCCTCTCCCCCAAAACTAAAAATTCAGACGCAGAAAAATATTTATTCTTAGTAAAAGGCATTTTATTGATTTTGCCCCTACTCATTAAAGACAGAGTAAATCCCAAAGACAACGTCAATCAGAGAGAACTGGAAAAGAGCTAGAAATAGAAAAAATATACTCTCCCCGACACAACCATCGCATGTAATCCCGAAAGGCAGCTCTCCTACCGGAACGCGACGGCTTTGGAGGATACCTACCAGTAGTGATGTATTCAGCAACTAGTTCTGACTCTACCACAGCAATTGATGGACTCTCGGGAGAATGTCTCTTTTCCTGGGTCATCTGAATGGGCACTGCCATCTGACTCAAGTCAATAGTGGGTTGTCTTGGTTTAGATTCCAATTTTTCCTTTACTGCATAAAAAAGTCAGGGGAAAAGTCAACTTTTATGACCAAGTCCCAAAACAAGTATCAAAACCAGAGTTGTCCATGGGAATAATGAACCAGATCTCTGGGGTGCCACACTGGCAGTGACTAAGGAGACAGCAAGTTGCAAAGAAATAGGCAGATGGCTACGTGTGGCTGTGGAGTCCACAACTTGCGCAACCATACCCATCAGCCTCGTACGCAGGACTCAAACGCATCAGAGCACAATCCCACCCTCTTATCAGTACGCCAGACAGCTGGGTCGTCTCCTTTGCAGACACCCACTTTAGAACATTTCCTTTACCCTCTTTCAAGGTATCCTTGAGTTCACCAACCTGAAAACAAAGGGTGAATAAGCAGTACAAAGCACAATTTGCTCTCAGGCACACCTCCCCAGAATAGTGCAACACAGCAATCAGCTTAACTTCATCTATTAAAATTTTGACATACTTTCTAAATAAATATTACAATGTTTTTAGCAACTCTTAAACCATAAACATTTTTAGTGTTAGGAAAAAAATGGCCTCTTTGTTCCTACAAAAATGTCTTATGTAATGGTCTGAAATCAAGAATGGTTTCTGTGGATAGATTTACTTTTATATCTTATCATTTTTTTTTCTACAAAATCTCTTGTTCAGTTTCCACCCTCTGTAAGGCATTAATGGAAATGGCTAAGTATGTCAAAAAAACAAGGCTCTGAGGAAATGACTAAGGCCAAAAATAACACCAACATATAGAAAGGTTAACCAAAGACTTACATTAAATGCTAGTATTTTTTGGGTAGTGTAGAGTGGATGTTACAACAAACAGTAACCAGTAATTAGGTCTACTGAATGATCATTCATATTATTCCCACAAAGCATATAGTGTGACAAAATCAAAATAATCATTTAAACAAAGAAAGTAAAACAAAACCAAAAGAATGCAAAAGTCACCCCACAAGTAGAGAGGACATTGAATAGGAATCAAAAGATGTGGCGTCTTACTCTGCCACTAACCGAGGGGGTAACCTCTCTAGATCTCAGTTTACTTATCCATAAAATGAAAAGGTTGGGTGAGATCATCCCTAAGGTCCCTTAAGTACTCTGACAATCTTTGACCCATTATAATAGAAAAGTCAGTATATATAATACAGGTTTTGCCTAGAGTTCATTGAAGATATTTAGTAACTGGAAATACTGATAGGATCTTGTTAAATGAGGACAGCTTTCCATGGAAGCTCAAGTGAATAATTATATAAAGAAATATGAAGATAAAATTCAAACCAATTAGAATGCTAGGAATGGCCATTCCTGGTGTTTTATGACCATAGCTGCCCCACCAATATCAAGAATGCTGGCAGGGGCCTTTCAATCTGCTACTATTCTGGAACAGAATTGGCTACTGTGCTGCATCTACCTTTCTGCTTAGAAGTGACAGACCTACTCCTTTCTGTGACAAGAGGCAACAGGATTGTCCATTTTACGCAGGAGACAACAAAGAAGAGCTCTTTTCTCCCCCTCCTTTCTACTGACTATACCTATCTTTCAGTAAGTACTCCTGTGCACATCTTAATGAACTGACAAGTAAACAGACTATACCAATGATTATAGACAAGTCCAGAGGGGGGAAATGTGCTCAAATAATAACAAAGAAAATAGAACAGTGGTAGTATTTTTATTTTAGCACAACCCATCTCTAGAGATAACATGCTTCATTCAACTGAGCATGTGAATTCATACCTGTTGTCTGTTGGAGTTCTAACAGAGCTTTGATTGTTGAAGTAGCTGATTGTGATTCACTGGATACATCCTGATAAATTATGGTGGGGCTAGTCTCCATTGCAATCTCATGTTCTGACCAATCCTGACGCCGGGAAGCAATTACATGAACTACAGGCTGGGAATCTGTTTTATATTAGTTAAAAAAAAACAAACCCTATAAACAAAGTTTCTCTTTAAAAAAAACAACTTGTTTTTTTTTTTAACCTTTGTATTTATTGTAAACTTCATGCTTTATCTCCCCAAGAAGACTATAAGCCCCCAGAGGGCATAATGTCTTTCATGTCTGTATTCTTCATTCATTCATTGATTCAACAATCTGGGCACTGATATGCCAGAGTCTGTATTTGGCAGTGAGGATATCAAGGAGCTCAAAGAATAATCAGAGGATGCTCAAGAAGCACACAATCTGGTTGGGGAGACAGACATGTAAAAAGACAAATTACAATTCAATGTGGTAATTGCTGTAATAAATAGGTGGGCATTTGTGTAGATGAGTGCATGTTTGTGTAGAGTAAGAACAAAATGCTGTAGGAGTCTTATTTTCCCCAACACACCTGAAAATGTGTTCTGTATTAGAACCTCAGCATTCAATCCATAAGTACTGGATGATTGAATTACTGAAAGGAAATCCTGCCTACCGACATTAAGAATGGTTAGATGATCTAGAAGCAGCATGCTATAACAGGGCATGTGTAACATTTGGAGTTCAAAGTCTTAAGTTACAGCCCCAGCTCTATCAATTATTAGCAAGTTGATTCTTTGGATCTCAGTATTATTACTAGAATGGCAACAATAAAATCACCTCTCTACCTCTCAAATTTCTGAGGATATAATGTAATGATATATGGAAAAGAGCTCTGTAACTGTGAAAGACAATAGAAATGTTAGCATTGTTGTGGTGGTGGTGACCTGAAAAAGTCCTCAATTCTAAGACTTCCTGTTAGTTTCAAAATAAATTACAGCACTAATTCAAGTTTTATTATATTCATGCTATATGGGTATGCATGTAAATATTGGGATGTTGGAAAAGTCATGACGCATTTTTTTCAACGAAAAACATAAAAAGAATACGTCATGACTTTTCTGACAACCCAATACTAAATGTGCATCAAATCAAGCAACAAATTATTTATTGAGTTTTTCATATAAACAGTAAGCATGTTGGAGTAGACTATTATTAAATTTAAACTCCTTTGTCCAACACATCACGCAGAAAATTATGTAGGATATATAAAGGCATGATACCTACTTCCAAGTTTAGATTATAATGAAGGAAACACAAAAAAAATATATATATAGCTTTGTATTTGAGGGTAAAATCTAATGATTAGAGCCAATAAGATAAATACATAGAAAGAAAAAGTGAAAGCATCACAGAAGAATGAAAAGAATTCATGTAGCCCAAAAAAACAAGAATAAATACAACATAAGTTCAACCTTTTATAAACACTATATTTTTGAAAACCACCAAGTTGTCCAATAAAGTTGAGGCACGGAACAACTCTTCAAAAAAAAAACACAACAGTCTTCTCAAAGAAAACAAAATCAATATACAATAGATCTGGAATTTTAAATTACCATGAACAAACTATACTCCCCCCTGAAAAAAAACACTGGGTTGAATATATGCCACATGAGGGATGTGTAATTTCCATTAAACTTCCCCCCAAATCTAGAAGATCGAAGGACACTATCCTGCAATACCAAATGCCATGTGAAGCATATAACAACTTTTCTTTACTCATTGTAAGTAGATATATAGAATTTAAATGTAAGAGAACTGATAATATTAAGGAATCATCCTTTTTATATAACCTAGTTCTCAAATTTAAAAAATTCATTGATGATATAAGTAGCCCTCGGTTAGGTGAGAGGACCTATAGGCAAAGAATGACTTGGCAACTCTATATACACTAAAAATCTAGAAGAAAGCAAGGATGGCATTCATACAGAGATAAGGTAGAAAGAGACTACAAAACAAATTTCCAGATGGTAGCACCTATCAGAGACATCACCATAAAAAACCTCATCCTATAGGGACTGGGGAGATCACTCGCTCTCTTTCTTCCCAAACTCAGAAGACTAGCTGACCATCATTGAGTATTACCACAACAACCCAACAACTGTGAAATTGAATGAGTGTGTGAACCTAGATGTGAAAACCATTCCTTGCGTATTTTCCTCTCTATTTTTGACTTATACTTAGTCTGGATAAATCTACTGCCTACTAAGTCTGATGCTAGGGTCAGAAAGCCTGATCTCACAGCACCCTTTGATTATGTAGTTTTCGTCTTCTAGATTTTGGGGGACGTTTAATGGAAATTATACATCCCTCATGTGGCATATATTCTACCTAGTGTTTTTTTGGGGGTGTGTGGGTGGGGGGAGGGTGTTACAGTTTGTTAATGGCAATTAAAAATTCCAGATCTATTATTGTATGTTGATTTAATTTTCTTTGGGAAGGCTGTTGTTTCTTTTTAAATGACTTCTCTCTCTCTCTCGAGGATGGCGGTCTGCTGACCCTAAGGTATCTTTCCCCACAAGTCATTTAACAAATATTTATGTCTTTACTATAAAATGCCTATATCACACTTTCATAGAATCGTGAAACCTTTCAGCTAGAAAAGATCTAAAAGTTCACTGAATGCTATTTTCTAGGCTAAGCTAAAATCTTCACAACAAATCCCAGCCAGTCTGGGAATTCTAGCACCAATAACTCACTACTTTCCAAAACAGTTTCTTTCCATCTCTGCAGTTATGACAATTAGAAAAAAATTTTGTATGGAGTGGAAACAGGTCTTCCTGTGACTTCTACCCAATGGTTCTGGTTTCTGTCCATGTATCCACAAAGACCAGCTCTTTTCCGTCCTCCACATCACAGTTCTCAAGATAACTGATGACAGCTCCCATGTCCCCCCAAACCAACCCAAGCCTTATCTTCTCCATGATAAATGTTCTGTCTCCACCAATCATTCCTCATATGAAATGATTCTCAGATGCCTTACCCATCTAAACCATCTCTTCTAAACTAAGCCCAACATGTCTGCATCCCTCCTATGATGTAACATGTACCTTCCTTCTGAAGTACTGTCCCAATACCTAAGGTTTTCACAGTATTTAACTGTCTAGATGGCACTGCAGAAATGTTCCAGAGAACATTAGTTCCTGAATATGTTCTACAAAAGGTTCCATGGTCAAAAAGTTGGAGAGCATTTTACATTATATACTCCACTATTCATCTTTCACAATATATGTTAGCACATAATAGCTCTGAAAAATTCTGCAACAAGTATGTTTTGCTTAACTTGGATTAATTTTCTACTCTATGATTACCCAGATCATGAAGCTTCTGGAAAAATCATCCTAAAAACCAGGTGTGGCCTATTTAATGCAATGTCTTTACAAGATACATTTTTGTATTTGCTTCATGCCTTGTTCCATCTTAAATTCCTACCCTTGGTTTTGTCTCCTTGCTTTCTTCTATTGTACTTCACATACACTTGTATTCTATATAATCCATCTTAAAACTTTTAGTTTTCCATCTATAGAATAAGCAGGTTGGAAACAAACAGAAGAAAAGAAACTTCCAATATTTTTTTGTTTTTTAAAATCTGGAACCCAAAAAGGCTAGTCAAAGTGAGGAACGGGAAAAAAGAAGATCCAGTTAGGAATGAAAGTCCAGGGGCTATGGGAGATATATGGTCCAATCTTCAGTAAGTGACCCAGGCAAGTATGGTTCTTGATCCTTTAGGCCTGGTCACCTAATTATCCATCAAGATCTAAAAATATTCACCGTGTATAATTTAAAGAGGCCACCCACAAGATTAGAGGGAACCTCAGAAAGGAAACAACATTTTGGACTCAGGCAATACAAATGAGCTCATAAGGTTGAAGCTTAACACTATGCCACAGATACTCTGGTTGCTGTTTTGCTGTTCGTTCATTCAGTGAAACTTTTAGTGAGTGCCCACTTAGTGCTAGTTAACTTCTTTGTAATTATTGGATATATAGAGATGGATATGATCCTTGCCCTTGAAAAGCTAGTAGCCTTGTGGGAAATAAAAGAATTATTATAAACTAACAAACAAAAAAGTACAAAATAAAACGATCTAAGTAATTCTGGAAGCATAGTGTAGAAAGAATGATGAACCCTCCCAGGGTGATCCAAAAAAGTGGTACAATAAGGTGAAGATGAAGGCCTCTATTCTAGCCTGCAAGGATAGTTCAGAATAAGGTACAGTATAAGGTATGACCTGCTCCTTCTTGGGAGTGGGAGATGGTGGGGAAAATTTAGAAACCAGAAGCAGAAATCAAGGAATTCCCTTGGTATAAAAGATACCTTTATTCCAGGACTTATGTAAAGGAAGTTACCAGAAAAAAGATCTGAATTCAAGAAAAGGTTGATACATTTTTACAGTAAAATGCCAACTAATATATAAATAATGGACTTTAGAAAATCATCAACGGATGCTAAAACTAGTTGATAAATGTTAGATGAGGAACATGATGTTTATATAGTCTCAAAGTATCTCCCTACAAATTAATATTAATCTCAAAGGGAAATATGGTAACTTCATAATGCAAAAAAGGGATACAATATCATTTTAGCCAAGTGATCGACATTAACATTATCAGTATTGAGACAAACTGACATCATGTACCTCCTAATGAGATAAAACTAAGGAACTAAGGACACACCTCTGTGGGATTCCTGCTGAATCTAATCATGAAAAAACATCAGACAAAAACAAATTAAAGAATATTCTACAAAGTAACTGATGAACTCTTCCAAAATGTCAAGGTTAAAAAACAAAAGGCTGTGGGACTATACCAAGTTAAAGGAAAACGAAGAGCCCATGACAATTAAATGCAACGAAATGCAATGCTTGATCCTGAATTGGATTGTGGGCTGGGGGAATAAATGATGAAGAACACCACTGGACAATTGATGACACTTGAGTGGATTGTAGATTATACAATCATAACGTTTAAATTTTTAATTTTGATAATTGCATTTTAGTTATGAAAAGACTAACCTTAAGAAATATAAGCCTACAAATGTAAGTATTTAGAGGTAAAGGTCATGATATCTACAACTTGCTCTGAAATGGTTAAGAAATTTAAAAATTATAAACACATGGGTGGAGGAGGGGCAGAAAGAGAAAGAACAAAGCCAACAGGGCAAAATACAAACTAGTGGTGAATCTAGGTAAAGAGTATATACAGTTCTTAATACTCTTCCTGCTACTTTTTTGAAGTTTGAAAGTACATTAAAAGAAAACGTTTGCTAAAAGGGAGATGGCTAAAAACTACAAAAGCAATATAAAGGAAAAATGGACTGCTATGTGGTGCTGACATTCCCAGTAGTTATGGCCCTCATGTATTTGGAAAAGAAGAATGATCTTAGACTGACTAAAAACTTTACCCCTTTCTCTTTAAATCATAGCATATCTATCTTATCTATCTTATCTATCTTATCTATCTATCTTATCTATATTATCTATCTATCTATCTATCTATCTATCTATCTATCTATCTATCTATCTATCTATCTATCCATCCATCCATCCATCCCTTTGCCTTTGTGAGACTGTACCAAGGAGCTTTACAAGAATATGGGGAGAGGGGCAAATGCAGTTGATAAAAACTGGCTTTTAGTCAATTATATTAGATATGCTTATTGTGGATTAAGAAATGTTTTTATATTATAGAATATTTTTTAAAAGTAAACAATGATAGAGAACAAATAAATAAAAATAGATGATGCCATGTATAACAGATTGAAGAGCAGAAACCTTACACTCACTCAATCACTTTCAAAAATAGTCAAACTTTTGTCCTATTTTTGGAATGAAAACTGAAGACTCACTAATGAAATGACATGTTTGGGAAGTAATGAATAACTTAAGAGTTCCCTTAAGAGAAGAAGAGCAGTTTCAAAAGATAATCTGAGATCGACACACACACACACACACACACACACACACACACACACACACTCTTGTTCATGTTCCCCTCTTAGCACCAACTTGTAATCTAAATATGTTACATATTTTATAAAATGAGTGTCATATTGTTCGTTAAAGTCAACACCTTTATTTACTTCAAATTGATGAATTTTCAAACACCATTTCAAATACTACTTCCTTCAGTGAAACTTTCTCATCCTCACCACTGGAGTGTGAACTTTCAGCCTTTGGCATTTTTTGGTTTGTTATTTATAAAATTCTTATACTGAAATTGTAATGTATTTTTTTAGTCCCTATTCTAGATGTTAAGCTAGCTCCTAGAGGGCAAGAACTATATTTTACAGAGCCTTGTAGGGTCTAGCACAAGGCCTGTACATATTATAAACTAATAATTGTCAGACTGAATTAATGGAATTAATCACCAATATGAACCATGTAAGACTAACCTGGGAAGACTTCACTGAAGAGTTAAAATAATAAAATGTTTGCACGATATGAAGAATCTATATTAGAAAAGTGATAAGAAAGCACTCCAGAGAGGATCATGGGAAGGCAGGTGGAGGGAATGGAGTGAAGGAGGAATGATCAAGGGAAGATAAACAGCTTTGCTTAGATGCATCAGAGTGCATAAGCATAGGCACAATATACCGCCTGACTATAAGGATGGTTAAAGTAACTGATAGACATGATTTGTAGAAGTTTCAAAGACTGTGATCATGAGTTTACTTCAAGAGACTTCTTAGAAGAACATAATTAAAACAGCACTGAGGACAAAACTTCCCTACTATGAAATCTGGCTTCATGGCTCCTTCCTGATAGTTACGAGAGCCATACTATTAACATCTAAACTGGGACACCTTTGAGAGTGAAAGGGAATGCTATTTAATAATTATGCTAGAACAGATATAAACTAAGACTTGTCCCATGCAAAATGCAATGTATGATCACCCTACTTACAGCCCATTTACAGTGCATCTCTGGCCACCTTAATTCTTTCTCAACGTTCGGCAACAACCACTTCAAGTAGTATATTCACTTTCTTGGGTACTTCTACTTACCCAAAGCAAATGGGAGGAATCACAGCTATAAGCAGTTTGATAATACCTACCTGTCAAAATCATTATCTAAAGTTTCCCAATTATTTGATGAACATACGTCACACAGGAAAAAATGGCAAGCCTTACCAAAAACAAAACTTTAGCTCATTGGTTGCATAGCAAACAAAAGAAAATAAAATCTAAAGAACTGATAAATCAAAGCATACATGTTTGTTTGAAATCCCTAGATGCAACTATTTTGGAACTAGGGCTTTATGTCAGCAGTGATTATATAAGTCAGAAGTAAAATGGATCTTACCTTGGGAACTTTGGGAGGACTCTGTGGAAGAGGAACTACTATCTGTGTAACTCTGTGGTTCTTCTTTTCCCTCCTGAATAGAAGAATTACCAGCCTCTGCCACCCTGGATGCTTGCTGTAATGTTTCTGTGACCAACTGCCGTGTTTGTTCACTAACAACTGTCGCTTGAAACGTCACTGGTTTGGGTTTAATAAGAACCTAGAAGGAAAGCAAGAATATACCCAGATTAAATTTTAGAGCACTATTTAAAATGTTAAACTTCTAGGTCATGAATAATAATATTTTCCTGACATTGAAAACAGCATTTTGTACATGCTTTGGGCACAGCATTGTTCATCAAAGACTAATTCAATCTATGAACAAAGACACACACGTTTTAAGTGGCACATGCTAGACTACAACAACCATGATTCTGACAAGAGCCTTTGCCCCCCTTTCTTCTTGTCTATAATGACTTCAGGGGTCATTTAACTATCTGAAGGCTATATACAAGAAAGCTACAAGGAGCCTAGAATTCCAGTGGAAATTCTGAGTCACAATAACAGCCTAGGATTTCCCCGCTCTGAACGTTTATTAACATAATAAACATAAAACCCAATTTAAGTCACTGTTCTTCAGGTTTCTTTTCATTAGCAACCAAATAAAATTCCTAATGGACACGTGCACAGAGTAAACTTACATGGGACCTAAATTATCTTTGAAGAAATCCCCAGAGGAACAATGATTTAGACAACTATTAGAAGCAACATGGAACATGTGGTAGATCAATTCCTGGCAAAGGTGAAAACCACAGACACTAAAACAAGTGACACAGGAAAAAATTTTCAAACTGAACCATTCCATTTCAAAATTTGGACTTGAGGAGTTGACTTCAATTGAGTACATGGAATAAAAATGCTAACTCACCACATTTATTTTTTATTTCTCCAATATATAAGATTTTAAACCTTTTCAGACTCTATTAAGTCACCCATTTCCAAGAATTCCAGAATGAAAATAAAGGTTATACTATGACTTCGATGACAGAGCAAATGAAATTGTTACAGTTGAAACTTAAATGACAATTTGGACTTATTTCTCATCACAATACTTGTTTAGATAGTAATCTATATGGCTATGATTCTGAGGAATCAACTCTAAAGGCAAATTATTAGTTTATAGGTATATCACAACCTTTTATAAAAATACTAGAATAGCATTCCTTAACCAAAGCTAACTGCTTCCTTTGATATTCTCAGACAAGCAGTTAAAGTATCTGCAAAATAAACAGTAGCCCAGCAACATAAGAGGAAATCCTGCATCTCAATTTCCCAGGCAAATTCCCAGGAAAACTCCCTTACTAGTTGAAAAATTAACAGATCTCTGGTTTCTACATTATTTAGGTTTTAGTAAAGCAAATTTTATAACAAAGTGCTTTTGATGGCTGTATTAGCTTATAAAAAGTAAATACTTTTCTTTGGGAGATTCTGAATAACTATTCGCCCTCAACCATATACTACTCAAATAATATACACAACTTCAGCAAATTTTATTCCAAGGGGATTCTTTTCTCCAATCTTTGCTCGTGACGTGACACAGTATTTAGATATCCAAAAAAAAAAAGTACTGAAGAGTGAAATACAGATTTTGAAAATAAATGGTAATTATACATATTCAGTCACAACTTTTAACAATCTAACTTTTTTTTTTTTGAGGGCAGTGTCACTGGCCCTCACTGGCCCTTGTATGTGGGGCCTGAACTGGGGCTGCTGCCATCCCAAGCCAGCGCTTAACCACTGCGCCACTCGGCCGTCCCAACAATCTAACTGTTTAAAGATTACTGAGCTTTTCATTCAAATTTCTACCTTAGAATTTTAGGAATTTAAAATATACCTGAGCCAAGAAAAATCACCATATCATATATAGCATACCTGTGTTTTCCCTTGCTGTCCATAAACTATTTTTGTTGGGATGATTTTAGCTGCTGGTTGAACTGTGGAACCTATTCCTTTTGGTTGAGTTACAATCATTTTGGTGATGGGTCTTGTAGCAGTAATGATAGCTGGCTTGGCTCCAGTTGGCACTGTCTGAATAGTCTTTTCTCCCTAAGTTGAAGTAAGTGAATAAATAAGACTTATATGCATTAAAATGATAAAAACTGTCCTTTCACTGAAAAAAAAAATCACAGAAAGATTTTACCAGAATGATGGGAAAAGGACTATAAATTGGGCAACAAAGAACAATGTTTCTAGGTGATCAAAAATCCTAGACTGTTGAAATGATCTTAGATGTCATCTAACTTTTTGTCCAAACAAGGTGTTTGGACACCATTTTCTGATAAGTGAATTAAAAAAAGAAAAATTACTCACGTAAGAATAATTATACTGTCCCATTCATAGAATACATATATTAAGAGTTAGAAAATTATAGAAGAATATATACCAAAATGTTAACAATGGTTCTCTCTCTAAGAGTTGGGATTATAGGTCTTGCCCCACCCCCCACATTCATCTTTATTTTCTAATTTATCTGAAATGAACATTTATGTAATAAAATTACTGTGCATTATACCAATAACTAAACGTACACATACAAAATAAACTGCGAAAGTTCCCCAAATATAAAATTATATGGATAAACAGCAGAATATCTATGTGAAAAAGTTGGGCAAGAGATGAAATCAGCAAAAATATTAACATTCTTTCTGAGGTTATATGGGAAAATACAAAGGAAAAATTAGGGCATTTCCCATGTTTTATTACTATGTTACTAATATCACTTTAGTCTATTAACTAGATAGTGTAAGCCTATTAACTTTTCACCATTTTCTGCATTTTCATCTGGTACTTTATTCTTAAATATCATTTTATGGACATTACTTGAACTTAATTAAATTCAAATATAGTAATTTTACTAAATTTTAAAATTTTTAAATTTAAATCCATGAATAAAAAGGAAAGGATCTGAAAATTTTCACTTTAGCAGTTTTTCCTAATTTTTAGTCATCATCATTCAAATATGAGGCTGTCTAAATTTAGCAGCCAGTAAAAATAAAGCACCCAGGTGAGCTGGCCAAAATGTGATCACCGTGAATTTAGGGTTAAATATGATTATAAAAATCAAAAAATTAACTATCTGCTGTAATTATCTAAGGAAAACATGAAGTGTCTGCAAATTGCATGATTACTTATTTTAACACACACACCCAGTTCACAGCAGCATCTCTGGAAGAGCTCTAGTTCGTTTGCCAAAAGTGCTGGTTTGCAAGGTGGCCATGCCTATCTATTACAACGGCTTGATGGGCCCTGTCCAAGTATAATGGCTCATTCAAAGCCAACCAGAACCAACTAGCAGGCTAATTTTTGAAAAAGCTCTTCTGATGTGTGTGTACACTATTACATTATTTTGTTTGTTTTACTATGATTTCCTATATCAAACTATTACTATTAGATATATCTAGTAGCTAGGATTCACACATGACTTTAGATCTACGTGACCATAGGACCAAGGGTACATGACATCCCTCTTATACATCAAGTTCTATGAAATTTCAAACCAGACTATAAAGAGCTCTGAAAATCTAAATTCTAAGCCTTAATTTTGGCTTACGATGTGAACTCAGGCTAGGAATGATCTGTGTTTTCCCGCATGATGAAACAATCTAATGCCGGACCCCTATCACGTGGTGAAGACGGAAGCCTAGGAAGCTACGAAAGATCCACAATTAAGTGTAGCGTTCTTTTTCCTAGCAAAGCTGGGACATTACCAAGCCTCAACAGTTAAGTACCAAGAGCAATAACCATAAAGAGAAAAACATTTATTGAGGACTTCCTGTATGCCAGGAGCTGTTCTAAGCACTTACAAATTAGCTACTCGTTAGTCAACAAACTCACTGGTAGAGATCACCATCCCCAACACACAAACGAGGAAATCAGGGATAAGAGGAGTGAGCCAAGGTCAAACTAAGATACTAAGAGACAAAGCCCAGGTTTATCTAACTCCAAACCTCTTAACCTCTTAAAAGCTGCCTATAAATATAAACAAACAACTATAAATAAATCTATTTGATTTTTTTTTTTTTAACCTAGCTCAGGGGTAAAACTGAGAGTAACAAATTCCTGTCCATTAATTTAGTCTTAATCCCAAATACTTCTCTTTGCCCAGGTTAGGCCAAATACTAAACCACTATCTATTGGCCATATGCAGGAATAAAATTATCCTGTAACAGAGGTCCCTTGTAGTTAAGCCAATGGAATCCTCCATCTGGACCAAGCTTAGCGTCTAAACCATGGTCACAAGCAACCTGGCTCTAAGCAACATGTTTTAGAAATTACTGTGAAAAATGGCATCAGTGGATGGTGTTTTAACAGTTATTACATCACAGTGGTGGTAAATCAAGCCACTCTGGCCATTATGGGGTTCTGAAGTCCTTAGGCAAATATTTGTACAGCTGGTCTTTAATGTCCTCAGTGGATTGCTGAGACTGCAGTTCAAGCTCTTACTTACTCCAGCATTTAGCAACGTTGTGACAACATTTTTGCCCGGGAGGCCTTGAATGGTCGTTCCTTTTCCTGTAGTCTTTTGCACAACAATCACATTGGGCTTGGAAGTCATTGGGATTGTAGTGATTTTGGTAGTCGTTCCTTAGAAAAGGGGGGAGAAAAGGAGGCCTGAGTTAGGGACTGGTGATACTTAATTATTTGTTTGTGTTGTATACAATTAATACATGTAATCAATGTCATCCCTAGATGATGTGAAGGCTATCATGAGCATGAAAATGAAGGCTGGGAATAGTAAATTACAAGTTGTCCTAGAATGAGAGAATATTAAGAATTGGCTCTTAACCACAGTCATCTTTTTGGAATATGAGGACCTACACACCAAATTCAGAACCTAAAAATATCTCTATCAGTTTCGCCATCAATATTCCTCTCCTGACTAATTAACTGAAACAAATCAGAATCTCTATTCCATGACATACATTTCTCCAAACCTAGTATTTTATCTATGTTACTAGTGTGATGGGAAAATTCTTCAAAAAGATCATAAAAAAGAGGTAGTGCTTATCAAAGTTCACATAACACCAGACTAGAGAAAATTTATGAAGAGAAATAAGTCATGAATTTTTGTGTGATCAAAAGACAAAATAAACACTGACTCAGAGGTTAAGTCACAGATTAAATGTGTGCTCTTATAATCTGCAGCACTAAAGATAAAACTCTAACTTATATATTTATATATACATTTATATTAATCTATATATTTATATAAAATATAAATTAGTTCCATGTATATTTATCTATATATTTATACATATAAATTTATATTTCCAACACTTACGATCTACTTAGTAAACCTATATCTTGATCCAAACATAATCTTTCCCTCCCACCTTTTTCCACAATCTGCTTCTCTTCTACCTATGAAACCTATCTATCAAATTTGTACCCTATTATTCTTCTAATTGTCCAAGTTGGAAATCCTAGTACAAATCTTTAACTCATGCCTTGTCTTCAATCCATGTATCCCCTAACAAAATGAAAGCCTAGTGAGCTCCACATTATCATCGTTTCATGTCACTGATTCTTTAATGTGTAGCAACAGTGTATGGCAATTACTCAGTAATGAGCATGTGAATGAACTCAATTTATCACCAACATGTATCTTCTTTCAAAACGTAATCGAAGTCAGCTCAATAGACAGGCCCTCATCTCTTTTGGCTTCTCATTATTTTCTTCCTATTTCAAGTTTCTCTATCATGCAAATAGCTCTGATGGTCCCTGTCAGGTCAAATATTCTTAAAAAACAAACAAAAAACCCAAAAACTAATCTCATGATGTCAAGAACCCAGAATATGTGAAATTGGTTAAAAACCTTTGTAATCCCTCTTGTTTCTACCTCCAAATTCCACTTTTGGTTTTCAATATCCTAAATGATCTGGCCCTTAATCTACCAATTTGATCTCATTTGTTTCTTCTCTATGATACACATCATAGACTCTAGTTTAACATGTGACTTTTTCACTATGGCTTCCTATTACCTACCACACAAAGCCCAAAAGCCTCTGCTTAGCTTTCCAGATTCCATCAGACTTTAATTTTCAGTATTATTCAATATATACCTCTCCTTCAGTGTGCTGGTTTCCACATTGGTCCTTGAGCATACTAGTCTCAATGCAACTTTTGCACCTGTAATTCCCTCTGCCTATGAAAACAGGCAAGTCATATTTTTCTTCTATAGGTTTACATATCATTTACCAAACGACTAAGCACAGAAGAGGTCCTCATAAAAACCATGACTAATATATTCTCAAGAAGAAAAATTAAATACAATTCTATTCTTTTCTACTGGAAAACCTTTGCATTCCTTAACAGAGATTTAGGAATAAGATTGTACTAAGAATATTGTAGTCATATGTCAATTTTTGACAATCTTGTTACAATATCTTTATAATATACTTGCTATCATCTAATGTCTCATCAGTCTAAGGTAACGCACTCAGGTTACATAAAAAAGCACTTTTATCCAAGCACTTTTATCCTTCACAAATGTTTTTTCCTTTATCTGTGGTCTCTGAATAGGCTGTTAAGAGTTACAAAAACTAAGCTGCCTGTTATTCACTTATATCAACTTTAACTCTTAATTAACTCCAATCCCTCATGTGTGATTGATTATGATAACTCCTTTGACAATACAGCCTTACCAAATTTTGGCTAATAAAACACTTTTTAGAAAGTAAGCATTAAAAACTACCTCAAGGAAATGTAAACCAAGCTTTAACTCTACACCAAAGTACAAGGACCACTTTTTTGACAAAACTTGCTTAACAAGTGATTTATATCTATAAAAATGTCTAATCCTTTCCATTACAGAGGTGTGTCAATTTATGAGACTGCTGCAAATCAAGTTCACCAGCTTAACAAAATGGGGCGGGAGGGAAGGGATGTTAGAAAATAGAAAAGCATAGCATAAGGCAAAGCAAATACAGCATTATATTAAAATAGTATACGATTTATGACTAGAATTATCAAATTATAGAAGTCTAAAATTCCAGTGAGCACGTTTCTATATCTCAGACTGAACCTATGTTATGCTGAAGACAGTAGTGCTCATTTTTTTTTGGGGGGGGGCAGTGTCACTGGCCCTCATAAGTGGGACCCGAACCAGGGCTGCTGTCTTCCCAAGCCAGCGCTTAACCACGGCACCACTCAGTCGGCCCAGTAGTGCTCATTTTTAAAAAAAGGTCTTCCCCTATGCTTTCATAGGATTCAGTCTAGAGTTCTTGTGATACAACAGAATGTATACAAGTTTAGCATTCTTTACAACAAAGAATGCACCTCACGTACATCCCTATGTATCACAGCACCCAGTCCAGCATCTGGCTCATAGCATATCAGAGAACCCACCTACCTATAAAGAGTTAAGGTGAAAATAACTGTGAATCACATTAGGATCATGGGCTACGATACTGATGCATTCCAGGGATTCCTATTTAAAAATAAGATGCCTATAAAAGTTTGAGCCTTATGGTAGGTAAAGAAGACTAATTTACTGGCCCAGATTTTACTATTCACAGGTTCTTAAGTCACCCTGACAATCTTGGTCTTTAGGGTAATGTTTTATGTTGTTTTGCCCCAAAAATAAGCAAATGAATTAAAAAGTATATTAACATTTGGTCTTTGCCTGGACATTGTACTAAAAATTAAGAGAATCAAAATCAAGTCTTGCCACTGTCAAAGATTCCCATAAAGTCCTCAGAGTCAAGATAATGAGTTCACCTCTGAAGGATCCAATCTTCTGCATAAAATACGCATGATTCTTCAACCAACCCTCAGCAACACTCACAAAAAACCTTACATATCTGATAGTTCTCTATGTATACACATGTAAGTAAATATTTGACTCTATACGATATGAGTTAAATAACTGCAAAAATAGTCATGGCTTCCATCTAACTGCTTATTTGAATAAAAAGAAAAACTTGACCTTTTAGAATGCACTTTAGAAGCATGAACTTGCCTTCTAGGATATTATACAAAGGAAGAAAGAACTTTACATATAATGATGTTCATCGCAGAATTATTGATAATGTCCAAAAAAATTGTAAGCAATCTAAAACATTTAATAATAAGAAAATGGCTAAATTATGGTGCATCATATTAGGGAACATTGTGTAGCTATTAAGGAGGGGCTATATTCCAAAATACGTTTAATGGAATGGGAAAATAATACTATTATATGAAAAAAGATAAAAACTGATTATATTAGATCTCAATTTAAAATATATATACACACGCAAACACATTTATACAAAAAAAAGAATAGAGAAAGGAATGAACAGAAATATATACACTTAAATTTTAACACATTACTCTGGATGGTGAAAATTATGTTTTTGTTTTATTTATTTATTTATTTTAAATGATAAGTTTTTAATTTTCTTTGTACCTTTCTATATTTTTGAAATTCCCCACAATGATGGGAAAAGTATCATTTTTTTTTAAAGCTTTCTATTTTTACAGCTAGATGTTTATTTTAAGAAAACTATACTTTTTTTGTTGGGGAACAGATGTGGTTTGGGGTTGGGGTGTGTACAGACTCTAGAATCCAGCATCTGCTTGTGGATGAAAGCACAAAACTGTCTAAATTTATCCAACCAGGCTTATCAGCATACTGTAAACAACCTGAGATTGAAAACTACTAATAAACTAACCTATAATCCTAGTATCAAGGACAATGAGAATATTACAAAATAAGGGAACTATCTTTATAAAAATATTGATATGTAACATAATGATCAGTTTAGAGCAGTCAGAAATCAGGGAAGTTCTTTATAGTAAAAGTGTCAAACAGTGAAACAGAAGTAGACAAAATAAGCGCCATGCAATGAAAAGAGTTGTTTCAACTAGGTGCTAAGTATATTCTATAGTGCTGGAAAAACTTATGAACTATTCTCATGTATACCCATACACTTGAAATAGCAATTAAGTATGAGTTGCTTTATATTTAAATAAAAAGGATGCATAAAATGTATACATGATAAAAGGTATAAATGTTATATCTGACCATCTCTTTGCTTCTAGGAAAATGTGCTTGATTGCATGGTTCTAACCGGGTACAAAGTAGCTAAATCATAAATAAGGTCTGCAAACAGAGGCTTCATAACATCTGGACATTCCTTCAAGTTATATGATACCATGAATTCATATATAAGTAAAGAAAAACCCTTACAGTCATAAAAAGCTACATACCAATGAAAAACATGATCACTTTCTGAGAAATGTTTGAGTATGTACGCCATACTATTTAAAGATACTGTCAGGTAATAAATTATAATTTGAGTTTTAATTGTGTTATTTAAAATATCCTCTTAAAATCTGGAGTATGATGATTCTTTCCCTACTGGTTTCACCCTCCTCAGTTTGGCAAACACTGGATTTTCTCACTTACACTTAAAAGTAGAGCCAAAATTAACAGCTTTAAATATAGTACTTTATGCCAATACCATGCCCTGCTTTGCTTTTTTTTCACTCCCAGAGTTATCAGCAACATCATATTACTGCCGGGAACTTCAATCCCTTCGCTTTAAAATGTTAGAACAACTCACCTGGGGCATACAAAACATGGTTAGTCTACAAAAATGGTAGACAGTTAAAGTCCACAGGGCTTGCTTGATCAGAGATTATTTACATCATTTTAATTAAAAAATAATAATCGATGAAAATGAATGCCACATTAACATTCCACTTCATGATCCACAACCCAAATACTTCAGGAATTAATGAGCCAATAAAAACCAGGTAAGGCTGGCCGAGTGGCCTAGTTGGTTAAGAGTTGGCTTAGAGCGCAAGCTCTGAGCAACAGGGTGGCCGGTTCAATTCCCACATGGGCCAGTGACACTGCGCCCAAGCTGAGCTGTCGCTGAGCTGCCAACAGGTGGCAGAATGGCTCAGCTGGTGAGAGCACATGCTCCTAACAACAAGACTACCTGTTTGATGGTGGGCTATGCCCACCCACAACCAAGACTGAACTAGGCACCTTGAGCTGAGCTGCAGCCCGGATGGTTCAGTGGATAGGGTGTGTGCTCTTAACAACAAGACTGCTAGTTCGACTCTCACATGGGATGGTGGCTATGCCCACCCGCAACTAAGACTGAATTCAGCACCTTGAGCTGAACTGCCGTCCGGATGGCTCAGTGGATAGAGCGTATGCTCTTAGCAACAAGGCTGCTGGTTAGACTCCCATATGGGATGGTGGCTACGCCCACCCACAACTAAGATTGAACACAGAACCTTGAGCTTAGAGGCCACGAGCTGCCAAAGGGAAACCAGATGGCAACTGGCATCCTCCACAACAAAGACTGAAGAACAACAACTTGGCCGGTCCCCTTCCCCAATTCCCCAACACTGTTCCCCTCCCCTAATTCCCCAATAAAATCTTAAAAAACAAAACAAAACAAAATAAAAAACAGATAAGATTCCAAATGACCAATAAATTAGCCTTCACTATCTGAGCAAAATATTTTTAAAAAGTAAAGAGTCGATATAAATGGTGAAAAGTAAATAAAGATGTTCGAGTATTTTAATTTTTAATAAGCTAAAGTGACATTAGTAATTGTAAGATATGGTCCCTCAAACACATTTAATAAATAAATACTAGTCCTTCCACTACCTAGCTTATGTGGTCTTAGACAGGTCAATTTCATCTCTGTAACTTTAAACCTGTCTGCATCTGTAAACTGTGGATGATACCAACTATCTCAGAATTATGAGGTCTGAATGGATTAACAAACAGGAGGGTGCTTTATAAATGAAAACTCTCCACAAATGTAAACCATAATCTTTCCATTCTAATTAAAAGCAACATTTATGTTCTTACAATTTTAAAACTATCAAAAGCTTAATATGTGAAAATTTAATACTAAAATTAAAAAAACAATACTTCATCACTAAACATCAAGACTAAAAACAGATTTTTAGATTTCTAAGTAGAAAACTGAAATCATAAAGTCCTTTAACACATCATAATATGTTTTTTCATCTTACTAGTCACCATACCTTTTACATATTTCAGATATACCTACCAGAAACTATATTACTGCTAATTATCTTGCCCCCCAAGGTAGCTAATGATTTGGGTACTACTGTGATGATGCTACCACTGGTAGTTTTCACATAGGTTGCAGCTCCGGGGGTTGCCGCCATCCGACCTATGGATGGGCTCACTGTCGGCCGGGTATAAGTTGCCTGTGTGCCTATAAAAAAGGGAAAAGCCAAAAGAAAAACTCGTCATTACTTATAGAAGAATGACAATTTATACAGTTTAACTATAATTCAATGTAATCTACATTGTTTTAACTTGAAAATGGAATTTCAAGGTGTCAAGACATTAACAATTAATTTACAGCCAGTTTTCAATGCACAAAGCAAGAACTATAACCAAATCAATTTGAATGAATTTTACACATAAAATATTGTGATGTGTTGCATCAAATTACTAGTGCCAAGAAAAAGTATAACTAACTCTGTTCCCCTCTTCCACTACCCTTCTTTCACTAGTTTCACGCCAAAAGAAGAGCATTTTAGATATTTCTGTTATAGATTTTAAGGTCTCTGCATATGCTGTCTCAGTTCCAAGCCCAATGTCAGCACTCAGCAAATAAGGCAATGCTTTTTACCTAACATTTTATACACTTTTATTGTTTTGTACTCTGTTGGTCTGTAAATATATTTCCATCTTTTAAAGAGTTATTCCATCATTTTACTAGAGATTAAAGTTGAAGCTGTCAAGAATTGACAAGAATATTTCTTTTTAGCCTAAAAAGTTCACTATTTTGGGGCCGGCCGAGTAGCACATTGGTTAGGAGCTGGCTTGGGACGTCAGCTCTGAGCAGCAGGACCCTGGTTCGGATCCCACATATGAGGGCCAGTGACACTGCCCTCTATAGCTAAGGTGGTGAACAATAGCTCCATCTGGTTGCCTCTATAGCTAAGATGGTGAACAACAGCTCCACCTGGAGCTGGACTGCTATGAGTCCCCAGGACGGCAAAGCTGCAGTTCCTGCTGTAGTGGGCTGTCGTAAGCTATAATGAGTGGCCGGCTGGCCGCCAGCGTGAGTGGCTGGCAGCCTGCGTGAGCTGCCAAAAGCCACTGTGAAAGGCCATCCAGTGGCCGGCGACCGATCTGCCTCACCCAGGAAGAGCGCAATGATAATACCAAAGTTGTTCCCCTTCCCCGATTCCCCAGTGCTGTTACCCTCCCCCAATTCCCCAATAAAATCCTAAAAAAAGAAAAAATAAAAAAGTTCACTATTTACATATTTTCTCAATTTTAACTGACCTGTTAGGATATTTTTCTTCATGTCTTTCAAACAATTTCTAAACTCTTCTACACTATTTTTAGGACATTTTTTCTTTTCTAAAACAGGAATTAAAAACTAACCAGATGAGCCTTTCACAGTTTCTTACAAATCCAGTAACTCAGAAATATCACTCCTAAACTAAGAATTATTAGTCTTGGAGAGAATGAATATGACTAACATAACACGTTCTTCAACTAAAAAAACTTTTTTCATGATAACCAGAATCAGAGGTCACTGTGATAACCAATTTCAATAACCCTCTCCCCACAAAAATGCTTTTAGCAAGTTATTCACCATTTAAAAATATAATCCCTATCTTAAAAAGGAAGGAGAAGAACATTGAGTAGTTTAAATTGGTTACAAACATACATCTTGAATCAGGAAAAAAAAATCCAGTGCAAAGTAAATATGCTATATAAATACAGTTTGAATCAGTTGAAAAATATGCTACATAGATACATAGTTTGAATCAGTTGAATTATAACTGGAAAAAATTTCAACTTGCACTTGTTTTAAAAAAAGAAACACGTATTCTAATATAGATACATAAGTATAGACACATTATTATTTTTCACTACCTTTGAGGAAATCATATATGCATAACACTACTATCTTTGTACCAAATGGAGAAAAGTTTTAGGGAAAGTATGATAGATTTAATACAAGAATAACAGTGTTTTTAAAACACAAGCTTTGCATAAAGACAGAAAGTAGAATGGTGGGTGCCAAATATTGAGAGGAGGGGAATGGGAATAGAAGAGTTACTGTTTAATGAGTACAGAGATTCAGTTTGGAAAGATGAAAACATTCTGGAGCTAGATGGTAGCTATGGTTGCAAAATAATGTTAATGTACTTAACGTCAATGAACTATACACTTAAAAATGGTAAATTTCATGTTATGTATATTTCACCACAATTTTTTTTTTTTAAAGCACTAGGTTTTGAGTCAAACAGATCTGGGTTCAAATCCCAGCTCTGCCTTTTATTGACTACATGAACTTGGGCAAGTTGCTAATGTCTCTGTTTTATAGCTGAAAATGGAGATAATAAAGCCTAAGGGAGATTAAGTACAATGTTTGTACAGACCATTACATACTGGTCAAAAGGTGATAGCTTATAAATTTCAGACAGGTATCACTTTACACTATTTAGATTCTACCCTCTAAATACTGGCCCTCCTCAAAAAGTGTGGTAAGAGTTATATAAATATAAAATAATAGTAATGGCTAATTCTAATATTAATTAATAGTGATAGCTACTGAGCACTCTGCTGGGGACTTTACATACTTCATTTCAATTAATACTTACAATAACCTTTGGTATAGGAATTATTATACCATTTAAATAAACAAGGGAAAAGATTTAAAGGAATTAAGTAACTATTCAAGGTCACAAAGGGTGGTACTATTTAAAATGTCCTATACTGTCACTTCCTTGGGCATAGCTTGGTTGCTCTCATAGGCAAAATGCCATCTTATGCTTCCCTCAGGCTGAGCAATGCTTACTACGCTGTAATATAATACAGACTCCCAGGATCATCAAAATGATGGTTGTAAGCTGGACTGTGTTTTCATTGACTCAACAAATCCTGACTAAACACTTGCTTACAGACCAGCTCTACATATGAGTACATATGATGAATAAAACAGACATGGTCCCTTATTCTTACGAGATCTTATGGTCTAATAAAGTGAAAAACATTAAATAAATCAACAATCAAGTAGCTAAGTAATTAGAAATTGTAGCTATAAAGGGGAAGAACAGAGGAATCTACAACAATAAGAGAAAGCTATTTTTAGTTGGAGGGAAGTGGGAAGTCAAGAGAGGCCTCTTTGAAGAATTGTCTCATTAATTGCTATATCCCCAGTGTCAAGCACATTACTGGTACAGAAAAATTACTCAGTGAATATATGATGAATGAATGTACTGATGCTCAAGAAAACTTACCAGTAGGGGTGGTTACCAGCTTAGTTGTCATAATTGCACCATTACTGCTAACCACCATAATAGGGGAATTGCTACTGGTGGGCAGAGTTGCTGTTACTGGTTTGGGTAAGATTTTACTTGGTTGAACTTGCTGTGTGATGATTTTAACACCTTTGAAAGAAGAAAGATAAATATTAGTACAAATTATTTTTAAAACCGCATGCATCATACCAACCCAAGAGGGCAGTAGTTACATACATTTACTCAGTCTTACCTAAAGAAAAACTTTCTCATATGCATGAAACTCTTAAAACTTTTATTTTTCAAATTCCTATCTTTCCTAATTTCTCTTATTCAAGAATACAATCAAAACATTATAGAAGCTCTTAAATTCTTAAAGAAAAACAATTTTTTTTTCTTTTGTCTATAATCATGTCTTCTACGAGCTTTCAAACCAAATTAGCCACTGACCTGAACTTTTACAAACAAACAATCATTCCATTTAAATGCTTGGGATACAAGAATTAGGATAAGAAAACAAGAACAAAGCTTTTACATATTCCCAATTACACCAAATATTTCTCTAACCACTTAAACTATAAAGGCTGTTGAAAGCTATAAGGAGGGAGAACGTTTTCTTTTTGAAACTTTATTTTTAAATGATTTCTTTTAAAAATATTTTTAATAGCTCACTTTGTCAAATACAAAATAAAGGATACATATTATTGTACCTACAACAAATGCGCATGTGAACAATAATTTGAAGACAATATGTAAAAATAAAATAAAAATCTTACAGTGGTGAGGTTATTTTTTTACATTTTTCAAAATTTTTATTTAAATGTTATAATTGTTATATTGACTTTCCAAATGTACAATGTCCATTTAAAAGAAATATTTCATGTTAACTACAAATTTAAGTACTAATAATTTACTAAGGAAGAAAATTTTGGAAACACATTTTCCCCATAAACTTCACTGAAATAATCCATGGGATAGAATGTATTCCATAGAAAACTAAAAATTTTATTACCTTTTTAAATGGTGATTACGTTGAAACATTAGGAAGCAAACAATTCCATTTATTTAATAGTGTTAAGTAATTATAAATTTCTTGTAGCCAACAAAAAAATTAAAATTATGGTATCTAGGCATAATTAGGCAAATTACTTCATCTCTATGACTCAGTTATTTTCATCCAAAAACATAAAGATACTACTAGCACATACCTTCTAGGGCTATTGTGAAGATTAAATAAATCAAAATTGTAAAGCACCTAGTACATAGCAAGAATTCAATAATAGAGTATTGTTATTATAAAGAAATTCTGATTCTAATAAATAGTGAAGCTGTAGGGGAGGAAATTATTTCCTGTATTATCTCATTAATGAATTACAATAATGCTTAAGGCACAAAAAAAAAGTCCCCCAAGAAATAACCACAGACAGTAAAAAATTTATGAGAATCATAAGAAACTACTTTGCTCACTCTTAAAATAAAATTTGGATCAAAGAGATAATATTCCAGAAAAATATTATTTATCAAAATGAGGGGGAGGAGTGAGAGGGGAGAATTGGGGAGGGGGTTGTCACTTTGAGGGGTAAAAAGTATAACTATTGCACTTTGTTGTACACCTGAAGCCAATTAAAAATATATATATATAAAAAACAGACATTTAATAAATGACTGAAGGTGGGCCGGCCGAGTGGCACGCTGGTTGTGCGCTGGCTTGGGAAGCCAGCGGCCCTGGTTCGGGTCCCACATATGAGGGCCAGTGACACTGCCCTCAGAAAAACAAACAAACAAGTCCTCATAATAAATGACTGAAGAAAAAGAAAAAAAACTGACCTCGGAAAAGAGAGATATCTAACTAGACAAATTTCCGTAAAACAATTTTATTAGTTTCAGGTGTACAAAGCAATGTAATAGACATTTACACCCCTCACAAAGTGATAACTCCCCTCCCCCAATCTACTACCCCTCTGACATCATTATAGCTATTACAATGCCACTGACTCTATTCCCTAAACTGTACTCCACACCCTGTGACTATACATATATTAAATTTTAATTGATATTCAGTATTATTCAGCTGCAGATGTACACTGCAGTGGCTAGGCATCAATAGCCAAAACATGAAAACAAATTTTTAAGAGTTCCCCCATCACCAAAAAAACAGCAGACACAGATGGGTTCACATGACAATGCTACAGTCCTTTAAGATAATTCCAATGTACTTAAAACCATTGCTCTTAAAAGTTCTCATCACACACATACGCACACACACACACAAAATGTGTACCTGTGGTGATAGATGTTAAGCAATGTTAACTAAACCTGTATCAAATCATTATGTTGTATACCTAAAACTAACACAATGTTATATTTCAATTATATCTCTAAAAACAAATAAAAACCTCTTCAGAGATTGATTCCTGACAAGAGGGCATGAAGAGATCTGCCGACCTGCTCGCTAACCCAATGAAATGTAAAAGTAATAAAACCAATGAAAAGCTCTGGAAATGTTCCCAAAGTGCAATGAAGAAACATCCATTCAACAAAATATAGAAAAATTCAGTGAGAGGCAAGATCTGTGGTATTTCAATCAAGACCAGTTAGTTCCTCCTCCCCCAATCCTCATCCCACAGCAAGCAAGGTAAAGACACCTCTCCAGACTGCTTCAGTCAAGAACACAAGACTTCCTCTTCCTCCAGCTTCCAGTTGTAGGGCTTTCTTCTAAAGCAACAGGACTTCAGCTTGTCTCATCCTGCCCCCAGGTGCCTATTGCTAAGGTTAAATCCTGGGCAAGTGCAGTCAAGAGGTGGATGCTCCCTTCTTCTGCCCAGACCCAATTTATGGTACAAAGAATGCCGGGGTCCTGATCGCCACTGCCATGGCTTGTGAGCCTCCACCACCAGGAGAAGTAAGCTGAGAACATCTCAGGCTGCTGCCCACCCTTCACCCTTTGCCTTCCCTGAGTGCTCAGCTTCTAGAGCAGGAATGTCATTAGCAGAAGCATGCTACTGACCCTATCCCCTGAGCTCCAGAGCTGCCTAAAGGTAGAAATAAGTCATAAAACAGATAATTCCTAATCTCTTCCCAAAGGAACTGACTTCATTTGTAACAGAGCATGGAGAAATTCAATTCAAGCCTAAGGGAGGCTGGCCAAGAGCCAGCTGGCTAAGAGCTCACTCAAAAGGAGGATGAGCTCTGAGCAACAAGATGGCTGGTTCGATTCCCTGCCTGAGCTGAGTTGCCAAGAGGTGGCAGGATGGCTCAGCTAAAAAAGAAAAGAAAAACAAAAAAACAGGCTCAATTCAAGCCTAAGGGTATTCTCAAGAACAGGGGAAGATGAGATGAAACAAAGGAGATTCGTGGATTTAATGAAGACACATTCTAAACTACAGGCCAGATAGTTTGCAGGAGAAAACTGAGGAATAAAGAAGCAAAGAAGCGGAGAACAATCCTTCTGTGGTCAGAACAAATATCAAAAATAGACCTCTGAAACTATTCTTTCAAAGAAGCCACAATTTAGGTTAGTTTGTATGGAGCAACTTACGCTCCAGGGCCTTGTTAAAATCCATACAGCAATCAGTTAGTAGAGTTTAACAGCTGAGTGTGATCATGGAAAGAAAGGAAGGAAGCAATACCACACTCTGAGAATAACTGTGGGCATACCCAGAGCTGGACCTCCTTAAGAAGCAACATCAGAGGCTTAACTTCACTAAATTAATTGATCTAGTCACTAAAATAATTGATCTTGTAACTAAACAACATATAACCAAGCAAATAAAATAAAAAATCGGGGTGGAGGGGAGGGAGACAACAAGTACCCAGCTATATCTAATATCTAAAATATCAATATAGACATCTAAAATGTCTAGTTTGCAACAAAAATCATGAGGAAGCATACAGAGAAACAGGAAAATATAACTCATTCATTAGTAAAAATGTAGGTAACAGAAATTGCTTATACGCGAGTGACCAGATATCAGATTTAACAACAACAAAATTCTTCAAAATAGCCATTGTAACATGTTTACAAAACTAAAGAAAAGCATGATTACAGAAGTAAAAGACGGTGTAATGACAAAGTGGTATTAAACAGAGAATATTAATAAAATGATAGAAATTATAAAAATGAAAAAAAAAAGAAAATCCTGCAGTTGAAGAGTACAATAACTAAAATAAAAAATTCACTAGAGGCTCAAGAATAGATTTGAACTGGATGAAGAAATAATTAGCAAATTTGAAAATTTATCAATAGAGATTATGTAAATTGAAGGACAGAGAGGAAAAAAATGAAAAAATGAACACAGCCTCAGAGAAATGTGAATCACCATTAAGTGCACCAACATACATATAATGGAACTATCAAAAAGGAACAGAGTAAAGAGAAAAAGAAATAATGGCTGAAAATGTCCCGAATTTATTCAAAAAGCAATAACTTACACATCCAGGAAGCTCAATAAACTCCAAAGAGGATGAATAAGTCCAAAGAGATCCACAAACAGACAGATAACATCATACTAAAAATGCTGAAAGTTGGACAGACCAAGTGGCTCACTGGTTAAGAGTTGGCTTAGGATGCCAGCTCTGAGCAGCAGGGCCGCCGGTAATCAAAACAGTAGGGTGCTGGCATGCAAACAGACATATAAATTAATTGGATATAATTGAGAGCCCAGAAATAAACCTATATATACATGGTCAACTGATTTTCAACAAGGGTGCCAAAACCATCTTGTGGGGGGGGGAGGGGAAGATATACTTTTCAACAAATGGTATTGGCAACAGCGGATAACCATATGCAAAAAAAATAAAGTGAGATCTTTACCTCACACCATAACAAAATTCACTCAAAATGGATCAAAGACCTAAATGTAAGAGGCAAAGCTATCAAACATTTAGGAAAAGAAGAGATAAATCTCTATGACCTGAGATTTGGCAAAAGATTCTTAAATATGACTCTGAAAGAATGAACAACAAAATAAATAAATTGAATGTCAAGATTAAAAACTTTTGGGCTGGCCGAGTGGTGTGGTGGTTAAGTGCTGGCTTGGGAAGCCAGCGGCTCTGGTTCGGGTCCCACATGTGAGGGCCAGTGACACTGCCCTCAAAAAAAAAAAAAAAAAAATTAAACACTTTTGTGCTTCAAAGGATATCATCAAGAAAGTGAAAAGACAATCCACAGAATGAGAGAAGATATTTGCAAATTATATATCTGATAAGGGCTTAATATCCAAAATACGTACATTAAAAAGGACTCCTAGCCCCGGTTCGGTCCCACATATGAGGGCCAGTGACACTGCCCTCAAAAAAAAAAAAGGACTCGTATAACTCAATGATAAAAAGACAGAAATCCTGGGCCGGCAGAGTGGCGCATTGGGTAAGAGTTGGCTTGGGACGCCAGCTCTGAGCGGCAGGGCACCGGTTCGGATCCTACATGGGCCAGTGACGCTGCACCCTCTACAGTTAAGATGGTGAACAACAGCTCGACCTGGAGCTGGGCTTCCATGAGTCGCAGGCGACGGCAAAGGCTGCAGTGGGGCTGGCCGGCAGCTGGTGTGAGCTGCTCTAAGCAGCTGTCTCATGGCTGACAAGCGACTGCCACACCAGGGAAGAGCGCAATGATGATACCAACATGGGCCAGTGAAACAACGTCCCCCACAACTAGACTGAAGAACAAAAGGACAGCAACTTGTCTGTTCCCCTTCCTCGATTCCCCAACACTGTTCCCTTCCCCCAATACTCCAATAAAATCTTAAAAAATAAACAAACAAAAAAAGACAGAAAACCCAATTACAAAGTGGGTAAAAGATGTAAATAGACATTTCTCCAAGGAAGATAAACAAAGGGCCAATAAGCACATGAAAAGATGTACAATATCATTAGTCATCAGAGAAATGCAAATCAGAACCAAATAAAATACCACTTCACACAAACTAGGATAGCTAGAATCAAAAAAAGTCAGAGAATAACAAGTGTTAGAAAGGATGTAAAGAAATTGGTACCCTCATGCACTGCTGGTGTGAATGTAGAATGGTTGCAGCCACTTTGAAAAACAGTCTAGCAGTTTTTCAAACAACTAAACATAGAATTACCATACAACTCAATAATTCCACTCCTAGGTATATACATAAGAGAAATGAACACCCAAAAACTTACACAGGAATGTTTCCACAGAATTATTCATAATAACCAACAGATAGAAACAATCCAAATGTACATCAGTGGACAAATGGATAAATAAAATGTGAAATATTATTTGGCCATAAAAAGAAATGAACACAGCACCTTGAGTTTTAAGGCCAGAAGTTGCCAAGGGGCAGCCAGCTGGCGACTGGCGCCCTCCACAACGAAGATTGAAGAACAACAACTAGGCTGGTCCCCCTCCCCAAATCCCAACACTGTACCCCTCCCCCAATTCACCAATTTAAAAAAAAAAAAAAAGCATCCTCCCAAATTCCTGTTCTACCACTAAATAAAGTCCAGAATAATTAGAAAAAAAAAATCCATTTTCTTTTCTTAAAGATATTAAGTATGTTAAGAGGCTTTTTAATTTCCCTATGTCTCCTGCCTTTTTATTTAATACTTTTATGATTTGATAATTTAACAGTAATTGACTCCTACCTCTGAGTTTCCATGGTGGAGATGCTTTCAATAAATTGCTAAATTGTTATTTCACAAACCACAAACTTCTTCATTGTACACAATGTCCTATAATCTTAGCACCTCTGCTCTTGACAAGTTTATGCCATATTCATAAATATGAACTGCCCTCTAACACAAGACTCCCGAGACGAGTTTTTCCACTGCCCACTTCCCATAACCCCAGTGGGACCCAGAGTTTAATTCCAAAGCCTGGGTTTGTTTCCTCAGCCTTTATCTCTCCTGAAAATTCATTGAAAAAAAAACTCTTCCTGTTGTGCAAGCTGCCTTTTATCCCCTTTTTAGTCCCAAACTCCAGTTCTCTCTATATAAGTATTCTCAACAAAAGGCTCTCAAAATACATTTTAGAAGTTAAAAATCTGGTTCTTGAGGAAACTCTATGGAAGTAATTCCATATATAAGCAGTCTCCAGAGAACTGGTGATTGGAGGAGTACCACATCTTGTAAATATTTCCCAGTTACCTGACTCCTGTTTGATTTGAATAGTAGGCTTGATACCAGGTGGCAAAGGAGACTGCTGAGGCTGTTGCTGATGAGATACTGGAGAAGGCTGGGCCACCTGTTGCTGAGTCTGTTGCTGCACTTGATGTAACTGCTGCTTAGGAGACTGTTGATGCTGTTTAGGAAACTGTGCAAGAATCTGAGTTGGTGTACCCACTAAGCTTTTGGGGGAAGGAAGTCTGGTTGATGCTATTTTGATTGCTGATGTAGATACACCTGTAGATGAGTAAGGAAAAAGAAAATTTAATACTCAAGCATAATTGAAGTTACTTCTGGTTATTGTAGTAGGTTACTAGTAACTAGGTTAAGTCAATAAAAGCAGTGATTTATTAAGCATCTAGTAAGTGTCAGATATAACATGTGATTTTTTTTTTTTTTTTGAGTGCAGTGTCACTGGCCCTCATCTGTGGGATCCAATCCGGGGCCGCTGGCGTCCCAAGCCAGCGCTTAACCACCACGCCACTCGGCCAGCCCACATGTGATATTTTATATATTTGATGCCTAGTCCCCAAACTCTGCAAGGGAGGCATCATTGCTCTCATGCTCAAAAAAACTAACTGATTTTCCCTTGGTGGAGAGTTAGAATGAAAGAAACGAAGTATCAGGCAAGAGTCTCACACATGTCTCTCAATAGATGTTCCATCGAAAAATACATGTTCTCAGTGTAATATAAGAACAAAGCAAACTAAGTTTTGAATCTTATTTATAATACACTTTTTCAATTATTACTTTTCAGGTTCTAGTGAGCCAATTTAAACATGACATTAGATAAAATAGTTCACACTGAAACATTCATCTTTTGAACTATTTAGCATGACAAAGTAGCTTTTCTATATTTCATTCCAATAATCTATCAATTAAAGTCATTTCTTAAAAACTCCAACTGGGTCAGTAAATAATCATATGAAAGTTACAAGTGGGCATACTCAATGTATCCACAGCAAAAAAATTCTGATGATATAAGGTTTCAAGACATTTCTATTCAATGCAATACTAATATTAGCAAGAATGCATGTATAGGTAAGGAGTTCCAGTAACTTCCACTACAGATCTATGTGTTTAGAGAAATTCTTCCCTCTCCCAGATTTTTCATCAATAATCTTATAATTCATCAACAACACAATAGAACTATTATCTGTAAATGACTTTATATTCCTAACAGAAAGAACCTGGAACATATATAACTCACTAACTCAGCATATCAACTTTTTTTGAGCACTGCTGAAACAAAGAAACTGATAAATTAATGGCCTAATTATCAAGTACTTAGGCTATTTCACCCTTCCTCCATCACACTCTCATTGTGACAATTACATTGCATTACAGAAAAAAGTTTAAATAATATCACATTCCTATGTAAAATGTTTCTAGAGAATGATAAAGATGGAGTAGAAACCTTGAGAAGCCACTCCGACTCTCTGGGTCTCAGCTTCTCCTTTATGTTGAATTTTCCTAGCCCTGCAAGTCTAAGGGTTGCTGTGTGGACCACGTAAGATCACAGGTAAACACTTTAAGAGTAGACAAAGTGTAGTCACATTTTTGTGTACAAAATGAAGGACTTACTCATATTACTTACACATGCTCCTACATGACCCATTCCCATCCCTCCCTGAATGTTAGTATTTTGGTGATATGTATGTTACACTGCTTAGTTGTGAATAGATTATCTCTGCAGCCCCTTTCAGCAACATTTTATGATTCAATGAGCATGAAGTATTATACAAGTGAAAGATACTATTTTTAAAGCTTTAACCTTTATATTGCATTCATAATGAACTCTTTAATAATTGAGGTAAACTGTATACATGAGTAATTCCTTAGCTAAACTATGTTCTCCATATACTTTTGTATAGGAATAGTATTTGATGCAAAAGCAGTGACTTTAGAATCAGAAAATTGTATTCAAATAATGCCTTCAACACATAAACACATAATAACTGTATTATCTGATTAAAGTATTTCATCTCTATGAATATTTATTCACTCAGTGAAAACTTACTGAGCAGATACTACATGCTAGACCCTTGGGAAACTATTTTCTATGCATGAAATTGTCCCTACCTTCAGGAAGGTTAAAGAAGACAATTGAATGCTAACACATATCTATCATTACAAATGGTAATAAATGTTATCTCTATTTTAACCAGTAAAAGATCCTCTTTCTCTTCCAAACATTTCAGCATTAAAGACATCAGGTAGCACAAAGCAAGATGAACTAGGTGGCTAAAGAGAAGACTGGCCAAACATGGGGTGTCAGAGCCCACTGCAGAGAACAGCCTACCGTGGGAGTCAGAGTCCAAGTAAGATGAGGAGGGTGTCTACATGGGGAGTTCAGGGGACAGTGCACCTGTAGAGTTCGAGCCCAAGTGGGGAACCCCAAAAGGGGTTACATGAGTATGAGCCACCTAGCTAACGGTCTCAAAACTTAAGCAGTAAATCCATGGGAAAGGGGGGCTATTGGAGGTATGAGAGTCCAAGCTGGATGAAGGACACTTCTGAGTGGGAGGGCAGCCTGGAACAGGTGTCAGAGCTGAGCAGGGTGAAACAGGCATCCATGCAAAAGGGTGACATAGGGAAGGTGTCAGAACCAGCGGGGGTGAGGTGTAGTCCGCAGGATGTCAGTCAGAACCTGGGTGGAGTGAGAAAGGTATCTGCATGGAGGTGGGGGCAACAGCAGCAACAACGACAGACTGGTTACGTACTGGCAGGCTGATAAAATCAGTGAGCATAGGAAAAGATAAGCATAAGGAAAAGGAAGCTAGGTTTTTTCATATCAAAGAGAAAGGGAAAACCGGAATGAACCAGTAGTGTTTTTAATTGAAATTAGATGCATCAGTATGAGCTCCCAGTTTTCAACATACAGAATATAGATGTAAATATGTGGGTGTGTGTATAAATGTACATACAGGCACGTGCACATGCACACAAACACTAGCAATGGACATATCTAGCACCCAAATTCTGGCTTTCCACTGATTCCAGGGCTGGAGTAGGAAAAGTACAAGATGACTTTGGTAAGTATAAGTTTTTTCCCCCGTTCTTTTGTAATTTCTTTAAAAGAAAATTTACTATTTAAAGCAAAAATAATAATCATGCAAGGTGGGGTTTATACATACACAGAATTAAAATGTGTAACTACAGCACAAGGATGAGAAAGAGGAAATAGAAGTGAACTATTCTAAGATTGTAACACAACATGGGAAGTAGTATATTACTTGACAAAAAACTGTTATAAATTAAAAACGCATATTGCAAGCTCTAGAGTTGAGTTCTTAACAAAGGGTAATTTTTCTAAACCTCCCCCCCATGTTTGGCAATCACTAGCAACACTTTTTTATTGTCACAACAAGGGATGTGTAACTAGTATCTAGCAGGTGGAGGCCAAGAATGCTGTTAAACATTGTATAATGTACAGATCAGCCTCTTGTAACAAAGAATTATCTGGTCCAAAATGTCAGTTGAGAACCCTACTCTACAGCAACTATTAAAAAATAATTTCTCTGAAGCAGGTTAGAGAAAAAAAAAAAAAAAGGAAAGCCAACATGCCAATGGAAGAGATAAAATGGAATCTTTTAAAAACATCAATACATCCAAAAGTTGAAAAAGGAGAAAAAAAAAATCAATAAATCCAAAAGACAAAAAAAGAGGGAAAAGGAAACAAAGAACAAAGAGGACAAATAAAAGACAATTATCAATGTGGTAAACTTATACTCAACCATATCAATATTTACATTAAATGTAAATGGACTAAATCCTTCAATTAAAAGGCAGAGATGGTCAGATTGGATTTAAAAAGACAAGAACTATACAATGTTCATAAGAGATGCATTTTAAATACAAAGGCACAGATGGGTTAAAAGTAATAAAACAAAGATATATCATGCAAACTCTAATCATTAGAAAGTTGGAATGGCTACATTAATATCAGAAAGGGTAGACATCAAAACAAGGAGTATTACCACAGAGGAAAAGCAATGTTTCATAATGAAAAGACGGTCAATCCATCAAGAAAATATAACAATCCTAAATGTATTTACACCTAATTAATGACAGAGTTCAAAATATATGAGGCATAAAGTAACAGAGTTAAAGGGCGAGATGTACAAGGTCACAATTACAGCTAGAGGTTTTTACACTCTTCTCTCAGTAATAGATACAACAAGTAGACAAAAAAAAAAAAGATAAATTTGAACAATTCTATCAACCAATTTAATCTCATCATGCATAAGACCAAATGAAAAGTCAATTGTTCTAAAACCATTTATTAAATACTCTCATGCAGTATACACTCTTGGTTGCCTGCCTTATTTTCTTTGCCCTCTGCTCTTCCTCCTTTCTAACAGAAGCCTGTTTTCTTTCCCACAAAGGATCCATCTTTCTGGACACTGGCATGTAATTTAAGGCAATTCCTAATTGATCTAAGCCAGTCATGGTGGTTCCATTCCTTTTGCCAGGAACTGGTTTAGGCTAGGGTCTATAACACACTTGTGGGCCAACAAGACATGAGTGGAATATCCTTCTGTGGTTTTTGGGAAAGATTTTCTCTTTCATAAGATGGACCCAAAGAAGGGAATTATCTCTTCTTCCTGTACCCATTGTCATATCTGGATGTAATACATGGTACTGCTATACTCATCTTGCAACCATGATGGGAGTTACCTGGGACAAAATCTGATACACCAAAAAAAGCAAAGAAGGAAGTAAAACGAAACTCCTTGATGGCTCCAATGAGAAACTAGGTAACTTAACTGGAAACTCTCAGCTTCTGGACTGGGTTTTGTGAGAAAATAAATTTCCTTATTGTTAAAAGCCAATCACTGAGTCAATGCAGATTTATGTTAAGTCATTTAATGACTTATCCAATTTTGCAATTCAATTTAGATATTAACAATCCAGGGGTTCTGTAACAATTTATTAAAACATTTGAATGCCAAGAAGAATATATGCTGCTGTGAATACCACTGCAGCAAACATAACAGTCCATATTTGAATGAATTACATACAGTTTAGGCTACATTGGTAATTTTGAATAAATATGCAATACTTGAGTTTTAACATGAGCCCTAGAGGAAGAATGAAATTCAAAAACGTCAAAAAACAGGTAAATAAAGGGGAACGAAGATTCATAACTGTAAGAGTATTACCTGTGTTTGTTTTATGTCCATAAAAATTAAAGAAAAAAATCAGGTATTAAACAACTGACTGGTAAAATACAGTATGCCATTCAAAATTGGTTAATCCTAGATATTATACCCCTTCCTTTTGTTGTAAACAGGAGGAACAAGGATTTAATAGTGGAACACATACTAGCAAAATATTCCAACATGATATAGTTCAGGGACCTAAAAAATGTCATTTAGCAAACTCTACCAAAAAATTCTAACCTTTTAATTTGGTAATCCTACTCCTGAGAGCTGATTCTAAGAAAATAGAGGACTCAATTAAAATTCACAAAGATGTTCAATATCAGTAATGTCAAAATCTGTAATATCAAAACTGGAAATACTCCAAATATGCAACATTAAGGGAATAATTTAATACATTATGCAATAGTAACAGGTATATTAAACAGCACTGAAAATACTTGGGATAATTATAGAAAAATAGAATAATGTTAATGAAGCAATGTTACATGAAATGGAATACAGATTTTTTTTTTCCCCCCCAAAAACTGTTATTCACATGGGTAAAAAGGCAATAATACATAAAATGAAAAGTGCTCTTGTGATAGCGTGGTGGTATTACTGGTGGGCTTTTGTCTTCTAAAATTATTTATTCCACTAATACTTTTAGGTTGTAAAAACCTGGGATGCTAAATGAGGACCAAATTTGAATTGATAGGGCTGGGGGATTTCAAAAGGACAGGATTTCATGAAACAGGAAAGGATATCAGGAACTGCATTCAGGGCCGGTCTAAAGAAAATAACTACAGCAAACAGAACAGGAGTATTAGTGAATGCAATGTAATTGGAAGCAACATGTTACTTAGGTTGAAATGAGGTCAAGGAGGGAAAATAAACATCAGTAGTAGAGGCATACCTTGTTTTACTGCACTTTGCTTTATTGCGCTTCGCAGATACTGCGTTTTTTACAAGTGAAGGTTTATGGCAACCCTGTATTGAGCAAGTTTATCGGCGCCATTTTTCCAACAGCATTTCCTCACTTTGTATCTCTATGTCACATTTTGGTAATTCCGGCAACATTTCTAACTTTTTCATTACTATTACATTTGTTATGGTGATCTGTGATCAGTGATCTTTGATGTTACTACAGTCATTTGCCAATTACCAACATGGAGAAGTTCTGAGAAATGCGTCCTTAGGTGATTTTATCGTTGTGTAAACATCACAGAGTGCATTTACACAAACCTAGAGGTGGACCCTACCACACACCTAAGCTATATCATATAGCCTGTTGCTCCTAGACTACAAGCAAGTGCAGCATGTTACTGTACAAAACAACGTGAGATTATATGAAACACAAGAGGAAATGATGCAATCAAGAGACACAATAAACACAAGATATATTTGGCTACTGCTGGTGTAAGGCAGCATACTGTTTTTACAGCAAACTTTTTTATAAGCAGAAAGAGCACACTCTAAAATAACAATAAAAATATATTCAATATACGCATGCCTTGTTTTACTGTGCTTCACTTTATTGAGCTTCACAGATGTTGAGTGTTTGCAAATTGAAGGTAAGACCCTGCCTTCCAACAGCAAAAAGATTATGACTTGCTTTATTGTGATACTTGCTTTATTGCAGGGGTTTGGAGCCAAATCCGAAACATCTCTAAGGTATCTGAAGTACTGCATATTGTACATAATCGTATGTGCTATACTTTTATACAACTGACAACAAAGGTTTGTTTACACCAGCATCACCACAAACATGAGTAATGCCTTGTACTATGATGAGTAATGCCACTGTAAGAGGGCAACAATGTCACTAGACAATAGGAAATTTTCAGCTCCATTATAATCTTACATGACCACTATTGTATATACGGTCCATCACTGACAGAATCGTTCTTACATGGTGCAGGACTGTATTGTAATTGTTTTGGGGAGCCACAAACCATGCCCATATAAGACAGTGAACTTAACTAATAAATGCTGTGTGTGTTCTGATTCCTCCACTGACCAGCCATTCCCTGTCTCTCCCTATCTTCTTGCCTCCCTATTCTCTGAGACAACAATACTCAAATTAGGTCAATTAATAACAATGGCCTCTAAGTGTTCAAGTAAAAGGAAGAGCTCCAAGACTCTCACTTTAAATCAAAAGCTAGAAAGGATTAAGCTTCGTGAGGAGGGCGTGTCCAAAGTTGAAACAGACCAAAAGCTAAGCCTCTTGTGCCAGTTAGCCAAGTTGTGAATGCAAAGGAAAAGTTCTTGAAGTAAATTAAAAGTGATATGTCAGTGACACACAAATGATAAGAAAGCAAAACAGCCTTATTGCTGATATGGAGGAAGTGTTAGGAGTCTGGAAAGAAGATGAAACCAGCCACAACATTCCCTTAGGACAAAGCCTGATCCAGAGCCAGGCCATAACTCTCTTCAATTCCAGGAAGGCTGAGAGGTGAGCAAACTGTAGAAGAAAAGCTGGAAGCCAGTAGAGGTTGATTCTTGAGGTTTAAGGAAAGAAGCCGTCTCCATAACACAAAAGTGCAAGGTGAAGCAGTAGGTGCTGATGTACAAGCTGCAGCAAGTTATCCAGAAGATCTAGCTAAGATAATTAATGAAGATGGCTACACTATATAACAGATATTCAATGTAGAGGAAATAGCCTTGTATTTGGAGGAAGATGCTATCTAGGACTTTCATAGCCTGAGAGAAGTCAATGCCTGGCTTCAAAGTTTCAAAGGCTAGGGCCAGCCGAGTGGCTCGTTGGTTAACAGTTCACTTGAGAGCACGAGTTCTGAGCAGCAGGGCCACACCGGTTCGAATCCCACATGGGGGCAAGTTACACTGCGCCCTCTACAGCTAACATGGTGAACAACAGCTCGACCTGGAGCTGGGCTGCCATGAGTTGCCGGCAACAGCGTAGGCTGCAGCGGGGCTGCAGTGGGTTGCTGTGAGCTACCGTGAGTGGCTGGCAGCCAGCATGAACGGCCAGCAGCTGGCGTGAGCTGCCATAAGCCACCATGAGAGGCCATCCAATGGCTGCCGACTGATCTGCCTCAGCAAGGAAGAGCACAATGATTACAATACCTACATGGGCCAGTGAAGCAACATCCTCCACAACTAGACTGAAGAACCAAAGGACAGCAACTTGTCTGTTCCCCTGCCCTAATTCCCCAATAAAATACTAAAAAACAAAAAGGTTCAAAGGCTAGGCTGACCATCTTGTTAACAGCTAATGCAGTTGGTGTCGTTAAGTTAAAGCCAATCCTCATTTACCAATCCGAAAATCCTAGGGCCCTGAAGATTTATGTTAAATCTACTCTATCTATGCTCTATAAATGAAACAAGAAGAGTCAGATGGATTTAAGAGAAACAAAAAAAGCTACTTATAGCTTCTAGTCTTCAAAATAAACAATTTAGAGGGGGGGGAAAAGGGAGGAATCAAATATGAAGAAGCAGTCCTAAATAAACTAGTTTCTTCTGTACACACAAAGCACATTTCAACTATCACCTTTTTTTGTATTACCGGCACTAGACTTATAAAAATTATTAAAAATTATCCCTTCCAAACATTAAAGTGCATGACAGTGTATATACAGTAGTCTCTCTTAATCCACGGTTTCGCTTTCCATGGTTTCAGTGGTCAACAATGGTCTGAAAATATTAAAATGGAAAATTCCAGAAATAAACAATTTGTAAGTTTTAAATTGAATGATGTTCTAAGTAGTGCAATGAAATCTCATGCCCTCCTACTCTGTCTTTCCTGGGGGAGTAAATCATCCCTTTGTCCAATGCTGTATACACTACCCCCATTAGTCAATTAGTAGTTGTCATGGTTATAGGAACTACTGGTGCAGAATCACACTGCTTGTGTTCAAGTAACTCTTATAGTCACTGACAATGCCTATGTCATTCACCTCATTTCATCTCATCATGTAGGCATTGCATCATTTCACATCATCATAAGAAGGATGAGCTCAGTACAACAAGATATTTTGAGAGAGACCACATTCAGATAACTTTTATTAAAGTATATTAGTATAATTGTTCTATTTTATTATTAATTATTGTTGTTACTCTTACTGTGCTCAATTTATAAATTAAACTTTATCATAGACATGTATGTATACGAAAAAACATAGTTTATATAGAGTTCAGTACTATCTGGGTTTCAGATATCCACTGTGGGTCTTGGAATGTATCCCCATAGGATAAGGAGGAACAACTATAATACGTTACCTTTTATCTAAGAAAAAAGGGATATATAATACATACATATTTGCTTATATGTTAGAAAATGGAAGGATAAATAAAAAACTAATTAAAGGAAAAAAAGTTTCGCTATCAGGGAAGTACAAAACAGGATTTAAGAATTGCAGATCAAAGGTAGCCTTCTCAGAACACATCTTATTTGTGGATTGACTTTGGAACTACATAAATATGTAATTATAAATAAAATTAAGTAAAAAATATTTTAATTTCAATCCATAAAAAACAAAATGAAATAAATTAACCTAATTGTATACTAAATTAGAGAAAAGGTTATTTCAATTGACTTTAAAATACAATAATTTGACTACATATTCTTAATATAGAACATCCTTAGAGAATACCCTAAGACCCCAAAAAACCACTAAGAATTGTACTGCAGGGTAATCAATAGCAATAAGAGAAAGTTCTTCTCTAAATATTCCAGCTAATAAAGGAAGAAAATAAAGATAAAATTCATTTTGCAATTACCAATAAAATAATGATCTAAGCAAAGGTTATCAAAAGCTATTATAACATTTGGTAATTTTTGTATCTATTGATCAATGTCAATATCATTAACAAGAGAAACCAGACATTATGTGCCTCCTAAAGTAATACAATAGGAAGTACACAATACCACTTACAAAATGTTCATTGTCCATATCTCCAAAAACAATCAGACTTGAATCTGATCAAGCTTCCTGACTTACGTACCAGTTCTATGGAAATATATGGAATAGAAGAACTTGTTAAACCACACTATGGGGATAAAAAAATCAGCAAAATCCAGACTATAGAAAACTCAGGAAAAATGATTTCTTCAACAGTCAAATCACAAAGATATGAAAAGAAAAAGGGAAGAGATCTGCGAAGTTAAAAAAAAAAAAAGGCAAAACTGTATCAATCAATGCAAGTAGGGACCTTACTTGGATCCTAATTCAAAAAAAAATTTTTTATGACATGATCAAAGACTTTTAGAAACTAATGTGATAGTAATTCTAGGTGTCATAGTGGTATTGCAGGTTACAATTTTTTTTTATGCATGCTGAAGTATGTATAGCTGAAATTATATGGTATCTTTAAACCAACCCAGGTCAGGGGTGTGTGGAGGGAAATAGCAGGTACAGATGAAACAAGACTGATCATGTGTTGTTCACCCTGAAGCTGGCTAATGGGCACATGAGGGTTCATTTTACTGTTCTCTCTACTTATATATGTTTGGAATTTTCCGTAAAACTTTTGTAAATTATCCTTCTATTGGGTTGATGGAAAAGTCATGGCATATTTTTTCTGTTTTTCATTGCAAAAATGCATCATGACTTTTCCGACAACCCAATAGATAACCAACTCAGAATAACCATTCTAATTAGTACCATGTTAAAAGCCAACCATGCAATCTCCCTACTCCCTACGTTTGCAACCATCTCCACGCTTGTTACTATTGCTACTAAGACTCCTCCCTCTATCATCAGCTGCCCCTACAAGAATAACCAGAGATAGATACATCAGCTCTATTTTATTTTATTTTTTTATTTTTTTTGAGGGCACTGTCACTGGCCCTCATATGTGGGACCAAACTGGGGCTGCTAGCTATCCAAGCCAGCACTTAACCACCGCACCACTCGGCTGGCCCTACATCAGCTCTAAAATTGCCTGTTTTTTTGTTTTGTTTTGTTTTTAAAGATTTTATTGGGGAATTGGGGGAGGGGAACAGCGTTGGGGAATCAGGGGAAGGGGAACAGACAAGTTGCTGTCTTTTTGTTCTTCAGTCTAGTTGCGGAGGACGTTGCTTCACTGGCCCATGTTGGTATCGTCATTGCGCTCTTCCCGGATGAGGCAGATTGGTCACCGGCCTCTGGATGGTCGCTCACCGCGGCTATTGGCAGCTCACGCTGGCTTCCAGCCGCTCACGCTGGCTGCCGGCCACTCACTGTAGCCTACGGCAGCCTACTGCAGCAGGGGCTGCAGCTATGCCAACCTGTGGACTCACAGAAGCCCAGCTCCAGGTGGAGCTGTTGTTAACTGTAGAGGGCAGTGTCACTGGCCCTCATATGTGGGATCCAAACTGGGGCCACTGGCATCCCAAAACCAGCTCTTAACCAATGCGCCACTTGGCCGGCCCTAAAATAGCCTGTTTTTAATCTCCAACAGAAGCAGACACTGCATGTCCTTGTTCCCAGGTACCCACATAGAAGCTGCTACAGAAATTCTGCAGTCAGAATCACTAGTCTGTATATTACCACCATATTCTACTAACATTTACCTTTTTTCAAAAGATGTCTTAATTTCTTAGCACCAATATCTAAATATACCAAACAGAAACTCAAAATAATCACATAGTTTCCTTGAGTATCTACATTCAGATACATCTTTCATGCTCTGTCAAATTTCAGTGTATTTAAGAGAAATGTTCTTGTCCAACTCCCCTGTAACTACTTGTAGTTCAAAGAGATACAGGATACTAACAAGCAAAGGAGAAAATAGCCAAATCATAAATTCCCATGAGATTCAAAGGGTACCTGAGGAAAATTAAAAACGAAAAACAGGGCTGGCAGAGTGGCGCATTGGTTAGGAGCTGGCTTGGGATGCCAGCTCTGGGCAGCAGGGTCCCACTTGGATCCCACATATGAGGGCCAGTGACACTGAGCCCTCTACAGCTAAGATGGTGAACAACAGCTCCACCGGGAGCTGGGCTGCTATGAGTCGCCGACGATGGCATAGGCTGCAGTGGGGCTGGCCAGTACCAAGAGTGAGCTTTAGTGAGCCACCATCCAATGGCCAGCGAGCGACTGCCTCACCCAGGAAGAGCGCAATAATAATACCAACATGGGACAGTGAAGCGACGTCCTCCACAACTAGACTAAAGAACAAAAGGACAGCAACTTGTCTGTTCCCCTTCCCCAATTCCCCGATAAAATCTTAAAAAAAAAAAGAAAAACAGAAGCATGGACTATTCATTTTGCCTAAAGATATTTCAACAGTAACCAAGAGGAATACTCCCTTATTTCAAATAATAACATCTTCCTTAGAAGAACAGTAATCTTTCTAATTGAGTAAAACTTGAGCAAGCTGTAGATGAATACTGGAAGGGAAAAACAACTGTCAATGGATGATAGTCTTGATATAGGGATCAGTCAATGAGGAGACAGATGGCCTTTTGTTCTCTCACCTTCAAATTTTGAAATGGTGAATCTGGATTATGTTTGCATCCAGCATCTTAAACAGACTTCCTATATAAAAATTATTTCTACTTTTAATAATACTATATTACAGTTTACTGCTGTGCAAATAGAGAAGTTGGAATGGTTTTTAAAAATTCCTTAAGGTTACAAATCAAAGAAAATTTCAAGCCTATTTCCTATTATTGGTTGAGATATTAAACAGCTGTTAGAGCCAGAAAATGACAGATGCTCACATCCCACCATTACAGTTGTGGAGAAGGAACAGTGTGACCATATCACATCTATGTAACCTCTTCCATGCTAACAGTTACATAGAACACACTAAACATGACTAAAGCAATTATGAAAAAACACTGTTTTCCTAGTTGAGTACTTGCATTCACTACCAGTTCATAAACTAGGATGTTGCCAAGTTCCAGTCTATCTTAAGCTATATACTGTTCAAGTAGAATTCAATGAAAACTAATATTAAGTATTGTTCTATATTGCTTCTAAGCTTTGATAGACAACAAACATGAGTATGAATTCTGTATAATAAATACTTCCCTCTGATCCCCATCTTAAGACTTACTAACACTGCAAAAAGAAAATTTCTGACATGAAGGAGGAACACAAAGATATAGAAGAGAGCTAAATTGATTTAAGCTAACAGGGAAATGAGATTTCCACATTTCTTTTCCTCTGCTATAAAGGAGCAATTGTCCTTCAGTTCAGCCTCAGCTCCTCTCAATACCCTCCACCATCCATCCACCCATACAGAAAAATGTATGAGACTGAGAAAAAGGCCAATGGCATGTCCTTGAAATCACCTTCTTCCATCTACTTATCATTGGGTAACTTACTCTGCAGAGGTCGTGTACTTGGTACCTCTTTTGAAGAACCTATAGTAAAATAATTTCAAGTTTCTAATGAAAAAAAATTCCACTACAATAAAGCTATTTGTATACACCTTTGAAATTTGTTGTGACAAGATTTAACCTACATTTTGTGATTGTTAACTGCCTAGATGACTAGATACTATGCACTTGAAAAAAATAATCTTGGAGTGAGCATATGACTATAAAGACACCTGAGTGAGCGACCCACTGCTTGACATTCTCTAACTGGGAGAGTGGTAATCTCTGATGCAACAGGATGGTCCTTCACACCCAAAGCAGAAAAACACACCCACAATTTTCTTCAAAACTCCTTTATACTCCAGGGACAGAATTACACGGCAAATCACCACTTACCTTGTGCTACCGTTGACATGACCACAGACGGTGTGGAGGATACCACAGCTGTCACTGCCACTGTACTAGGAACAGGTGATGGCGTAGAGCTGCTGCTGCCGCTGCTGCTACTGCTGACCAGAGAGGACTGTGAAGCAGTTATAACCACCGGTGGCTTCTGGGTTGTGGAAGCAATGACTGATGTTGGTACAAGCTTAGTGACTGCTGCATAGTTATGGGATTTGGAGAGAATGTTGGGCACGAAGGTTGAACTTGGTGATGTGGTCACTATAATAACCTAAGAAAGGAAAAATAAGTTATTTTCATATATCTATTACACTACTAATGTATCTAGACTTGTAGTTAGTTACATACAATTCAAAAAACAGCTTACGAAACATGAAGAAACAATTCAACAAAGAGAAATATACAACTAAAAATATTTAAAAGAAAAAAATTTATGAGCCAAGTATTTTAAAACACAACATTCAATGCTGTGCAAGATAAAGTGAAGCAAACATTTCAATATACTGCTTAGGGAATATAAATTGGCACAATCTTTCTAGAAAGTAATTTGGATAGTCATTCATTTATAAATATTTGGTGAGCATCTACTATGTGCCAGGCATAGTTCTAGATCTGGGGACAGTGGAATGAACAAAACAGAGAAAGTTTGTATTTTTACCGAACTGCATTCTAGTAGGGAAAGAGAAACAATTAACAAATAAAAAGTAAATGCAGGTCATGTTGGAAGAGACTATAAAGAAGGTAGGAAATAAGGGATAATGGAATTTTTTAAATAAAGTATTCAATGAAGATCTCTCTGAGAAGGTCACATTTGAGCAGAAACTAGAAGTAACCAAGGGGTGTGAACCATGTTGCTACCTAGAGGAAGAACATCTAATGGCACAGAGAGCAGTAAGTACAAGGGTCCTGAGGCAAAAGCAAACTTGGTATGTTCAAGAAACATCAAGGACCTAATGTGCAGAACTGAATTTATAAGATAGAGAGTAGTCGGGGACAGATTCAGAGGAGTAATGTAGAACTAGATGATGTAAGAGCATGTTGATAGTATATATACCTTTGATGTGACAGGATGAAAATGGCGCTTTACCTCTGTGGTCTTCCTTCTGAAAATCCATAACCCTAGTCTAATCTTAAAAAAAATACTAGACAAATTCCAGTTGTGGGCATCCTACAAAATACTTGACCAGTATCCCTCAAAACTTGTCAAGGTCATTAAACACAAGGAATGTCTGAGAAGCTTTCACAGCCAAGAGGAGCCTAAGAAGACATGACAAGTAAATGTAATGTGGTATCCTGGAATGGAAAAATAGGTTAAATACTAAAGAAATCTGAATAAACCATGGACTTTAATTAATATAAAGGCATCAATATTGGTTCATTAATTTTAACGAATGTCCCATACTACTATAAAATGTTAAAAATGGAAACTTAATGCAAAGTATATGAGAACTCTCTGTACTATCTAAAACTGTTCAAAAACGAAAGTATTTTTTTAAAAAAAAAACATTACTCTATCTGCTAGGTGAAAAATATAGTATAGGGTAGACACGTAGAACAGGGAGACAAATTAAGGGGCTCTTGCAATAAAGCAGAGATGATGGCAAGAAGTGTTGAAAAATTAAGAGTCTAAATACATTTAAAGATAAAACCAACAGGAGTTGCTGATAGATTGATACAGAGAATGTAGGGACAAAAGGCAGGAAAGAGACTTCAAGTTCAGCCAGTATAGCTAGAAAACTGTAAATGACCTGGGAACAAAGCAATTCAGACCAAGAGAATAGGATAGAGCAAAGGCCCTAAGGTGGGGATTACTTTGATGTACTTAAAAACCTAAAGCAAGCCAGTATAGCAAAAGCATATAGGGCAAGGAGGGGTTGGAAAAGTAAGCAGAGGCCAAATCAAATTTGTTGTACGCCAGAGTAAAGAATTTATAGATTTTACACTAAGTATAATGGAAAGCCATGGGATGACTTTAAGTATGGAAACAACAAAATTTGATTTTTATTTTGTAAGATCATTCAAGCTGCTATGTAGTAAGAGGTAAGAGTAGAAGCGTGAAACTAGTAAATAAAGCTATTATTGCAGTAGACCAGGCAATGATAGAGGCTGCTTGCACTGGGGTGTTAGTAGTACAAAACAGGAGAAGTGATCAGATTCAGATTATTTGGGGAGGTAACATTAATAGGACTTGATTTATGGAAATGGCAGGTTTAAGGAAAAAAATCAAGATTAGCTTCTACAGCTAATAGGTATGGGTTTATTTAAATCTCCCACAATCCCATGACACAGATACTATTATTATCCCTATTTTACAGCTGAGAACACAAAAATCATTTACAAATCTGCAGTATCACCATTTTATTCTGGGTGAGTATAATGGTGATGTAGTGATACCCCAAAACAGAGCAGAGTGTCTTTTTCTTTCCTTTTTTACCAAAATTACTTGTACCAACGGCAGAAAATCATTTTTGAAAAATCCAAAGAATTTAAGGGAGAAATTCTTTGTCATTTTTATATTAGTCCTAAAGAATGCCTGAAGTTAAATCAGTCAAAATTTACTGAATATGTCTGTACTCAGCACTTCCATCTCAAAGCTCTGACTATACCATTATTATATATTTTTAGGGTTACAAATAATTAATTATAAGACATAAATGCATGTCCATTACTTTAAGGAGTTTGTTAATTATTTGAGGAGTCAAGAGAGAGATACAAGTCTTGACCAGCAAGCACCTATATAGAGTTCATCAGCATACTTCTATGTAAATTTGATTAGCAAATACCTGTACAGCATTTATTACAAAACACCCATCAGCCATCATATAAACTGAGAAGTAGACCAATATGGTAAAAAGGCCAGAAGCTTAAGAGTCTAAAGAACCTAAGCTTACTCCTGCCTCTGCTACTGACAAATGGCAGATCCTTGGACATGTTCAAATCTCTGGGGTCCAGCTTTCATCTATAAAATAGGGATAATAATACCTACCTTGAAAATCATTATAAGGATTAAATGAGATAATGATGTGAAGCATCTAACATAGTGCTAGGCACATAGCAGGTGGTCAATATTTGGAAGTCAACAAACGGTACTTATTAGTAATTTATTATTACTACTTCATAAATGTTAAAAAGATAGCAGTAAAGGTGTTATAGATCAAATCAATATGAAAATATATTTTAATTTCCATTTTTGTTTCATTAAAAAATTTTAGATACCTTTTTCCAGAATTCTGATACCCCTGAGAATCCAAAGAACTCATAGCTACTACGATAGCCAAACCAATTAGAGTAGTAATGGCATTAGGATGCACAGTTGCCAAGTTTAAGCGAATGGCAGTAGCTTCCTGGAGCACAGTGTTTATAAAGACTCTGAGGCACAGGTGAGGATTCGCCAAGGCTTGGCAAGCAAGTATGACAGTTAATTAGCAATGTCTGTCATGGGCAAGGAAAGGGGAAGCATTTCCACTAGTGTCAAATATTTGCAATTTCAGAACTAGAGTATACAAATAGGCGTCTAGCATTAAAACAGCAAATTCAGCAAAATAAATCTGTCTTTAAGGGCATGTTTTAGGTTTACATACAAATGATAAAACATATTTTGAGATTTCAGTCTGCAAGTTGATTTCTGATCTGAAAAGGGGTTATTCAAAATTAGAGATCCACCTTGAAGAAAATTAACTTGCTTTTTAAAGTTACTTATTACAGCAGGGGAAATAAAGGGATTTTGAAACCAAGTGAATCAAACAGTGTTTATTCAGGCCATAATTCAAATTACTGACCTTCTAGCACTCACAAAAACTCCTTAAGAGTGCTGGGACTTGCACCCTAAGGATAAAATGAAAAATATCAATCAAGCACATGAAAGCATAAAGCTATATTCTGTTGCTTTGTTTATATAAGTGCTATACCGATGTTACACTTAAAATGAAGGCACCACATTAACATGGGTGGAAATTTGTCTACCCTGAAAATATATGACCTATTTAAATTTGAATCAAATCCACAAATTCATAAATAATTATATTTAATGTAAACGTACCTTTACCTAAAATAATTCCTAAGTTGACTTATACAGAATTTGTGAAAAATACAAGATGAATGTAAAAATGTCAACAGCCTTACAGAGATTTCGAAAAAAATCCAACTACCCAGCAAACCAGCAAAAGGAAAGCAAAAAACAAACAAAAATCCCAAAGAGCATCTATTAGTCATATCCACACTCAGCTTGTCCAAGAAATAACAAAACTAATGGCACTGAGTACACATGAATTAAGAGTACAGTTTTGCATCTGGAACATAAGCAGATACTCAATAAATATTTGTGGAATGAATGAATCTTATTATTATTTTTTTTTTTTTGAGGGCAGTTTCACTGGCTCTCATATGTGGGACCCGAACCGGGGCCACTGGCTTCCCAAGCCAGCGCTTAACCATCACGCCACTCGGCCGGCCCTGAATATTATTTTTAATAGAATTTGTTTTAAATGTTTATTTCTTAAACACAGTAGGACAAATCTAAGGTTCTGAGCCTAAAATCTTATGGTACAGCTCATACATGACTTTGGAGATATGCCCTCTTAATAAGCATCGTAAGTGTGACAACCTCAACTATCCATTCTGGATTGACAATTCAGAAGGGAAAAAAACAAAAATAAAGATGTGGTCAAGTCAGTAAATTTTTTAAAAGTTCACCAACTTCACTTATTAGGTGAATCCCCATCTATTCCAAGTATTTTTGTAAAGGTCTACCAAAGAAGGTTGAAAAGTTAATAATGTTAGGTGACATTTACTGAGAACTCATCAGATGCACTAAGTCAAGCACTTTCCATGAATCATCTCATTTAATTATCCTGATACCTCTAGGAAGTAAGTACTATTATTAACTTTGGTTTATAAAGAAACTGAGGCTCAAGAAAGGTGGTATGAGAGCCAGTATTAGAACCAGATCTATTCATTCATTCATTCAACAATTTTTTTTTTTTTTTTGAGGGCAGTGTCACTGGCCCTCATATGTGGAACCAAACCGGGGCTGCTGGCTTCCTAAGCCAGCGCTTAACCACCACGCCACTCGGCTGGCCCTCATTCAACAAATATTAATGAGTACCTACTACACGCCAGACATTGTTCTAAAACATTAGGGAATGCAGTGATGAATAAGATAAAGTCTCTACCCTCGGCAACTTACCCTCTTTGGGAGAAATAGGACATAAACAAATATGTAAATAATTTCAACTAGTTTTAAGTGTAACAAAAATAAAAGAGTAAAGGAATAGAAAGACACCAATGGAAAGTGGATACTCTTTCAATTATAATTTTGCTACACTGTTTCTCAAATACCAAATTAAAAGAGTAGATAGATGTTGGGGTGGTGGGGAGTGGAGAATTACTGATTATATAAGACCCAGCAGAGGGCAGGCCTAGTGGTGAGCTGGGTAAGAACTGGCTTGGGATGCCGACTCTGAGCAGCAGGGCCCTGGTTCGGATCCCACATGAGGGCCAATGACACTGCCCTCTACAGCTAAGATGGTGAACAACAGCTCCACCTGGAGCTAGGCTGCTGTGAGTCGCCGAGCGACGGCATAGCTGCAGCCCCTGCTGCAATGGGCTGCCAAGAACTGCCGTGAGCGGCCGTCCAGAGGCCGGCGACCGATCTGCCTCACCCAGGAAGAGTGCAATGACGATACCAACATGGGCCAGTGAAGCAACGTCCTCCACAATTAGACTGAAGAACAAAAAAGGACAGCAACTTGTCTGTTCCCCTCTCCCAATTCTCCAATAAAATCTTAAAAAAAATAAAAAATAAAAAAATAAGGCCCAGCAGAGAAGGCAGTAAAAAGGTTACAATATGCTGATTTAAAATCTCACAAAGTATAGCAGAATGATGCCACCTAACATAGAGCTAGCCCAGAAAGCAATAACTATATTATAATATTATATGAAAAGTGATATTCACAAAGATTACCTTGGAGTCATCAAACACAAATGCAAAACTTACGTTCAGTGTAATAGTTAAGAAGTCATCAAAAATAGTCAATTTCTATGTATTAAGGGGTAAGCTTCAGTTAATTGATTCATTCACGTATTTGGAATAGCTCATTTGCAATAGTGCAAATAAATAAAACACTGCTTTCCATAAAATACCTGCAAGGGAAGGAAGCTAACATTTTTTCAATACATACACTATAATGCACTTTAAAATACCCAGTTTTGTTTAATCTTCACAATAAACTTAGAAAATTGGCATTATTCTCAATTCATACATGGGTAAACAAATTTAGAAAGACTAATGTACTTCAGGTCAGACTGAAAGAGCTGGGTTCTCAACCCAGGCCTCTTTAACTACAAAAATTATTGCTTGATTTTAACACTACACCATAATGCCTCATCCTAAGACTGAAAATAAAATTATATTCTACAGATCAGCTCATTACCACTTATAGCTTATTACGAAAATGATAATTTTTTTATATATTATGTAATGACACCTTTCCGGGAATCTCAAGGAGGTTCATTAAATGAAAGTTATAGTGGATCTAAAGATTCAAAGGTGGGGAAGACCATGCATTAAATAAACACAAGAATTTACCGCCATACCTTCCCCCAAATCCCTCTAAAACAGTATGAAGGGATTTTTTTAAAAAGGGAAGCGGTCCATAAACCTGTATGGTCAAAATGGAAAGGCAACAACAGCTATCAAGTTTTCGAAACTGGAAAACACACAAGTAGTAACCGATCAAACATACCCAAGAAAGTGGAAACAAACCTAAGACAGCAAAAAGAACAAAAATAAGACAACTTGCATCAGAGAACCCCAGAAAGACACAGGAATGGAGAGAACCAAATACTTTTAAAGTGGGGTAAATTTAAGTGGAACTAGAGAGAAGAAAATTAGTTGAAATTCTGTTTAAGCAGCGTTTAGTTCCCAGTTATCCTCCCTCATCCAAAAGGCTACAGGTAAATCTGAGGGAATCTGATGACACCAGGCTGAGAGGGTGGGTGCTATGCTGAAAACAGGGAGGTAAAGTCAAGTCTAGATACTGAATGGTGAGATTATCCAGCTCTCTCCCTCCATTTACTCTCAAAATACTGGCGTACAGGCTTACTACTCTAGGTAGGAGGCTAGGAGATTCTTCTCTAAGGAATCTGACCAGTCCATGAAAAAGCCCTAATGAGAGTGACAACTTGATGGAGGTAAAGCGTTATTGGGTGCTTCTCAACAAAACAGCCCAGGTAGGTCAACCTACAATGAAAGTCACCAGCCAACATGTCCCACCCTATACACACAGCTTTCTGTCAGCTTTTTAGTGCTCATTTTCATATATAAACAGATAGCCAGCGTTTAATGAAACTCTGAAATGAGAGAGGGATCAAAACAAACAAATAAAAGGAACTTACAGGTAAAACAGAAAACATGAAAAAAGAAAAAAAAAAAAATCATCAGATAAGAGAAAATATTACAAAAGAACAGAATGTTATCTTTTTCTTAAAAAGGAACTTCCAGAAAACAAAAATGAATTACTAGAAATTTAAAGTATGATAGCAAAAATGAAAAAATTTCATATAAGTAGTGAAGGATAAAGTTAAAGGATTAATATAAAATAACACTTATAAAGCATTTCTATGTGCTAGCTCTATTCTAATAGTTTTACATTTATTATCTCATTTATTTACACTCCCAAACCATAAAAAATAGATATTTTTTTTTCCGTATTTTATAAACGAGAAAACTTAGATCCAGAGCTTAGTTGACTCACAGTCACATAGTTAGCAAGTGGCAAAAACTCGGATTCAAATTCAGGAAGTTTAATTCCAAAATCCAGGCTTTTAACCACTATACTACAGTTGAAAGAAAAAGCTAACAAATGGAAAATGGGAATGAGAAAGGAAGGAAAAAAAAAAAAAATTAAAGGATCAATCCAGGCAGCTCAACATCCTGAATACTAGGTGATCCAAAAAGAGAGAAGAGAAAAATGAAAGATATAATTCAAGAAATTTCCCAGAAGTGAAGGACATGACTGTCTAGAATGAAAGAGGCCATTGAGTATGCAATCCAATAAATAAGGACCCACACCAAGGAAAACTACCTTGAAATTTCAGAACTCTGAAAGTTACTGAGTTTTCAGAAAGAAAAAGGATCTGAAATTAGAATGGCTTGGGCTTCTCAAAAGCAATGCAGAAAGCCAATAGCCAATAAAGTAATATCTTCAAAATTCTCAAGGAAAATGACCTCCATCCTAGAATCCTTCCCCTCGCTAAACCATCAACAAAGTGGGAGGGTAGAATAAAGAAATTTTCCATCTACCATGCAAGGTCTCAAAGATGTACTTTCTGTCTCCCTATACACCAAGAACCTAGTAGAGGATATGAGCCAGAAAATGAGTAAATAAGCCAAGAAAGAGGGCAATCAGAATGTGGAAGCTCAGGAGGGAGATCCCGGAAGTGCAAGAGGCCTCGGGAGCCCTCGGCATCCAGATGAGTGTGAGCAGTCAGAGGGTCCTAACATGAAGCTGATAGCACGCTGAAGATTCGAACATACTGAGACAACAGTCTAGGAATAAATCGATGACAGCATACAAAGAAAAAAAAAGAAGACAACAATTCTTCACTTAATCATATCCCTCCTTCTACGAAACACCTAACTCTGACAACTTTGTTCCTCTGGCAAAGGAAAAACTGCGTTCCTAAAGTTTAAGTTATATTATTTCCTATTACATGTTAAAAAAAATCTTTTACATTTTAATTTTTGTCCAAATGGCATCACAATAATAAAATAGAATGAAGGTCTTAGAAGTAGAGGATCTGCCAGCTATGACATATTAGGCAAGTCATTTGGCATCTCTGAACCTCATCTTCAAAAAGTGAAATAATACCTATTCCAAAGCTTTATGTGCACGCTTAAAGTAAGAGCCGTGAACATTCCCAGCAAAATGCCAAGCACATAGTAAGCACTCAGTGCATGTTTGTTCAGTCTGAATCATACTGGCTGAAAGAAATGAAAACAGCCACTGGCAGGCCGACTCCCTCCACCACATACCTTCTGTGTTGTTGTGTTGGTCGTCTGTGTTGACGGTTTGGTGAAGGTTATTTTCACAGGAGACATGTGGGGTGGTAAGGAGTTGGCAATGCTCTGCATGATATTGCTCATCTTGGGACTGCCACTCACGGGCACAGTGATGGTCTTTGAGACCGGGACCACCGCCTTTGGGACTTCCTTTAGGACAACAGGGGATGAGCTAGAAGAGTTCGTTCGCCTTCGTTTCCTGGGTTTTTCATCTTCATCTGAACAGCTAACACCTGAAAGGCAATGACAAAACTGCTATATTTATACCAATCTAGCATTGTATTTTATACTTTTAAAATCTTTGTGTCATCAAGTCATCCTTAACCACTCCCTCTGCCTTATGCCCAATTAGACATAGTCCTACCAATCCTCCCTCAGTGAAGTTGTCTCTTAATGCCTTCCCTCCTTTAACTCCATGGCCATTCATGCCTTCATCTCCTGCCTGTATTTTAGTAGCAACTTCCTAAAAAGTGTCCATGCTTTTAATCTTTCCACTTCTTTTCCATTCTCCATCGTACCACCAGTTACAAAATCTCACATCTAATCATGCCAATGCCCTGCTTCAAATTCTTTAGTTTTTACCACCCTATTAGATGAGAAACAAAATCATTACTATATCATTCAAAGTCCCGTATCTTTCCAAAAACGCAACACCCTATTCCACCCAGGCACACTGAATTGCTCACCATTCCCCCAAGCCACCTTACCACATTCTATGCATGTGAAGTCTATATACTATTGTTCTCTGGGGAATACCACCTACCTACCATCAATGATCCCGCAATCATCATCCTGCAAGCCATCTCCTCAATGAACTCGCAACTCCTCTGAGTTTATAGGCACTATGTACATTCTCTGCTGTATCACTTACCCCATGGCAATGTGGCTGCCAGTCTGTACATCTCTCATTACTAAGGGGGCAATGACTAAGTCTTATTGGTTTGCTTCCCTGTATAGTGCATTGCACATGCAAAGTGAGCTGAATGAATTATATTCCAAACTAATGTTGCCCGTGTGATTTCTGAGAATAAAGCAATAAACTTCCTGTTACTTCAAACTACACGTTATGTGAAATGGTCTCTTCATTTTGGGGATTCACTTTCAAGATTTTAAAAAAATTGATTAAAAAATAGATTTTTACAGTTATTTTAAAAGACCACCTTGGCTAAATCCACAGAAATCAGATATAAACTTAATTAACAGTCCCAAATTCTTAGTTTTTTTTCTGTATGCACTAAAGCCTCAACTGTTTTTGTAGGCTTTTAAAAAAATCAAGTGAGAAACAAAAACCTTGCAATATACATAGAAAATCTCTACAGAGAAGACATAAAGAAAGAAAAAAGTACACAGAATAACTTGTGGAACTGGTAAAAAATATATATATATAACTCCTTACAAGTTCGGTTTTTAGGCTCTAATTTAAACAAGGTTAACAATGACCTAAAATCATTCCTGTCTAAAATAGCACACTCCACATCTAAAAGTTACAAAGAAATCAAGTTTATAACTATATTGAGAAAAAATGAAAATAAAATATTAATGATCTCCAGTTGATATTAAAAGCAGAAAATACTGACATAACAGACATGAAAAATAAAAAATGAACTTGATATCAAACTGTTTTACAGAGTAGAATCAAGGGGTTAAAAACTGTAAATAAATTTCTCAACATTACGGTCAACTAGAAATATAAAAGATGGACTCGGGAATGCTTCACTGAATCTAACAGATGTTCATAAATAATTTTTTAAAAACACTACAAAGATCACAATTATAGGAGTAAACACTAAATAAATCATATATTCCTCAGTGTTTGCTCACATTTCTATCCCATGACAATCAAAACAAGTAAATACTTGAAGGATAGCACTGTTCAAGGTAGACTCCCCACAGAGAACAAAAAAAAATTTCTCAACTCTCAGAACTAATTAAAAAGTATTATAGGGCTGGCCGAGTGGCGCAGTGGTTAAGCGCTGGCCTGGGAAGCCAGTGGCCCCAGTTCGGTCCCACATATGAGGGCCAGTGACACTGCCCTCAAAAAAAAAAAAAAAAAAAAAAAAAAAAAAAAAGATTATATAACTAGTCACATGTAAAAAAAGGAACTCTTTAGAACCTTCAAAAATTAACCACTGCTAATGGCCAGTGGACCAATGATTTAACCCAGAAAGGCAGATCTAATCAGAGCCTATGCTGCAGCATTTAGCCAAGATGGCCCTAATAATACCAAGAATATCACTTACTTTTGACATAAACAGTACTTCCACTTGGCAAGACAACTACATTGGAGGCAGGACTGGCAGGTCTTGGAGACTTAACCGTTGCTATGCTGCCACTTGGAACGGGGGTAGAGGTTGGGGTTGACGTGGTACTTGTGTAGGAATAGCAAACCACTACTGAAGGAATGATAAAAAAGTTTGCTGTTAACTTGCACCAAAACTGTCCACGCAAACAGAAGAACTATTTTTTACTGTAGGCCAATTTTAACATTTTCATGTGATCAGGAGTTAGAGGCCAGTACTAGTTATTAGGTCCACAAGTTAAAAGGCATTCATAACCTTTCCTGAAAGCCATCACTTAACTGGGTTTTTCCCAAGTATTTAACAGCTTGTCTGCAGGTGACACTGCCAATGGAAAAGAGCACAGTTACAAAGAAATCAAGTCTAAAACTATACTGAGTAAAATGAAAATCACTTTTCATTCATGGCCGGAGTTAAACAGGCAGGTGTTAAATAGTACTTGTATTTCCTTTTCATACTAATAGCAGGACCAGTGACAGAGTGAGGGATAATTTTCCCCTAACCATAGCAATTTCCAACTTGGCTACTGGGGGGAACCAAAGCAAGGTTTCTTTATTATAAACCAACTCACATGGGTCACCTGCCATCTAAGCAGTACAATAATAACTGAACTCAAGAAATGACAACATCATATTTCAATTTCTTGAATAGCAACAACAAGCAAGAATAGCTCATAGGCATCATTTACTGAGTACCATGTATTATGCTAAATTCTTTCTGTGTGTTTCACTAACTGTCACAAAACCACACTCTCAGTTTAAAGATGAGGAACCTGCGGTTCACAGAAGCTAAAAAAGTTGCCTGAGGTCACATAGCTAGGAAATGGCAAACTAGGATTCAAACACAGGTTTGACTATTGAAAATCTTATATTCTCTCCACTTTACCAGAGAGTTGGTGGATAGAAAAGGTAATGTAGGAAGCAAAGAAAGATATCGCTCCTACAACAAACAAAAGAAACTGAGTGGAAGCCAAGTTTGTACACTAATAACGGTCTCTTTCTGCATATAGCTTTCTTCAGCCTAAGAGAGCCTGGAATGATGAAAAGTTATGTCTCACTCTGCTCCACAGCTCATTGCTAGTTAAGAAAAGACAATTCCCCAATGTAATCTGACAACTACATTATTTTCAGGGTCATTTTTAAGCATGATCAAAGTGAGTTTAATATTACTCTTGGTGACCTCAAGAGAATTGAAAGATTTTTAAAGCATGTGTCAATTACTAGAATAAGTCACAGTAAGAAAGCCCTCTCCATCTGTCAGGTAATCCCTAATGGATTCAGCACACTGACTAGAGCAGAAAAGCAGCATTTACCATTGATTCCAGCAGCTAAATGACTTCTATCATCTTATTTACTTTCCATGTCACCCATTAAGGCCTTGAATTCACTCCTAACAAAATACACTGATATCAAAAATTCATTCCAAGAAGGCATTTTGCAATTTTGTGATGAATATAATTCACTTTGAACAAAAGGGAGATTTAATTTTGGCTGAGACTAAAAACTTTGCAGTTTCTAGTTTCAGAATAAGAACTGCTCAGTGTGTTTTGTGACTTTTATATACTGCGATAAAAACAAATGATTGAAGAATCTGAGAAACGTCATCTCTAGACACAAACATTTTTCTACTCACCTTCTTTGCTTCCTGTCTCTGCAGGCACTGGAAGAGATGAATTGTGCTGAACAGCTGCATTGGCAACAGCGTTAGCTGTTACAGTGAAGGCGGTTTGCGGAACCAGCCGGGGCATCAGTGGTACCAATCGACGACCTTCAATGGACCATTCTGAAGAGCTATTAGGTCCAGACATACTGAACAAAAAAGAAAATGCTGCTACAAAGGTTCTCAATCACTAAAAATGAATCAAATATGTTTTCTCAAACAAAGATCACTTTTTATTTGTGATTAAACTGTAAATTTAACCACCTGAGTGAACAGGTGGTTTATTTTAAGAAAGCAAGATCAAAATTATGAATGATAATCAGAATTCAAGGAATTTCACACACACTTGGGTTCTTACATATTTTATTCTATGATCTGAATTAATCTTGTAATGAATATAATTGAAACTATGAAAAATTTTTCTATGTCCTCTAAAACTGACATTATTTTCATTAGTTTAAATCCAGTAGTGTTCATGAAAACCAGTATTTCTATTAACTTTTAGAACTTAATTTTGTAATTAAACTAGAAAGGTAAAAAGTACTCATAATTTTAAAAATCAGATTTTCATTAACAATTAAGGATGGAATTCAGTGAACCTTTGCAAAATTATCTAACTGCCTGCATGGCCAGAGGTTCTAAGGCTTTCAAACAAGGGAAACTGAGGCAGTAAACGAGGGAGACTTGAGGGATAGAAGAAAACTGTGTATATCACTGCACATGTCACTGGGGATGTGTTATATTATTATCCTTCCTGCTAAAAAACAGATTAGATCTGAGGACACTGCCACTACTTTAATTTTATTATTTATACCACTCTTCACTCTAAGTATATGAGGCTATTGAACTCTATCCCTAAGCAGACACTATTCTCAGTTTCTATACTCTAAACTTCTTGAACAAATTTTAATCCAAGAATCCAAACAGAGGTTGAAATATGAAAAAATAATTGTGTCCTTTCTCTTGATGTAGCTCCACAAAAGGTAGTTGTGTCACATTTCCTGACTAATGATTAAGGTTGAGGTTTTAAATTCACTCAGAATCAACCAATCTCTTCATTAAATCCGAAATATTTCTGTACCTTTTGCAAAACCAAAGATTCTACAATCCAGCCTAGCGGTTAAGACTCTGTTCGTCCTGTGACTCCTCATATTTAGGGCTCAGCAAAGCCCTTGTTGGTGGAGAGTGGAGTAATGATAATGATGATGCTGGTGACGGTAATGATGACAATTACCATCAGTTAAGCACTGACCATATGTCAAGCCTTGTTCTAAACATTTTACATGTATTAACTCATGTAATTCTCTCAACAGTCCTGTGAAATTGGTAATATTATCTTCATTTTACAGATGGGGAAACTGAATCACTGAGGTTTAAATAGTTTGCCTAAGGTCATACAGCTACTAAATGTCTCCTTCAACAAGCATACATGCTACTGAAATTATTTGCCACATTACAAATAGCATAAAAATTTTCAAATGTGTTTCATATCTAATTTTTGCCCTTGATTTATAATAACTGGGCACTGCTGTCTAACTACTACCAACTTTCGCTGAAAGAAACAAGTAAATTACTTTAAAACTTGAGAAGGATTTACATTCAGTTCAGAAAGGAATTTCTAGGAATTGATGAATTTAACTGGGTAACTGTGGGAAATCTGCAAATTCCCTCATGGTTTAACACAGTCCTACCTAAAACAAGAGAAAGAGGAGTTCCTAAGACCCCAATAACCCTCATAGATTTGGTATCACATAATCTCCAAGCTGATGCTAGTTTTGAAACAGAATGGGATAAACATGGGACAGAAAACAGCTATAGCTATGTCAAAGAAAAAAATTCTAAAAGCTATTCAGCATTTTCTTGGCTTGTGCTATCATTTTATTAGAATATCACTAATAAATTTGCGTGGTGAGAGTTTATCATACAATCAAATGATGTCTACACTTACCTGGTGCATTGTTTAAATGGTGGCAGAAATTATGGAAGATTAATAATTTGAAACACATGAATATATGCTATTAAAGAGAGAATTTGCAGTGCAAAAGACACAACTGCAACTTTCAGAAAGATCTATAAATCTTCCAAATTTCTACTCATGCAAACATGCTCAAACTTTTTCTAAGTGATTGAAAAATTAAACATCATGTTAGAATTAGATCGAAAATTCCTATCTGCTTAGTAATGAGGGTGTAAATATGCATTAATTGCACAAAACATCTAAACCGTTAACAGAGTTTTATAAATATCTTACTCCAGGGTTTCCCTGGCATACTTAAATTATACTAAGATGACAAGGGAAGGTGGAAACCTTGTTCCAGCCCCTTTTCTGAGAAATCTAACCTGACACCAATGAAACTACCTCGGTTAGCCACTCACATTCTTTGGTATGCAGGGCACTAGCAAGCAATCCTCAGGCTCACATATAAACTCAAGCAGTAAACAATGAATGTTTGGCTGATGAAGAAGGGGCTAAGAGAACAGTAATTCCAGATAGCCACTTTCCTCTAGAGACAACGCTGGCAATAGTGGCCCAATTAAAAACCCTGAAGCCTCTTGACATTCCAGGCTTTAATGCTATCATATTCTGACATGTTTCAAAACTAAATTAGAGTATCAAACTTAATAAATGGTGTGGTGCCGAATAATAAACACGTGTTATGCTTCAAGCCACAAGCAAGGTTTTTCTTTGATCCCAGACACCCCCATTCCTTTTGTTTTCACCTTCTTTGTACTCAATCTTCTTGGCTTGCTATTCACCTTTCAACCACATTCCTTCTGGCCTAAGCTGCTGATTGGAGTGGGGGAGGGAAGTGAGGAGAAAGGGAATGCAGTCAGTTCAGACACATTCCTCCTAGGCTGGAGTTGCTTTTTTCAGACTCTGAGTATGAAGCCCTCCTATAGACATTTTCTGAAACGATTACCTCTGAGGGAAAGCGGGCAGAGGGGATGGAGAGAATGAGGGCTCTAAGCCTTCTCTTCACCATTCCTACTCACTGATCCTTGGGCTCAACAAGTAAATGCGACATCTGATCAAACTAAAACCACAATGTAAAATATTAAAACAGGAGTATGAAAACACCTAAGAAGCTTAATATTATACACTGAAGTAAACTCTTTCCAAAAAATGAAATTCATGTATTAAAGAAATCAGAAAGAAGAGGGGAAAAAAAGGAATCACAGGCAGATACAAATCAACTCTCAATTATCCATGCTAATAGAGGAGGGAAAGGGAGAGGTCAACAGATTAAAGAAACCCACATATTATCTACAAATACTTTGGCAAATACTTGAAAATTCTTCCACCAAACCTTTTCCAGGACAACCAACAAGTGGTAAATTGACTAATTAAAATTTTCACCTCCTCTCCCTTCCCACCCTCTGACTAGAGGTACTCCCAAGCAGCAAAATGACTAGGGTGGGCAATATTAGGTAGGGGAGGAGGGGAAAGAAGGAAAAGCAAAGGGCACGGTTAATCTATAAATGGAATATGTGCCCCTGAATAATTGAGAGCTTCAATTTTGAAATAAATACAAGAAAAAGCCTGAAATAATAATAACCTATTTGCATACCTGTAACTTGGTCTTTCACCCAAATATAAGGATAAATTCATTCTTTAAAGGGGAAAAAAGGAAAAGGAGACTAAATAAATGTTATCCTTTAAGTATGAAACTGATGCATCAACTTACAACTAATTGCCCCACACAAAATTGTTCCAATGCTTTTAAGGTACTAATTTTGTATCTCAGTGCCTCTGACTGCAAGCTATTGTTTATTACTTTATTATCTAGCACACAAGTTTCCTATTATCTGTTCTCAAATTAGAATCTAGGCTCAGTTATTACTTTTAGAGCATCCCAATTCAAAAGTTTACAGCAAATTAAAGAAGGAACACAATATTTGAATGTTTCAAACATTTTGGTCTAACAGCTAAATGCTTAATGTCTCTAATGGAAAATTTCCAAATTTCTGCAGTATATACATATCTGCCACTGAAAAATCTCAAAATTCAAATAGCTAAACTTTCAAACTATGCAGTTAAAAAGGTAGTACCCCGGGCCGGCTGAGTGGCACGGTGGTTAAGCGCTGGCTTCGGAAGCCAGGGGCCCCGGTTCGGGTCCCACATATGAGGGCCAGTGACACTGCCCTCAAAAAAATAAATAAATGAACTGGGGTTGTCTTCTAAAAAGGAAGAACCAACTATTTAAAAAAAAAAAAAAAAGGTAGTACCCCATTTTACAGGTTAAGTAAAATGAGGAAGAGTGAAGCAGAACATAAAGCTAATGGATCTTCGGGGTCAATACATATACTGTCATTTATTTTAAATGCACTATTTATCACATTATGAAAATACATTGACTTTTTTCCCTTATTTTATTTCATATTAAAACATAAAAATAAATAAATGAATTGTCTTATTTTATGAAATGTTCCTATCATCTTGCATTAACATTTATAGGGTAATGTCTATTCCTTTCTATTCCTCAGGAGGCACTGTCTCCATATACACTCTAATGATGCTTGATCCCTGCGCTTAGCCCTCCACCTCCCTCCACCCCATCTGTCAAATAGTTATAGTGATCTGAAAACAATTTGATAAGAATCCTTTATTATTTTATTTTGTTGGCTTTTTAAACTAAATTAAGATATACTGTATTCATGTTTCTTAAAAGCAGAACATGTATTTTATAATCCTTTTTGTCAATCTCAAAACATATGAAATATTAAAGTCTGTTATCAAAAAATTTATAATGCCTATTTATAAATCAATATACACATCAAATACCATTACAAAGAACCTCTAAGAAGCTATCTAATTTGGGGAGCACGCTACATTGTTATTGAACTTTACTTCAAGTAATTGAGTGTCTCATTGTCTAAACTGTGATGGCCTTTAGTTATATAGAGATTACACTGTAACGGGATTTGACCTGAGTACTTAGAGTTTGCCTAACCAAATGCAAAAACATAACCAACTGAATAAACAATTAACACCATTATGGTCAGGATCCCTGAGTACAGAGATATTACTATTAAGATAAAAGACTCAGGAATCTGCTACACAATAGGAAGACTGTTTCAAAACTATGTTATAGTTATGTCATAAAAATCAGGGGTGGTATGACTAATGGCTTACTTATGTGCAATTGTTGTTAACCGTTCATCGTTTACTGCTCTCCGAACTTCAGCACGGTGGCGTTCTGTTGAGATGCTATGAAAAAAAATAGCCATTATAGAACTCTGCCAAGCAGGCAGCTCTTTCTATACTTTTATTAATGTTTAAGTCAACATTTTGCTAGGGGGAGGGAAGACAAGATTGATTTGTGAAAAGATATAGATGGAGCCTAACATATATCTTCAAATAGGTGATTTAATTAAAGTCATACATAGAAAAGGATTCATACTGATCCTGTGTAACTGCAGAGAGAATTAGCTGCAAATTAGAAATCACAGGAAGACAAACTCAAGTCATTACCTCCAAAACTCAGTCATGTCAGACCATGTTCAAGATTAGCAAAGGTTCCTGCTATTTAAATATGCAAAAAGCCACTGAATGACCCCTAATCATGGTTACTGAGAAAAGGATTTTGGCACTCAAGGAAAAAGTCTTCTAAAGTCCTTTCTAAAGCTTAATAGTTTACAATTTTATGTTCAATGATTAAAACAAAGAAATGGCAAGATAATCTGTTTTGTGGCTATATGCTATGAAACTTAATACCAGGATATTATTCCCTTATTACTCCACACTTCAGCTGTGTGTCTTCTCAGTATATCATGTTACCACTCTGGTAAAAATGTGCTAATATTGATGCTGATTAAATATATATAAAGTTAATATTAAACAACTGAAAAAAGGCTACACCCATTCCATTCATAAGTACTCAATAAAATAAATACCACACTTCAAATTGTAATCTTTACTGCTGAAGCTTAATTTAAACTATGGACTAAAATAAAATTTAAGGGGTTGGAATGCAGAATTTATGAAGCAGTATAAACAACAAACAAAAAATATAAACTGTTAAATATGAAGACAATAAAACTGAGAATTTAGCTTAATAATGTCCCTATATTAACGTTAATTAAATATAAGAAAAGCCTCTTCCCTATTTATACTTAAAAAATAGAACAAAACAGTTTTAAATGTACAAAGAAAATTTTAGTTAAAACAACATTTTCTGAGAAAGCTCAAGGTGTTAGAATGGATCAAAGTATCGCAGAACCCCTTTCACAATAATTTTTTAATGAATTCAAGTGCCACTCTAATGAGAAGCTGAACAGATAAACTATCCTTAAGGCTATCACTGTATAATTACAGCCCATTTCTACATCTTCCTGTTATCTCCTTTCCTCCCCCAAAAATAGCACTGGGCCACTCTAAATCTTCATATCTAGTTGCTGTCAGCTCTTCTTTCTTTCATCCATGTCAAAAATATCTCCCTTTCCCAGGTGGCTCAAGCCTAAAATAATCTGCCGTAAACCCTTTCTGACTGATTATATTACAGAATAAATGGTAAATTACATAATTTTCTGCAACAAGCACACAACTCAGATGGGATCTCTAAGCACCAACAAACTGAACAGCTGTCTTCAGACTTCAGTGTGAAAAGTATTGAAACCTCTCAAAATGAAATTTCTAGAGTCATGTCTCACAAACTTTTATGATAATTTACCTAAGAACTTTTGAGAGTTCTCCAAGAAGATCTTTCTTTTCCTTGGTGAGATCCCCCTGTGCCCGAAGTGCACTGATAACTCCAGCATATGCCTCCAATTCTAGAAGAAGAAAATTATTTTATCAAGAAAGGCCTTCAATATGTTAATAGTGTGGCTTCTATAGTAAAACTTCAGGACAGAAAACCTAAAAATCAATATACAAATATATTTTTTAATTCCTCTCAAAAATTTCATCGAATAACAGATGTCTTTCATAATTTTATATCATTTTCTGTTTATTGCCTCAAGAAGTCACATATGTAAAATGTATAGTAGAAAAATCTAATAGTAAATATTTTGTCTCACACATTATATCACTGAAGAACATTTAAATCAGATGCTACCAACAACTGGAAAGAGGCTTTAAGTGATACAATAAGGCTAATAGCAAGAGCTGTGAGCATTACTGAAAGATAACCTTTCCTAACCAATCCTTGAAATAATTTCTTAGGCCTGCTTAAGAATTCAAACTATCTTCCACCTCCCTCCCGGGTACTTGAGAGCACTGAATAACTGTACAACTGAGAAACCACTGAAATAAGAACCAAATGACCAAATTCTGACTCCAGCACTGACACTTACTAGTAGTGTTACCTTGGGCAAGTCCTGTCTCATCTCTGAGCCTCAGTTTATTAGAAGAGACATTGAGGTTACCTTCCATATCTAAGATCTTCTGCGTCTATAAAAACCACCATCAAGGGCCGGCCGAGTGGCGCATTGGTTAAGAGCTGGTTTTGTGATGCCGGCGACCCTGGTTCGGATCCCACATATGAGGGCCAATGACACTGCCCTCTACAGCTAACAACAGCTCCACCTGGAGCTGGGCTGCGAGCCCCAGCGATGGTGTAGGCTGCAGCCCCTGCTGCAGCGGGCTGCCATAGGCTACAGTGAGTGGCCGGCAGCCAGCGTGAGCGGCTGGCCAGCCAGCGTGAGCTGCCAATAGCAGCAATGAGCGACCATTCAGAGGTCGGTGACCGATCTGCCTGATCCAGGAAGAGCGCACTGACGATACCAACATGGGCCAGTAAAGCAACATCCTCCGCAACTAGACTGAAGAACAAAAGGACAGCAACTTGTCTGTTCCCCTTCCAATTCAATAAAAACCGATTCCCCAACGCTGTTCCCCTCCCCCAATTCCCCAATAAAATCTTTAAAAAAAAACAAAAAAACCACCATCAAAATGACCAAGGCAGATTAGGGAACATGAATTGTGCTTACAGCAACCAGGACTTAAAATACTGAACTCTAATGCCAGACAGCTTCATTTCACTCTTTCCAAAGTAACAACCAGTTGTCAAATCAGCAGTGAAATAACACTGGTGATACCTAGTACTGTTTAAAATGTAAAACCAAGGGCCGGCCGAGTGGCGCGGTGGTTGGGCTGTAGCTTGGGAGGCCAGCGGCCCCGGTTCGGTCCCACATATGAGGGCCAGTGACACTGCCCTCAAAAAATAAAATAAAATAAAATAAAATGTAAAACCAAAACGTCCTCGATGGCTCCCGTGAACTATGCCTGATTCCCAGTGTACTTCTTATGTACCTTTGTATATATAGTCCCCTTCTACACTGACTCTGGGCTTGGCATGTGACTTGCTTTGGCCCCTGAAACTTCAGTATACAGGATGTAAACAGATAAGCACTTGTACACACAGGGCCTTACTCTCTTGGAACCCTGAAATCACCAAACTGTGAAAAAGCCCAGGGTGAAGGGCTACATGAAAGAGAGACCCAGCCATCTCAGCTGAGCCCAGTCAGCGGGCTAAGCTACCAGCTGAACACAGCCACAGGAGAGAGGCTCAGGCAAGACCAGTAACACAGATGGAATCACAAGAAATAATAAAACAGTCATTGTTTTAAACCATTAATACTGTGAGACAGGTATATCTGAGTAAAAGAAAATCATGGGAAATAAGAGTCCAGACTCTAGTTACCTTCTTACTCAATTCCAATTGCTACCAGTATTTGCTACTTGCGAATGTCTGACACACAACAGGCTCTCCATGTTAGCCAAATAATGAAGGAAAGGATACCTGCACCCTAGGTACTACATCAACAATAAACTAGTAGCCTCATTCATATTATTCACAGTTCTATCAAAAAAAAAAAAAAAAAAAAAAGCTTTATATGGAAATGTGAGCTGACTATATTAAATAGAAATGTCTGGTCCAACTGAATTATCCCAGATGTAAACATCCTGCATGTCTAATCTGTGCTGAATACAATGTAGATGTTTCACAGGGGTCTCTCTGGAAGCACAAAACTGCTGCTCTGGGGTACTGAAGGAAATGCCATATTTTGCCATGTATATGGAGTTCCCGTGTATAATGTGCACCCACATTTTTGGCCCAAACTTTCAGGGAACAAATCTTTCATTTTAATTTTTTTTAATTCAAATTTTTATTTGTTTACATTTAGGTACTCATTTTTTGTATTATAAAGGAATTTTAGCATTTATTTTTTAACATATTATGGTATAAGAAATTTTCTGTAACAAATAATTATAAAACACAAGAACAGATACAAGATACAAGCCATTTTATGTACCAGTAACAAATTTACAATATTTACACATCATAGAAGGCCAAGTTCCAAGTTTAGCATAAGTTCAACAAAACTGATTATCGTATTCCGGGGTATTATTTTGCGTACATATATAGTTATTGATTTCTTGAGATAGAATTTTAACTCGTAAGCATAAATAAAAGAATTAAAAACATTTATATAGATAATAGTTACGGAATTAGTACTACCCATGTGTAATGCACATCCTTATTTTTCCATCACAAATTTGGGCCAAAAAAGTGAAGCAAAATATTATACAAGGCAAAAAATGGTATTTAGTTCCAGGACCCAAAAGTAGAGTTCAGAAAAGCGTTGGAGATAACCAACTAACAAATCACTCTACTCTAAATGTTTATGCCCCATTTATCTAATATTTTAGTCAACAAATCAGTATTGAGTCCAATTATGAAGGCAAGCATACCTAGGTATATACTAAATGGTATGCTAAATCCTGCATATGCTCAATTCCTCAAGGGGTGAACTCTAGAATAACGCTACAGTGAAGCAAGTCATCAGACAACTATGAGACAGTGTACAATACAGCAGTAAAGGTACAGAGGAAAAACACATCTAGTCTGGAAGCATAAGCTGAGAGCTGTGCTCCAGGCAGGTGGGGGGACAAAAGGCAAATGTGCAAAAGGAATAGAGAATAAAAGAGCAGATAATATTTCATATAGACATCAAACTTCAGCGACAGTCAGTGACTATGGCGAGAGTTTACACTAGGGAAGTAAAATATGCCTGTACTTGGATAATCACTAATTCAAACCAAACACTAGTTGAACACTACTACTACAAGTACCATGGAGAATATTTATATGAACAAAACAAAGTCCCTACCCTCAAGGTGATTAAAATCCAACAAGGGGTGCACATAAAGGAATAGCAAAGGATAAAAATGGAAAAGTAGTTTGCTGCCAAACTAAGAAAAGCCTCTAATTACAGTCTAAAAAAGTTTTTATTTGATAGGACTCAGTAACTGACTGAATGTGGAAGGAAAGGCAGAAAGAATGAGGTTTTGTAGTTTGCAAGATATTTAGGACAATGTCAGTGTCATAAAAAGAAATGGAGAGGTCAGAGAGAGGAAGTGGAGGAAAATGAAAAAGTTCACTTTTGGTCTTTGGAATTTACAGTGATCAAGACACTATTTCAAAAAACGGGAAATTAACAAAATGCAACAAAGATTTCTGACAGTTCAAGTCTCACTTCAAGTCTAACTAAAAAGTCATGCACAAAAGAGGTGGCAATCTCACACAAAACTGGGACTCAGAACAAGTTACCATAGCTACACAATCCAAGGCACTTCCTCTCCTTCTCCAGAAATTCACTCATTGTAAAGAACCTTTAATAGCTTCCCAACCTCCTTCATGTTTGGTTTCCATTTTGATGGGTATCCTCAGATCCTGACAAATATTAATTTCTCATATTATTGCTATTATAGTGTTAACACAAATGACACATAACATATAATGAAATAAACACATGCAAACACCATAGAAGACAAAATATTTAGCAAACCATTTTTTTTTTTTGAGGGCAGTGTCACTGGCCCTCATATGTGGGACCCAAACCGAGGCCGCTGGCATTCCAAGCCAGCGCTTAACCACCATGCCACTCAGCCAGCCCACCAAACCATTTCTAATAAAGCCTTCAACCTATTCCATTTAAACAAATCAGCTATTCAATTATCAGAGTCATAGTTCAGGAACAGTCATTAAATAAATAAGGCAGAAGAGGCAGGACAGAGGTAAGGAAGCACTGAACTACCACTGGCATGTCCAGTGTATCATAAAGAAATTCTCTATTCCAATTTCTTTACAGTTAAGTAAAATCTAAATGTTTAGCATCTTATCTTACAATGATTTATAACTTTTTTTTTTATATAAATGATTGCTTTTTTTTAAGATTTCACTGGGGAATTGGGGGAGGGGAACAGCGCTGGGGAATCAGGGAAGGGGAACAGACAAGCTGCTGTCTTTTTGTTCTTCAGTTTAGTTGCGGAGGATGTTGCTTCACGGGCCCATGCTGGTATCATCATTGCGCTCTTCCCGGATGAGGCAGATCGGTCGCCGGCCTCTGGATGGTCGCTCACCATGGCCATTGGCAGCTCACGCTGGCTGCCGACTGCTCACTGCAGCCTATGGTAGCCCACTGCAGCAGGAGCTGCAGCTGTGCCATCCCAGGGACTCACAGCAGCCCAGCTCCAGGAGGAGCAGTTGTTCACCATCTAGGCTGTGGAGGGCAGAGTCACTGGCCCTCATATGTGGGATCCGAACTGGGGCCACTGGCATCCCAAACCAGCTCTCAACCAATGCGCCACTCGGCCGGCCCTATAACTATTTTTTAAAGGACAAACTAATTCTTAAACTATTTTAAGCTGATTCTTAAATACAGCACCTTCTCTAAACTTTGAACCTAGCTCTAATGTTTGAAAGCAATTCAAAGGTTTCATTGTTATAATAATAACAAAGGTGGGAAGTCTTTCTGCAAATCACTATCAAGGCTCACCTTCCATAGTGAAGGGTCACTGAAGATGGCATTGCCCTGTAGGAAGGCTGTTTTCCTTTGTGGAGCAGCGGTTCTCCAGCAGCATTACCCACAGAGCTCTGACTAAAATTAAGGATAAATTTGGACTTAAAGGTAACCATTTTCTTTGTTTTTCAGAGGGCAGTGTCACTGGCCCTCATATGTGGGATCCGAACCAGGGCTGCCAGCCTCCCAAGCCAGCAGTTAACCACCGCACCACTAGGCAGGTCCTAAAGGTAACCATTTTTATATTAACATAATCTCTTGATTCAATGCCCCCAAGGCCCCGAAGCCTTAATCAATCTACTGTAGCTGTGATCTGTTCCTCCTTAATTATTTCAGCTATGAAATAAATACAAGCCCAACTTTATAGCTGGTAGCCAGCAAGTTATAGCAATTGTATGTAAGTATGTAGAAAACCATCCCCAAATTAATAATGAAAGTTTGGATATAACGTTAAAGCGGAAAAAGAAAATACAGGAATAATGGACACACAAAAAAACCCTCTCTAGGTGAGCCTAAAATACAATGCTAAGAAGTAGTTTAAAATAAAGAAATCCTGGGCCGGCTGAGTGGCGCATTCGTCAAGAGCTGGTTTGGGGATGCCAGCGGCCCCGGTTCAGATCGCACATATGAGGGCCATTGACACTCCCCTCTACAGCTAACAACAGCTCCACCTGGAGCTGGGTTGTGCAAGCCCCGGCAACGGTGTAGGCTGCAGCCCCTGCTGCAGTGGGCTGCCATAGACTACAGTGAGTGGCCGGCAGCCAGTGTGAGCTGCCAATAGCCGCGGTGAGCGACCAGCCAGAGGCCGGCGACCGATGTGCCTCATTTGGGAAGAACGCAATGACGATACCAACATGAGCCAGTGAAGCAACGTCCTCTGCAACTAGACTGAAGAACAAAAAGACAGCAACTTGTCTGTTCCCCTTCCCTGATTCCCCAATGCTGTTCCCCTCCCCCAATTCCCCAATAAAATCTTTAAAGAAAAAAATAGAGAAATCCTCATAGTAGCCTGAGGGAAAATAAAAATGGCAAAGGCTATTAGCAAATGGGACCGGAGTAACTATGACCAAATTTACACAAAGGGATTCCCAACACACATTTCAAGATTCATCTGCAAAAACATAAATTGTCTGAAGGCAACTGCTTTAAAACACTATATACTAAGATATCAGGCACTGTGATAGGCCCTTTTTATATACAGTTGATCCACATAACAAACTGATGAGGCAGATATTGTTATCCTTCCTTTATAAAAGTGTTGACAGATTTAGAAAGATTGAATAACTTGTCCTTGATAATGTGGGTCATTAGTAACAGAACCAAGATCCCAGATCTATCTGAATTCAAGGCCTATACTTTCCCCTTCAAAATCATAGATATACTGATTCATATCCACTGCCAAAACATTTAACGTTCTTTCCAAAGCACCTACTATGTGCTAGCCTGAGACTACAGTGGTAAATAAGACAATATCCTTCTTGGACCTTAGGCAGCATTTCTCAAGTAAGGATCCTCATTTGAACCACAGAATACAAAAAATGATCTGAGTAACTCAATTTTCCCAAGGATGGTACATAACTAATACCATTCTAGATGCATGAGAAGTTAGTTCATTACATACAACAAATGCCTTAGATTTAAGGCATAATTCTCTCCATAAATACTAGTTAAGAAAGGCTGTTCCAGGGGCCGGCGGAATGGCGCGTTGGTTAAGAGCTAGCTTGGGATGCCAGCGGCCCTGGTTCGGATCCTACATATGAGGGCCAGTGACACTGCCCTCTATAGCTAAGATGGTGAACAACAGTTCCACCTGGAGCTGGGCTGCTGTGAGTCCCTGGGATGGCATAGCTGCAGCCCCTGCTGCAGTGGGCTGCCATAGGCTACAGTGAGCGGCCGGCAGCCAGCGTGAGCAGCCAACAGCCGCAGTGAACGGCCGTCCAGAGGCCGGCGACCGATCTGCCCCACTCGAGAAGAGCACAATGATGATACCAACATGGGCCAGTGAAGCAATGTCCTCCACAACTAGACTGAAGAACAACAACAATAAAAAAGAAAGCAACTTGTCTGTTCCCCTCCCCCAATACCCCAATAAAATCTAAAAAAAAAAAAGAAAGGCTGCTCCAAAGGAAAAGAAACACAAAATAATTCCTCAGAAGCGGAAAGGGTGTTTTATTACTATAGTCAAATATAATTTGGGAAAATCACCATAGCTTAGAATTCAAAAACAATATGTAATTCACACATACATTCATGAAGGTTAAAAGCATGCTCAAGTGAGACAAAAATCATGTTCCCTGGGTTGAAATCCTGACTCCATGACTTATTATCAACATTACCTTGGGTTCTAAGCTTCAGTTTTGTCATCTATAAGATGGGGATTAAAAAAAGAAAAATACCTATCTTGTCAGTTTGAGTGAGAATTAAATGAGATACTGAATATAAAGAACTCAGAATAACCACTACCCAAGAACTCTTAGTTGCTATGATTATTATTATAATTCATGCACCTACTATATTCAAAGCACTATGCTTGCACTGGGGAAATAACAATGAATAAGATGGGAACAATACCTCTAAATAATTTCTAATGCATGCAAACAGTCATGGTCCAAATAGAAAGAGAAAAGGATCACACAGAGGCATAAAAACATAAAAAATGAAAATCATACCCAATTTTCGAAGAATTCTTTTGCATTCATCCCTGCTGAGATCCAAAAGGGTTGGCCACACAACAGGCATTGCTGCTTCTTTTTGGGAGCCCCAAAGAGCTTGTCTTCCCTACCGAAACAAAAAAACAAAAACTTGCATTACCAAAGAGCATTCAAAAGGCCGCTCGCTGGGAGATCCACTCACTAAGAAGTCCAACCAGTAAGAATGTCTCACAATCCTATTTCACCACATTTTCCAACCTCTCGCAAATGAGGAACTAAACCATTTGGGAGCTTACTATTATAGCCTGTGACAGTGGAGACAAGCACAGGCTTTAGAGTCAGACCTCTAGATTCTAGTTCCAGCTTTCTACACGTTGGCTGCGGGATCCTGGGGAAACTGGCCTACCTGAGTGTATGTTTTACACATCTGTAAAGCATAGGTATGACCACCCAGTGTGTCATGAGGATTAAAGAACAGTGTATGTGGACTTCTTACTGGCACATTGTTTGGTAAACAGGCGCTACCACCTGTGGAAACCTGGGCAAGTTCCTTGACTTCTGTCTGCTTTTTCACTTATGAGTTACATGAGATAAAATATGCAAAGCTCCTGGCACGATGCATGGGTTAATGGAACTTAGTAAAGAATGTTCTCAAGTCTTAACAATGGAAGTTAATTTAACACCCGATAGCCTTTTCAACAACCCTTGAACAAAAAGTTTGGATGTCAGGACCTTACTTGGTAACGGAAATTCCCTGATCTAAATAAAAAGACAGAAGCCACGGGCGCTTGCACAATACCTGCTTCGCACACAGGAGATCTGCTGTAAACATGTGCTATATCGATAAAAGATCGAGGGAAAAGCAAAAGGAACGGGTGAGTGAGCGAAAGAATGAATGAGCGAACTCCCGTGCAGAAGCCAGGCCCAGACGGCAAGAGCCGCTCGGTCCCGGGCCGGGCGCCGGGGCCGCCCCCTCCCAGCCCCAGGCCCGGAGCTGAGCCCCTCCCCCTCCTTTCCCCAGTCCCCTCAGCGAAGGGCCAACGCTGCGCCAGGAGAGCCGGACTGCGCGCCCCGGCCAGCTGCCTGACAGAAAGAAAAGGGGTGGGGAGGAGGGAGAGGGGCAGAGCCAGAGGAATCCGCTCCCTCCGCCAGCCAGGCCCCGCCTCCCGACAGGATCTCGGAGGCGGCCGGCGACCGCCGGAATCCAGCCACCACGTCACGGCATCCCGAAGCGTCCCCGCCAGCGGACCCCACCGCGGGGGCCATAGCGCGCTGGGAACGCTGGGCAGCAAATGGCCGGAGCCGGGCACCGGGAGCTCGTACAATCCGTGCCCCGCTCAAGTGTCACGGAGGCACGCCCGCCCCGCCCCCTCCCCACACACGCACTCGCGCAGCGCCCACCACCAGGGCAGGCAGCCCACTGTGCTCACCGCGGCCGCGCGGCGCCCACCCCAATGTCAGGCCCGCCGCCCGAGCCCTGCGGGACCAGCAGCCGGGGTCAGGGGTCCCAGGCGGCATCGGCGTCTGGCTCGCTCCTCTGCGGAGAGGACAACGGAGAGCGGGCAGGCGCGCAGACAGCCAGGCACACGACTGAAACTCACCCGGAGGCTCCCGCAACTGGACCCCCGGGACCGCCTCCCCAGGCCTGCCAGGGTCCCCCCGCTCAGCACACCTCGGGAGCCCCACGATCCCGTTAGGAGACAACGGAGGATGGGGCTGGGCGCTCCAAGCCGGGCTCCCAACGCTTGGCCCGGAGCTCCTCCAGCCTGGCGAAGCTGCCAGCTTTTTCCAGCACCCTGTCTCAGAGTCACCCACCTGCCCGGCCTTTCGTGGCTCATCTAAAAGGCTCCTCCGCCAAGACTAGGGGAACACCAGGAATTGGGTTTGTTTGCGGAGCCTCAGAAGGGGCAAGATGGCGACAGGTCTCAGGGCGCAGGCGCCGCTGCGCGCTGCCCGTCGGGAGATGTAGTTCGCCTTTCCCGCCTTTCGGAGCTCGGACAGCAAAAGGCCTCGGTTCTCCTTGTCCCTTGTCTTCGGCGTTATGAAAGACATTGCGTGGGGTGCTGGGAGTTGTGGTCGGAACCCAAACTCTTCTTTCGCTCTAGGTCGGCTGTCGCACGCGCAAGGAAGACTGGGATTGTAGTTTCCTTGGCCTCTCTTACCCTCCTCTCAGGCTTCGCGCGCCTCACTTGCAGCTGCCGCGTTCCAGCCAATCGGCTGCGCTCTCTGTTACGTGTGGCGTCATACGTAGCGAGCAAAATGGCGTCGGTAGCTGGAGTGATCCTTTGCTGCGACCTTTATTCTAGGCGAGATTAGGGACGGTAGGAAAGCAGTGTAGTCCCTGAAGCGACGTGGAGGATGAGGGTCGGGTTTCCCAGAGTCTTGGGAGCAGTTGTCAGCAGTTTCCAACACCCCCAGATGCAACTCGTAGGAGAGAGAGTTGGCGCAACGAGAACCGACGTAGCGGACGTCGCAGTCGCCTGTACGCGATCTGGTGGTTGTGGAGTTGCAGAGAAGGGGAACCCGAGCGTTCCCAACTTCGGGTTTCTCCACGTGTGAAATGGGAATAATAGTGATACCTCGTGCTATAGCTGTCAGAGGCAAGAAGGAGAAGGGATTAATTTAAGGCCCCACGACGTGGTAGGTTCACGCTTCAGCCTTTGTACTTAATCACAGAACAATTATGTGAAGAAGGTACTGTTGCCCCTGTTTTACAGATCAGAAAAGGGGCCCATTAACTAGTTACTCGCGGCCATAAAATCGAAGCCAGTGCCTGGGTGAAGATTCAATCAAATTGTGTGATTGCCCTCCCTCTTAAATTTTGTACTTTCAGAAACATTGTATCTGGTAAAAAATGCTCATGTTAAAGTGGTTTTTAATAATGCTTTCTGATATTAACAAAACTTTCTTGGAAAAGTGAGGTTATTATTACCCTTTGGGGACGTTGTGATACACAATGTAGGACAAAACTATTTGTAAATTGTGGCCCACCATAAAAATGTGTAAAATTTCATTGCTTGAATGGAGCTGTAGATGAGGAAGAGAGAATAAATAACAGCATTTTAAGCTTCTTACTGTTATTGCCCATGAGCTGAAAATACTTCTTGAGGTCCAGGAAAATTGTTATTGTAAAAACCCAAGACTGCCCCTTAAGAAAGTCATGAAATGGAACAAATAATCTCCAGGCTCTCTCTCCATTCCCTCCCTGATCTTCCAAAACATTCTCTTCCATCTATTTCCCACTGAATTGAGGTACCACTTTGGGGGCAATTACTTAACTCTTGGAAAGATGGTAAATGAAATTTTAATCGAAGATTTTGTAGCTTAACATACATTCTTTGATTTGAGCCTCACAGGATCTCAATGAGGCAGGTATCAAGATTCCCCATGTTGGGGTGACGGGTTACCTCAGGTGGTTAGAGGGTGGTGCTGATAACACCAAGGTTGCTGTTTCGATCCCGCATGGGCCACTGTGAGCTGCGCCCTCCTTAAAAAGGGAAGAAAAAAAAAAAAAAGATTCCGCCTACTACGAATAGGAAAAACTCACCCAATTTCACAAAGCTGGGAATTGGAGGGTGCTGGGCTTTATAACCCCGGGTCTTCTGACTTCCAAGTGATGGAGTAGAAATGGAAAAACAAACTGGTTATAAACCTGACCCTGACCATAAGAAGTAGCATGTGAGTAAAGAATTATGAGGAGGAGACAGTCTTCTTGTGGGTAATAGCGTCAACTTATGCCCAAGACTTTCAACCTGCCCTTCTTGATGGTCTGCCCTACGGATGTTTAGACTTAGTCAACCTCCACAATAGTATAAGCCAACTTCTTGCAACAAATCTTTCTACATGTTAAAAAAAATATTACAGCTTATCATTGTGCTTACTAAGTGCCAGTATTTTTCTAAGCTTTTTCACATCTTTATCCTTAAAACAACTTCATTAGGTAGAAACTAATCTAATTACAAATAAGGAAGTTGAGGCACAGGAAGGACATTATATGGCTTGCCTAAAGTCACATAAGTAAATGGTAGATAAACCCAGGGTTTACTAAGAACCTTGGCTCCAGAGTCTATTCTAGACCAGTGGTTCTCAACCTTCTATGTTCAATAGGTACTGTTTGAGGATCTTGTCAAGATGCAAATTTAGATTGAATAGGTCTAGATAGGGCCTAAAATCCTGTATTTCTAACAAGTTTCAAGTGGTTTTGATACTCTAGCATCAACTAATCTACCACACATCCTCCCTTTCCTCCTAGCCATATTTGTCTTGTAGCCCAAAACTGCCTTCCCCATGCCGCCTCTGACAGCTTCATATTCCCAGATGTTCCCAACATTAAATTCTCTTCCTTAAAGATCAGATTCAAACTTGACCCTCAAGAAGCTATCGTGCCCATAGTTTTCCCTCTATGATGAGATGTGCATTCCCACCTCTGCACCTACACCACTCACCTCATATCTTGTTACAGAACTCAGAACACTGAGTTATAAGGTCATTTGAAAGTTATCCTGACTAGACAATGAAGTCTTTAAGGAGAGAGACCAGGAATGTGCCCTCTAATACTTAGTACAGGTAGGCAAATTGAAATGGATAAGGCCTTAGAGATTCTTTTTTTTTAAACAGTTCAAAAAAAGTCAAATGAGCTAACCAAAGTCATACAGGAGTTTCATGGCGGAACTGGGACTGGAAACGAGCCCTTTCAGTTTACAGTCTCCTGCTTGTTTCACTTTACCACACTGCCCTTAGATTCTTACCTTCAGAAAGTTTTATTTCCACACTGATATAGCCACGGTGTGTAAGAAAAATATGAACAGCAAAACAAAAAAAATAAAGTAGAATATCAAATGGATCAAGATGAGTGGCTTTGGGGGATAGAAAGAAAGTGAGATAACTGGCAATTAACGTATCCAGGCTCAAAGAAGGATCAGAAGTGCTAGAACAGCTTCAGAAAGGAAGTGAAAGATCTGGCCACTGCCGTCACTTCTTTTCCTCTCTGCCCATTAAGTTCTGTAGCTTCTACTTTTTCTTTGTTTTTAACTTTATTGGGGAACAGTGTGTTTTTCCAGGACCCATCAGCTCCAAGTCAAGTATTTGTCTTCAATCTATTTGTGGAGGGCGCAGCTTACTGACCCATGTGGGAATTGAACCGACAACCTTGGTGTTAAGAGCCTGCGCTCTAACCACTTGAGCTCACCTCTGTAGTCTCTACTTCTTAAACAGTTGACGCCATTGTTTTGGTGGGCTGATGACGAGGCCTCGTTACCTGTGTGGAATCAATGGACCTTTTTACCAACTTTTCTTCCAAAGGAACCTCTCTGCACTCCTTGCCCAGTGCTCCACCTGCCCAGGCTGTCAGGGTGAGCTTTCTAAAATTCAAATCTCATCGTGTCAGTCCCCTGCATAAAATTCTCCAGTGGCTCCCAGTTGCCAACAGAATAAAGTTGCAGCTTTTTTTTTTTTTACAAGCAAACCCATGCTAATGCAAAGAAACTTCCTTATATAGCTAACCTTTCCCTAGAGTACTGCTGTCACCTCTTGTTTAAAATCTGACATTTTCCTTAAGTTCATTGCTTCCCTTGAAGGACTTTCGAATAGATTTCTTCCTTCTCTCCCCATCTTCAATATCTTGAACCAAAAGTAAAGGCTGGCATTCTCCTAACTTGTCACTACCATTTCCAGACCATCTACTCCTGCATTGAAGTTTTCACCATCAAGCCATACAAACTTCATTCAACCCTCATTCCATTACACTGGGAATTGAAGGAATCTTAGAAAGAAGGTTTTGAACAGCCTGCTGATGAGCTTAGGTTGCTACATTGTCCACTCTGCCTTTGTACTTAGAAGAAGGGTATGAAATCCTTTCCCCAGCACTGTCATTCAGGCATGCAGTTCTGTGACTGTATCCTGCACTTTGTTCTCCAGAACTGTTACTCCTCTAAATCCGGTAACCAAGGCGTTCCACTTTCTAAACAAAACTTCCTTTTATTCCAGATTTCTTACTCCTTTACCCTCACTGAACCTGCTCTTCAACTTCAGTGAAATCTGCAGTTTACAGCCTCTCAGTGCCAAGTCTGTTCCCCTCCTCTGGATTTACTTTCCTTTCTACCCTGGACCCCATTATCATTTATTTCAAACTCAATCTCATCAGCACTTTCAAGTTCATTCAGCCACCTCTGTCCTTCCATATAGACCCTAAAACAGCCCTCAACTTTGGATCAGTTTCTTCCTCTACATCTCTTCCCATGCTGATATATCTACTGATTAACTATTAGTGCACAATAAATTATCGCAAACCATAGTGACTTAATAAAATTTTTGTTTCATACATCTTTTGCAGTTTCTTTGTGAATCCAGAGTGGCTTAGTTAGGTGGTTCTGGCTTGGGATCTCTAGGAGGTTGCAGTAGTGATGTCAGCTGGGGCTGCATTCTGAGGGCTGAAGGGGTTTGGAAGATCAGCTTCCAAGGTACTCACTCATGGTTGGCAAGTTAGTGAGGCTTCAGGGATTACTGAATCCAGGGATTCAAACAGGGCCAGTCTTAGTATCCCTTCATCCTTCAGCTTTGTCTTGACTGTATTGGCTTCATTCTCAGGTTCCACGTGTCGGCTCCCAGCAGTTCCAGGCTTATATCATCCCTGCTTATAACCTAAGCAGAAAAGAGCACATGCCATCTATTCCAGCAGTCTTTTCCAAAGTCTTCTTGCTCTATTGGCCGTTGGCTCCATCTGAGTCATCCCTGAACTGTGGCCGGAGGAATGTAATGCCCTGACTTGCCAAGCCTGAACCACAGGTTACTCTCTGGGAAAGGGGGAAGGGGTGTGGGTAAAGTCAATTATTCCCAAAACACATGGAGCGAGAGTGAGAGTAGGCTTGGTTTCTCTTAGGAAAATTCGTGTACTGTTATCAGGGCAAAATGAAAGAAGGCTGCACAGCAAAAGCACAGATGCTTACTAAAATAAACTATGGCGACATGTGATAAGAGTCAACAATGTTCATACCCTTTGATACAGGATTCCCATACCGAGAATAATCCAAAATATGGGAAAAGTTATATTTACACATTTTAATTTCAATGCTATCCAAAAATTGGTAACCTGAATATCTTACCATAGGAGAATCTACATATCCCACACATCTACTCAGTATGTATTCATTTAAAATAAGAACTATAAATAATTAACATCAAAGAACATGCTTATGATAAGTGGAAAATGTATATACACATGAATATCAAAACAATAACATACTACAGTAGTAAAACTATGGATGATTCTTTTTCCTTTATTTTCCAGGTTGTCTTTTAGGTACTGATATTATTGTTATGATTTAATCACATTTTATAAAACTTTTTAGTATCGTATTAAGAATACTTCATTCTCCTAAATATGGAATAGAGCCAAATAAACTACTACATCATTTGACTAATGATTCTGGTTAAGGTCATCGAACCTCAGAGTTAGAACCTCAGAGGTTAAAATCAGTTTAACCCTGGGCCGGCAGAGTGGCACGGTGGTTAAGCGCTGGCTTGGGAAGCAAGCGGACCTGGTTCAATCCCACATATGAGAGCCAGTGACACTGCCCTCAAAAAATAAAAAATCTCTGACTAAAATCAGTTTAACCCTCCGAAGAGATGTCTGAGGCCCAGAGAGGTGAAGTGACTTGTTCACAGGAACTGGGGAGCAGGTCTGATTTTCAAGCTAACATTGCCTACACGGATTTAACCGATCAAATGATATTTGGATTTTGGTGAAATTGTTTGATTTCCTCGAAAACACATCCTCAAGTTCAAGTTGATAGCCTGCCTTCCATTACTAATTCAGATTAAAGCAGCTACTATAACCTTTGTTGGGAAATTGTTTTTAAAAAATATTAAAACTAATACCATGGGCCTTTAGCTTCTTCCTTTTCACATCCTTGCACATCTTCTTTGTAAGCAACTTAGTGAATAAATGCAGAAAAAGCCCAGATCTAGTTAAATTAAATGGACTAAAGTAAAGTCTCTTTACTTTTAGGTATCAACCTCCTCATTCATTCCAGGCCCTGGAAATAAGAAGCTGAATAAAGTACAACCATTCTTCTCCTAGAGCTCACAGCTGAGGGGGAAAGTTAGATACATGACAGGCAGATAGCTCTATATACTATAGGAGAATCTGATTAACACAGAATATTATAAAGGTGTTTAAGAAGTGTTCTGGGATCAGGGAGAAAGGATTATTTCCACACAAAAGGCTTCATAGCAGAAGTAGCATTTGGGCTGAGCGTGGTAGGGTGAACGGGACTTAACCAGGCAGAGGAATGAGGATAGGGTATCACGAGTATCATGACATGAAACTAATAAAAAGAAAAAAAAGCATCATGGCAGAGGACATAGGAAAAGAAAAGGGATGGAAGCATTAAAGGATGCCTGAAATGGTAAGCAAAATGGATGTTGGACTCAGTGATCCTCAGCTGGGAGTACTTGTCAGAAGAACGCGGGGAGCTCTATCAAATTTCAGAAGATTGTGTTGTATACTCTGAGCGAAAAACTGTAGATGACCACTGAGATCTTGACTATACCCTAAAAGTTTCTGGGTTTGTAATTAACACAGTACCTCACAAGAAAGTACCAGACCTAATAACCCAAGTTATTGCTGTTTAATCCATGTTGGAATTCAAGTGGCAAAAATACTGTCTGTGCTCTGGAAGGTAATTTGACACTGATTAATGACTTGATCATTAGAAACCCAAAGAGAATTGCAAATGAAAATGGAAATACATAATTTCACACAAGGAGTTTTCCCTAATTCATTTGAAAAAAAAAAAATGTAGGTTCACCCAAGTGCTAAGGCACCTCATGTGAGGAGCTGATGATAATCAGTAATTATCCAAGGTGAGATTCAAGATAGTTCATAAGGATGGAAATAATAACCCTGTCAGAAGTGGAAATCAGCTATCATGGGGGAGGGTCTGTAAATCCAAACATAACATCCCGCTTGTCTTCACCTCAGAGAGCTTCCAGCTGTTAGGACACTCTGCTGTGATTTGCCAGAGATGAAATGCATTTTTAAAAACTGCACCAGCCAGCTGAGCAAAAGGCCTGGAGCCATATTCTCTTTCAAGATGCACTGAGCACTTGTGAAAAGTGCAGAGAAATGGTAGGTGTCTGCTTTCTTATCAGTTCCAGTGAAGATCTTTTCCTTGCAACACTAGGGTTAATCATTATTTTCTAAGTGAGCTAGTGGAAGACAAGGTCAGGTCTCTCTCGGGTTGAAAGGACACTTGTTGAGATGTTACGGGCTTTAAACTTATCACATTAAGGCCAGCAGTTCAAATCCAAGCCTTGCTAAAGGCAGAGGCAATATGGAGAGTTGGGGGAATAGATGTGTTGAGAAATGAATGGGAAGGAAATGGTCCAAACAACACTTGAGTGAGTGTACACACACACACACACACACACACACACACACACACACACACAGCTGAGCTGAATATACAAGACAATCAGTGATAGACATTATCTCACCAGATTAATTAGGCTGGAGACTCTTTGAGAGCAAGGACTGAGGTCTTGGAGCTCAGGATCCCCAGCACTATTGAGTGAATCACTGAACAGCGTGTTGAACCAGAGAAGATAGAGGTGTGGGCATGTGGCAATGTCTTTCCACCATCACCCCAGGCAGCCTATGATGCCACAGACAAGCCGTGCACCTTCCCAACCTGCCTTGGGGCTGTTGTCTTCCCATTCTTCCTCTGCCTGGAATGCTTTTACCTCATACCTTCTTCCATTCCCTTGCCTTTTGAAGCCTATCAAAATCCTTCTCATTCTTTAGAGTCCATCTCAAATGTCTTTTGAAAATAATTTTCCGAGCACAGATGGGAGTGGGGCATGTTCTTGGAAGTCAGAGAGAGATCTGGGTTTGAATCCCTATTCTACTGCTTTCAAACTCTTGAACAAGTTACTTCATACCTTGTGCCTCCATTTCCTCCAGATGGGTTTGGGGGATGATTTAATGTAATAACTTATGTACAGCGCTTACCTCAGTGACCAGCACAGAATAGATGATCGGCGAGTACCTGTTAGCTGTCTCCCCTGGATAACCTACCTCCATGAAACCCAGCTTCATGCTTCATCAGCATTATCTCCCTCTGTCTATACATCCTTTAACAACTCTTAGACATCTTTCCGCCATCCCACCACTTCCTTAACAAGTATGATTGCTCCCTCCTCTGTTCCACGGTGCTTTGTTTATGCCTCTATTGTAGCCCTTATTAGAGGCTGACTTGTGCTATAACTCATTGTTTCCCGTCCCTTTTGGCTGAAAATGCTTGAAGGGCAGTACCTCTAGCAATCAGCATAGGGACTAGGTTAGGACAGACGTTCCATAAATGGTTGTCTAACTGAAACAACATTTAGTCCAGCTTTCCAGGAGGCAAAGAGAGCATGCAGCAGGTCTTCTCCCAAGTGGTCTAAGTAGCAAGGAGGAAATTCCCCAGCAATTAAGTGGTTCAGAGTTGATTGCTGTCCGTCCAGCCCAAGTTAGCAGCGCCTACACTTCCACATGTCTTCGGTTCTTTGATTTCCAACCCAGCCCAGTCAGAGGAGCATTCCCTTTTGGGTCATCCAATATATCTTTTTTTTGCTGATCTGATTAGAGTGTGAAATACTTCCTTTGGAGAAAATACACAAAAGTAAGGCTTTTCTCTGGTTTTGGAAGGGACAGAAAATAAGGGAGGAAGAAGAAAATCGAAGCCAGAAGGAAATCTATCATACCCCAGGAGATGAAGAATACATGTAGCCAACATAACAGATATCACCTGGATCAAAACTTCAGAGCCTGAGCCATAAAGGACTCCATACCCATGCACTGATCCTAGGGAAAAAACCAAACAGAAGCAAACAAGCAAAACGAAACAAAAAACCCACCTGTTCCCCAGAAGCTGTTCTTTGCAGTGATATCTGTAGCAACAAAGAAATAGAAGCAATTGTGATGGCCGGGTGACTCAGTTAGTTAGAACTCAAGCTCTGAGCAACAGGGTTACTGGTTCAATTCCCACATGGGATGGTGGGCTGTGCCCCCCCCACAACTATATTGAAAGCAGTGACTGGACTTGGAGCTGAGCTGCACCCTCCACAACTAAGATTGAAGGACAACAACTTGACTTAGAGCTGATGGGTCCTGGGAAAAAACACACTGTTCCCAATCAAGTTAAAAAAAAAAAGAAAGGAAAAAAAGAAATAGAAGCAACCTAAAAATTCAATACAATTCAAGAAATATGTACTGAACTCCTAAATGCAGAGGCACTGGAGTTATGGAGATAGTGGTGGAGCTGACTTCTAACCTTAGTCTGTTCTATCTACTCAATTATTTTCATCCTTGGGAAAAGCACAGTATTTCAGTCAGTGTTCAACTAAGGAAGCAGAGCTACTATGAGTTATGGGATAAGGGATTTACTATAGGAATTAGAACTCATACACTTGTGGGAGGAGCTGGGACAGTGCAGCTCTGAAAGTGAAAGGTTGGAGGGATCAGTGGAGTGGCCAACCAGCCAATCCCAGAGGAAGCCAAGCACACAGCTGCTGTGAAGGGAGAGCTGAGGGAGAAGTCTGCAGGAGGAGTCTGTGGGTCCACAGCCAAAGGTCTGATGGTGGGCCTGGAGCTAGTATTGGCCCAGAGAGTCAGCAGTTGGGAAGAGCTGGATGTGGAGTAGAGGAGAATGAAGATAGGCTGGAAGCTACTGGCACTCAAGCCATGCCTGTTGTTGCTGTAACTCACCCTCACAATCTTCGGAGAGCAATGGCTGCTGATTCCCATCTGCTTCTTAAATCTCAAGCAACAATTGTTTTTAACCAACTTTAGTCTAGAACCATACAGCTGTAGCTTAACCAAGCTGACACACATAAATTTCCTCTATCACCATAAAGTCATTTTTATCTTCCAATTTTGTACAAAAGAGTGGGCTTTTAAGTCTGAGAAACCTGGGTTCCCATCCAGGTTCTGCTCCTCCCTAGCTATGTGACCTCAGGTAAACTACCATTTCTGGGCCTTCATAGATCAGAATCTCTTCCTCTGTGCCACGCCCCCTCACCCCTCACCCCCCACCCCCATGCTGCTTTGTTTTAGCATTTATTTCATTTTCTTGTCGTTATCTATTTATGGGTCCATTTCCTCCAGCAGACCACAAGCTCAAGCACAGGGATCATATCTGATTCCTCTCTATAGTTATGGTGCCTAACAGTGTCTGGCACAGAATAGATGCCCAATAGATGTTTATTGAAAAAATAAATCCTTGAAATGGAGAACAGAAAGTCATCAGACAATCAAGCTGATAGTGGAGCCCAGTACTAAGCCATTAAGGCAGTGAGACCCATCTCTGTCCCAGTCGCATCTCAGCACCCTGTAGAAACAGGCTTCAGCCACCCTTACCTTGTCCATAGTTTCTTATCTTTTAACCATCCCACTTCCCAACCTGTTTTAATCATCCTGATTTCTGACTCCTGGGCTTGTCTTCTGTTTATCACCTGCTATTATTACCTCTTGAACATATTACTTGAAATGTTCAGGCCTCTGGCTCTCTATCTTGTTTGGATTTTCATTTTCCCTCCAATGAAACTATTTTTACTATCTCTGTGTATTTCTTACTCACCTACCCTAGGTTCTCAGGTCAGACTATTGAAAGTCTTGCCATCAAGTTCTCAGGCTACTGCAAGCAGAAATTCCAGGACAGTGTGGTAGGAGGTCTGAATGAAGTATATTCAGGGTACTATGGGGACATGGAAAGCATGAAGAGCACCTAATCTTACAAAAAGAAGGGTAACTTTCAGAAGTAAGTACCGTTTGATCTGAGTCTTGAGTAATTGCTTAGAAGATTCCTAGGCAGAGAAGGGAGGATGTACCTTGCAGACAGAGACCATTAATGCAGAGGCATGAAGACAGAGGAGATCAGGGCCAGGGGGGCTGTAGGTGGGTCGGTGTGGTGGGAAGACAGTAGAAGCACAGCTGGGAAGAAAGGTCATCAATGGCTTGCATTCCAACCTAAGGAGCTTAGTTAGACACGACCCTGTAGGATAGAGGTGATACATTGTTAGTATGATTTGGCCCAGACATGTACTTTTTTTGTCTCATGAAATTTTGTTTTTAAATTATTTTGATGACATTTTAAAATTGGGAGATTTCACATAAAATTCTAGATCTCCAGCCTCTGTTGAAAAATCAGAAGATCTAGCCACACTCGGCTCTCATTCCCATAGGAGTTATGTGTTGTTTCTCCTTCTCAGATGCCATATGTGTTTTGTAATTTGCTCATCTCCACCACATCCTTTTGTCATCACACTTGCACTCTTGTTTTTCTTTAAGGGGGGAAACACTTCTTAGTACTTGTGTCTCTGCGGAAAGTGGGGAAATGGAGGTTAGACCACAAGAGCCAGGCATTCCAAAAAATGGGGAATAGCATTCTCTTTGTGAAAGTGAAGAAATCAGTGCATCTGTTGGAGAACTGCAACTTTCTCTAACCCATTCCCTTCCCCCATTTATGTTACCTGCAGGGTTTGCTGTATAAAGAGTGATGACTTCATAGGGCTGCCTTACTTTTCATAAAACCCAATGGCAATGTTCACAGACCATCAAGAAGGAATGCACCGGGAGTGCTAGTCTTAAAGAAGGTGTGGGAAACATGTACATGTCTGGCCAGAGCTTGTCGAAGCCAACACTGACTCTCAGAGCCTCACATAGGTGATGAATCAAGTAGAAAAAATTTTTGAAGACTCCGAAAAGGGCTTGTCCGTGGCCCAAAGGCAGCTAATGGCCGTTCTCTGCAGCCAGTGACAGCATGGAGGAAGTGCAGTGCAACCTCCCACTTCCCAGATCCAGGGCCAAGAGAGCAACCTGCTCCCAGAAATCATGCAGAACTGGCTCAGCTTCTCAGTAAGATTGTTAACAGATCTCTCAGAAAGCCCCGTGGTCCTCACATCTTAGGACTGCGCTGCACTTCCAAGTATCTTAGGCGGCCAGCCCTCCCAGATCTTGGATCTCCTGCTCTGAGCTCCTTGCAGCTGGCTGAGAAGAGACTGCCGTGGGCTCCTTTGGGGCCTCCTGTCTTCAGTGGTGATTCTCGGCAGCTCGGCTCTGGCAGTCTTACCTCCTCTCCCTGTGTAACTGATCCCAGTCCTCTGGCTCTGTCAGCACCTCTGCTGTGCGCACCATGACCCGTGTGAGCCTTGAGCCGGACAGGCACCCGGAGAGTGAGGTGTGAGTTTCTTCCCAGGCCATTGAAGCTGCCTTTGTGCAGTATGCCAGACACTTGGGATCCACTGGTCGGAAAGCAGTGCCTTCACTAGATGTTCAGGGAGAAGGGATCCCGTAAGTCTTCAAATTGATCTCCCTGCTCCCCATCTTTCCCCACATCAATGCTGCTTGTACCTGCTGAACTAACATACAATAAAAGATAATGCTAAGTGTGATACGTTCCTGATCAAAGGCCTTATTGGCTCCCTCCTCATTTCCTACCAAATTCAAACCAAGTCATCTGCCCTGGCATGTTGGACCTTTTCCAGGATGACCCAAAGTCCCAGTCTGTTGGTAATGGGACCAAGGCCAAGCCAACTTGTATGTCTAGGCCCCTCTCACTTGCAATCATATGCCCCGCATCTTATGGTTGCTCCTCCTAATCCTCAAGTTTCTGGGAATTTCATCTCTGAATTTGGGAAGCAGTGAAATATGGAAGAAAGAGCATGATCTGGGGCCAGCCTCACCAGGTTCAATTCTCATTGTTTTGCCTAGTATGGCGTGGTTAAGAACTCTGGCTCTGGAGTTAAGCAGAACTAGGTTCAAATACTATTCTGCCATTTCTTATCTCTGTGACTTCAGACAAATTACCTTCTCTGAGCCTTCATTTTCTAGTATGTAAAACAGGGACAATAACACCATGCATTGACTTTTGCTGACAGTTAAATAAAAAAGCATCAGAATGTCATCAGCTGCAAAAAATAAATTAAAACTCCAAATGGCTAAAACAATAAGGAAAATGTGTTATGTCACATAAAAGAAGTCCAGAAGTAGGGAAATTTCAAGATTGGCTAATTCATCGATGACCCAGGTTCTTTCCATCTTTATGCTCTTCCAACCTCAGCGTATAGGCTTCCTCGACTGATTTTCCTTGTGATCATAAGATGGCTACCAGAGTTCTAGGCATCACACCCAGACACTGTAATATGCAACAGCAGAAGAGGGTCATCTCGTGTGTGTGTGTGTGTGTGTGTGTGTGTGTGTGTGTGTGTTAAAGAAATTTTATTGGAGAACAGTGTGTTTTTCCAGGACTCATGAGCTCCAAGTCAAGTGTTTGTCTTCAATCTAGTTGTGGAGGGCGCAGCTCAGTGGCCCATGTGGGAATCAAACCGGCAATTTTGGTGGTATGAGCCTGTGCTCTAACCACCCGAGCTAATGGCCACCCCTTCTTTTGTGTTTTTTTTTTGAAGTGAGGAAACCTTTCCCATATGTTCTCACAGAACTCTGCCTCTCCCCTCAAAGCCTTTGCTTATGCTACTTCCTCACCGATGCCTTCTCCCATACCTTTGGCCCAAGCTGAGTCACAAACCTGCCTTTAATCAAATCACTGACAAAAGGAAGTAGGATCACCATGATTGGCTTGGCCAGTCATACTGGAGATAGAGTCCTTTTTCCTGATGGATGGCTAGCTGAACAAAATTAGAATTTTGTGAGCAGAGAAGGTATGGGATGCTTGTTGGATAGGCAACCAACAGTGTCTGTTACAACAGACGAGAGTTTTTAACTTTTACTGTGTGAACTTATTCAAATCACATAACTCCTAGAGCACTCATTTCTTCATCTGTAAAATGGGAATAGGATTATCTGATTTGTTGGATGGTTATAAAATTAAATGAGATGACAAGTGAAGTCTTTGGTGCTTAGTAAATGGTAGCTGTTTATTATAGTTGTATATAATTATTGCCAGAGTACTTGGGCAGCAGGCTGAGGTCTCTAACAAAGTTCCTGGGGTTGACCTCAGCCTGAAAGTCTCAAAAGCGTGAGCACTAGGGCCGGCCGAGTGGCGCATTGGTTAAGAGCTGGCTTGGGATGCGGTCCTGGTTCAGATCCCACGTAGAGGGCAAGTAACACTGCCCTCTACAGCTAAGATGGTGAACAACAGCTTTACCTGGAGCTGGGCTGCTGTGAGTCCCCACAGGACAGCATAGCTGCAGCCCCTGCTGCAATGGGCTGCCATAGGCTACAGTGAGTGGCCAACAGCCAGCGTGAGTGGCTGGCAACCAGTGTGAGCTGCCAAGAGCCACTGTGAGTGGCCGTCCAGAGGCCGGCAACCGATCTGCCTCACCCGAGAAGAGTGCAATGATGATACCAACATGGGCCAGTGAAGCAATGTCCTCCACAACTAGAATGAAGAACAAAAGGACAGCAACTTGTCTGTTCCCCTTCCCCAGTTCCCCAATGCTGTTCCCCTCCCCCAATTCCCCAATAAAAATCTTAAAAAAAAAAAAAGCATGAGCACTAGAAACAGTTCAGACTTAATGTTCTATAGTTGTGATTGTGTGTATTAATTTGCCCAACGCTAATCCTTCAAGAATAGTTGCCCGTGTCCAATAGTTCTCCTTTTGCTTTGGGGGAGAAGGGTTTTGGGGGGGAGTCCTCAATAATTTTTGTTTAAATGATTAAATTTTCTGTTCTAACATTTCCACATGGTTCTTTATATCTTCTGTTTCTTTGATGAGGCTGTTTACATTTTCATTTGTTTCAAGCATGTTCATAATTGTTCCCTAGGGCATTTTTTTTATGATGGCTGTAAAATCGTTGTCAGGGAATTCCAATAGTGTGTCATGTCAGTGTTGGTGTTTGTTGATTGTCTCTCTGCAATCAAAATCTCAAAAGGCTAAGATTTTCCTGATTCTTGGTAAGACAAGTGATTTTCTATTATATCCTGGACATTCGGGGGTACTATTACCTTATGAGAACATGGACTTTATCTTTTATTACAGGGGATAGGGACCTACAGACTTTGTGTGGAGTACAGCAGAAATGGACTGCCTACCTTCCCCCTTCCTGCTCTCCTTGGAGCTTCTTCATCTCTGCCTGTTGGTGTTCCCAGATTTCAGGCTCCTCCGGGACCCAGAATTATTGGCAAATACTTGAAGGTCAAGTGCTACTGCATACATGACAGGCAGAGCACAGTTTTCTTCTTTGTGGGCCCACAGGAATGATTGGATGATGACAGTCTGGCATTTGTTTGCCTCTATGAAGTCATGGTTTCCCATTGCATAAGTGCACCTTAAACGAGCTGCAAACATTTTGTCATAAGGGGTTCCAAAACTTGTTGATACTTCTCTTCCGGAGAGGCCAACTAACACCATGGGTTTGCAACATGAAGATGCTTGAAAGACACCAGCTCCACACAGGATGTCCTGTCTCTGATGTCAATTGTTTCATAGACCTGCTTCAGGTACATGTTTGTAGTGATGTGCACCATGGTGGTGCCCATGGTCAGGCCAGTAGTTCTTTTGTGTCAGGAGATCCAGTAAGACAATGATTCCTGCTAGGTGGCCCGCTGTCCTGGTGCTCTTACTCCTAGAGGGAATTAGAAGCAATCTCACCTTCCCTGCTGAAGGATTAGATGTCCTAAGACCAAGCAACCCATATACCAAGAGTATATCTCATTTCTTGGCCTTTGAGTCCTCAGATTAGGACGAGAGCTCGATGGGTAGGAACCATCTCCTGCCTCCTTTGCTCCTCCACAGCACCTAGGACTATATCTGTGTCCGTTCCAGGTTCCCAGCCCAGCTCTGCCACTTACACTGCTGGACCTTACAGCAGTGTGACCTTAGACAAAGCTCTTCACCTATATTTGAATATCATTTTCCTCACCTGTAAAACAGGGATGATAATACCATGTCCATTTTATAGAGTTATGGTAGAGATGAAATTAGTAGTGGCTATACATCATGCTTGTCAAATTGAGTGAGGCTTGATAAACAGTGGCTGAGTTCTTATACATATTCAATAGTTATTTGTGATTGATTATAGGGGGTGAATCCCTGCACCTACATATATGAAACACATGAAGACAGTGATGATTAAGATAGGTCCATTGCTTACACTTTCACAAACTACACTTTCCCCTCAGAGGTAGACGTTAGCCTTATCCTAATTTTTACACATAATGATACTGAAGCTCAGAGAATAAGAACTTGGTCTGGGCCACACAGCAAGTTAGTGGCAGAGCAGTGATTTGAACCCATGTATCTCTGATACCAAAGCCCTATAGTCTTCCACTGACCCATTTTTCTCTCTTAATCTCTCACTTAAGCTCCTCTCTCTGAAGGCAGAGACCCTCTGACCACACCTTCCACATCCCTGCACTGTGGTCTCACTAGCCTCGGAGTTCCTAGCACACTTGCTTGAGCCTCTCATTGATTCATGCTTTTGAGTACATCCAGTTAGCCATGCCATAAACCTGGACTTACCCTTGATCCTTCCTTTTCCTACATTCCTCATGTCTAATAGATTGCCAAGGTCTGTCAATTCTACCTTTTAAATAACCTTCAAATTGTTTCATGTTTCCCTCTTCCCATCACCACCACCCTGTTTCAGGCTTCCAACAATCTCCTTCTTGGAGTGATGCCGCAGCTTCTTAACTGCTCTCTCTGCCCCCATGTCATCCTCCAGAAGGACATTTCTGACAGAAAGCTAACCAGGTTACTCATGCACTTAAAACTCTTCCAGATCAGGTGGCTCTGCTCACCTGTGCAACTTCATCTTTCATCCTCTTCCCCTCAATTTCTGGTCACTGGTCACGTGGTCCGTGGTCCATGACCTGCCGTTCCTGAGCAGACCACACTGTCTCCACTCTCCAAGCTGTTTCATGTGCTACTTCCTTTTCTGGGATTAATGCCAACCGCACTCCCATACTTGATTGGAAAGCCCCTCCTCACCCTTCCAGATGAGGTTAGGAAAGCATTCTCTTTCTCCACCTCCTACCCACAGCTCAAGTGATCATGAAGCACCATGCATTTATTTTTTATCACTGCATTGGTCTTCTTGGATTGTAACTGTCTTTTACTTCTTTGTCTTTACCGTTAGATTGTAAGACCATGAGTTGAGGGCAGGGTCCCCCAAATTATTCATTGCTCCACCCTCAGGTGAGTAGTGTTGAAGTGTTATCACTGTATTGAAGTCTTATCAGCAAAGGGAACTGTGCCTTTTCCAATGAAGTTGCCATGGGTGTTGTGTGGAGCCCCAGAGAGCACCACAAAACCATCTACCCTCCTCCCTCTTCTCCCCCAGCATCCCAACCACAACAAAATAGCATGGTGACTTACTTCCTGGGGATACGCCCAGCATTTGGAGCATTTCAATAAACAAACAATAAAAGTGGGAGGGGGAAATGTAGGCCCCCCAGAGAAGGATTGGAATTGGAATTGGCAAGAGTCTGTGAATGCTTCCAAAGCTGATAGATTTATGATTGGGAATTTCGTGTTTCCACATGGACCTTGCCTGCCTCCATGATACTAACAGGCAGGGCTGGACATAGAGTCAAAGTGATTTGAAGGTGATAGGAGACCTGGATTCATTTGATTGAGAAAGGGCTTTGAATTTTTATATTTTGTCTTTAAACATAGGGGTTCTGAATGGTATTAGGGGGGTACAAGTGCTTTTATGCACATGTGTTTTCTCTCTCTCTCTCTCTCTCTCTCTCTCTCTCTCTCTCTCTCTCTCCACACACACACACACACACACACACACACACACACACAAACACACACACACGCAAGCACTTCTGTATGCAAGGATTGATTATTTTCAAAAAACTCAATTACACTCTCATGCTTCCCAAGAAAGGAGACAGGTAGAAAAGAGGCCTATAATCTTCTTTTTTTCCCTGGAACTCAGGAGGATTTAGGCATCCAGAGTCTCCTATTTGTCTGAATCAAACCAAATGTCTCCATTCTAAGTCTCAGGATCCTATTCTTTCCCATTCATGTCCTAACTTTCATCTAAGAACCCTGGGGAAACTGTGAATTCTACTAACATAATCCTGCAGCCACAGGATCAAAGTTTGGGTCTGAATTTCAATTATATTAGTCCTGCAGCTATAATAAGTAAAAAATTATTTGAGAGCCATAGCAGAAGCTCTCAGCTTCTCTGCATGTGCCTAGAGCTTAGTTTAGTTCTCTGAGCTTGTAATTTTCTTTTAACAAACCCTCCAGTACAGTCAGAAGCAGCCAACCCACCTCAAAATCCTTGTGACTACAATTCCTACCATAAAAGCCTATCTCAGCAGGAATTGGTCTCCCAAAGACTTGCCTTCAATAGGCACTTCATCCCAGGTATTCACAGGTGACAGTTTAAGTAATTCTTTTGCTGTTGCATGCCCTGGACTAGTAGTTATTGGGAGAGGCAATCCACCAGGGTCCTCAAGTGTCCCAGTACATCCTTGTTGAATGTGTTGAACTGCAAGGCCTAACCGTGCTCTTCCCCTGAATCATTTCTGTAACTAGTCACAAAGGCAATTAAGTAGGTCAAGGTGACCACAATGTGACTACTATACAACTAGTCACTCCTCAGGGGAAAGAGGCTGGCTTGTTGACTGCTTGCTATACAAGGTTCTGAGCCCCTGGCCCAGGGTTCCTCAGTGACAGTGTAACTTCATTGCATGTGTAGACGCCATTTTGGCCCATTGCCTTGCCCCATGGGAAACCAGCTGTATCATGCTATTGCTCCTGCTGTTTGCAGTGCTGTGAAATAAGCTCTCTTTCTCTGAATCACTTAGTCTCGTTGTCTACTTTCAGCACCTATGGAGTATGGCAAGCCAACTTGGAGTCCTGTTACTCTGTGTCATCTTCTGTGAAGTTGGAGTTCTTCCATGACACAGTATCCCATTTTCCACTGGCAGTAAGGTCATCACAAGCCCAATCAGATTTGGTCATATAACAGTCCTAGATTCCCATCTCTGTAGGTCAGTTTCCCATGACCACTTTCCGTATAACTACTATATCAGCCAGTATCCTGTCGGAAACACAAATCATTCCAGATCTGTGCTGTCCAATAAGGTAGTCATTAACCACATGTGTTTATTGACATTTAAATTATTAAAATTAAACAAAACTAAAAATTCAGTTCCTCAGTCACACTAGCCACATCTGGAGAGCTCAGTAGCTGCAAATGGCTGGTAGGTACTGTATTGGTCAGCACAGTAAAGCCATTTCTATCATCACAGAACATTCTGTGGGACAGCATTACTCTAGAACATTTCAAGCAGAAAGCGATTTAAAGTAGGAAATTGTCTACAGAGATGTTGTGCACATGGGAGTAGCCCCAGGAAGAAAGGCTTAGAAAAGATAAAGGGAGACCAGGAAGGTGCTGCCACCACTGGGTGAAGCCAGACCACAGCCGGCACTGCTCTATGAGGGTGCTGCTGCAGAGGAGGAAGCCAAGAGCCTGGGCTTGGTGGTGGTGGTGCTGCTGCTGCTGTTGCTGGACAAAAAGTGGACAAAACAATGGCTTCTTCCCTCCACGTGTTTGTCATTCTCCTGCCGACACCATCCATCTGCAAAGGAGTCTAAAAGAATGGAATCTGCAAGTTGCCACACTTCCTCTAATACTAAAGAGAGCAAAAGAGAGTGGGATTGTATCTTATAACAGACAAATAACTGCAGAATAGGGGTTTGATCAATAATAATATTATTAGGAGGTGCCAGGGCTCCCATCCTGCAGCTTACATCCATTCCCTTATTTCTAGCAAGTGCCCCCTGCCATTTATGTTCCAGCCACATGGAATTGCTTTCAATTCTGCTCTAAAGTCGTATGATCTTGCTCCTTCTTAGATTTGGCATATACTGTTCCCTCTGCTTGGAAAACTCTTTCCCTTGCTCTTCACATAGCTGGCTAGTCTCATCCTTTGGATATCAGGTCAGATGTCACCTCCTCAGAGAGACCTTCTGTGTGACCTTGCCAACCTGCCTAAAATAGCCTCATCATGCCTCTCCGCCCGCCCCCTACCTCCCAACCTGGCCATTCTCCATCATGCTGCCATTTTTATCTTATAGACCTTGTATCTATTGAAAATTATCTTCTGTGTTTATTATCTGTCTCCCTTCACTAGAATGTAAACACCAGGAAGGCAGGGGCCTTGTCTGCGTTTTCCAGTACTGTATTCTCAGTATTTAGAATAGTACCTGGCAATTAAGAGGCACTTTTAAGAGGCATATTTATTTTAAATGAATAATTTCTTTTTTTATTTTATTTTATTGGGGAACAGCCATAGTTATTGGTTACACATTGCTTTCATGCTGTAATGGCCTAGTTGACTCTTTTAAGGAGGGCGCAGCTCACAGTGGCCCATGCAGGGATTGAACTGGCAACCTTGGTGTTATCAGCACGATGCTCTAATCAACTCAGCTAACCACTCACCCTTAAACGAATAATTTCTATCCATTGTTTAGGTCTGAAATCTTTCCTGTCTCTCTAGCTGGGTGAGCTGTTTCCACTGTGGGTTCCCATAGAACCTATACTCCCCCCATTGTAACATGTAAAACAACTGTAATTACTTATATCTAATCCCTTGCTAAACTATAAACCCAGAAAAAGCAGAGATATGTCTATCTTGTTCACAGTTGAGTCCCCAGTGCCTACCACAGTGCCTACGATATAGCTGGAAGTGAGAAATTACCTGATGGATTTGGTCATCACATTGTTCTAACGAAGAGTTTCGAAGAAGATTCAGTGATGGGTATAAGCAACAGAAAACAAGGCAATGCTTAACTCAAGGAAAAACTAAACTCTTACCAATAATGGAAATTAATCACAAAGCCCTACACAGCTTGGCTGTGAATAATATTTACATAGTCACAATCAGGGCCAACAGGACTATGTTTGTTCTATTAGACTGTATTAGTTGTTAAAGTGTTAAAGTTTTTCTATGCTGCTTAGCAAATAGTAGCTGCCCCAAGCTCCCTGAGTACCACTGCTCCAGTTGCCCCTGCTCCCTCTCTTAGAATCCCCGAGCCTTCCCAGGATCCAGTAATACCTGGCATAGCCAGGGGCTCAAGAGGCCAGCATCTGTTTGGATCAGTCAGTGCCTGTGCCAATCAGCAGCCTCCAGCCCCTCCTGGGCACAGCCAAAGGCTTTTCTAGAGGTTTTTCTAGAGTCTTACCTCTTCCCTGTTTGCTACACTCACTTGGGCCCACAGCGACCTGCATGGGAACCATCAGGAACTGTTCTGGTTGGTGCCCACCAGCCTGCCAGCCAATGGCCCATGTGTCCCACCTCCCACACATCAGCCTCTGTCCCTCAGTGTCCCTACTTCCCCCATTAGGCTCAGACCTCACCAGGAAGGACAGCAGTGCTGGAGGGTAGAGTGGCATCTAAGAGGGCCAAATATTTTTAATAGTACTCCTGGTCATAGTATGTAAATATTATGTATTGATTTAACCAAAAATTGTGATACAATTATATTGAAGGATGGGGTGGGGAAGTGGTTGGTGTTAGAGAAATCTTCTATTGTTCAGTCAGCAGATAATTTCTGAATTTAAAAATCAAGAACAATAAGGGAACATTTGAGATCTAGCTACCTGTTATATGTTGTCAGTTTGGCTCAAATAAACTCTTATAAAAATTCAAAAACATCAAAATCAAAAACAACAGTATAGGTTATATACTTCTGTTATATTTTGATAACAGAAGCAAATACCCAAAGAAACTATTGAAAGAGTTAAAAGCAGCCTGAGGAGCAAGGCTTGAGGTGGGGACAGGTAGAACAGGAATCTATTGTTATTTATTAAAAGCCTTGGGAAAAAAATTGACTTTTGAACCATGTACATATTACTCTTCTTTTCTTTTTTAGGAGGTTATTGCAGGAATCTTGATGTGATGTGATGGCCCAATGGTGATGGCAATGACACAGAGATAAGTGGATTCGAGAATATTTGGGATGTGAATCAGTATAACTTGGTAATTGCCTGGTGCAAAGAGGGACGGAGGGTGAGAGGGCGGAGAATCACACGGATTTGGGTGTGTAGCTGGGGTCAGGGGATGACTGCTTCTGTGTGGACACTTGGATACCAAGGGTCCCTTCAGGCACCACACATGGCAAGAGTGACTAACTCTGCTTGGGAGAACTGCAACAAGTTCAAAGAGAAAGGGTATGTGAGCTGGGCCTTGAAAAGACTATAGACGTTCCCGGTTTTACAAAGGGTGAGCTCTAAGGTGTGTTAAGGGGAGGATATTCTCCCACAAGGGTGATGGAGAATAACAGGGAGGACAAAGGCACAAAAGCATGGGAGCATCCTTTTGAGAGGAAAATAGTGAATTGTCCCATGCAGTTGCATTGCGGGAGGTATATTGGGAGAAAATGGCGGCAAACAAAGCAGGAACAGGAGTTTGTGGTAAGAGCCCACAAGCTTGTGATATAATCCAAGTGGTCCTCTCCCTCAAGCTGGTGGCAGAATAGCAGGCCCAAAACTCTGAAAGAACAATTGGAAATACACATCAGAAGCCATTAAAATGTTTCTGACCTCTTCTTACTGAGCCTTTTCCTGGAGATTGTTCCTAAAGAAATGTTTTTTTTCAAAGGATGGATGGGCGGGCGGGCCGAGTGGCGCAGTGGTTAAGCGCTGGCTTGGGATGCCAGTGGCCTCGGTTCTGGTCCCACATATAAGGGCCAGTGACACTGCCCTCAAAAAAAAAAAAAAAAAAGGATGGATGGGCAATATACATTAAGGTATTTATTGCATCATTATTGGAAATAGTGAAAAACTGGAAAATAAAATGCAAATTCAAAAACCAACATTTGCATTGGAGGAGAATATTTCAGTAAAAGATGGTGCATTCATCCAGTGAATAATAAATATGCAGATGGGTATGCCTGTCAGAAGTTAGGTGGGCTCACCCTGGAGGCCTGCTGGGCCCAGGGGAGAGGAGAAGGTGCAATATGGGCAATAAAGGAAGGGTGGAAGCAGAGTGGATCCTAGGTCGGCCCCAGCAAGGGCAAGGGAAGGGGAGCTACCATTTATTTATTGGGCATTTCCCTGATTTAATTCTCACAGCAATCCCATGAGGGTGGTACTAATACCATCCCCATTTTGCAGACAAGGAAGTTACCTGAGGCCCAAAGAGATGGAGTGGTTTGCCCAGGGCCACCCAGAGGAGCTGAGATTCCACCCCAAGTCTGTGTGAGGGCAGAGCAGTCATGGCTTTTCCTCTGCACCATGATGCCAATTGTCAATGGAGACTGGGTTATCTATGGGGCACCCCTTTTACATGTCCCTGGCATCTTTCTTCAGTCTTGGGGAAGCAGAGACATGCCTGGGTAGATACCAGGGGTTAGCAGTTACTAGCTAAATAGAGAAAGCTGCATGGTACAATGCTCAGCAATAAAAATAGAATATATCATTGTATCCATGATCAAAGCAACCAAAAAAAATTATGCTCAGTCAATAGCAGGAAGGGGCAAGGAGAAATAGAAACAGATAATGTGTTTCTCTTATTTTTGGGGGGGGGTTCTGTTTTTTTTCACTGCAGTATTTGCACAATAAAAAGCAATTTACAATGGAAAGACAGAAAATATGAGCCCCACGGGCTCATGGCCATGCCTTGGGTACAGCTGCAGCTCCTGGCCTTCCAAAGCCATTCTACAGCAGTGCTCATAAAGAAGGGGGCTTCTTCTGGCCAAAGGAGGGAGGGAAGGAGAGAAATGCAGCGGGACTTTGCCATCATGCTCCAGATGTTGGTGTCATGGCTATGTTCACATGAAGCTCTCACATGGCTCCGGAGGCATAGCTGTGATCCGCACTTCTCAGCCCAGGCTGTTTTGCATCTGATGGTTGTTGGCTGTTCTCTGTTCATTCATTGTTGGCTCTCCTGCCCGGGGCTTGGGTTCAGCCTTGCTGGAGAAAGAGCCAGTAGGGGATTCTCTTTGAGTGAGGGACAGAGGCCAAGGTGACCCCAGCCAGCAAAGAAAAGAGTGAAACAACAGCATCCATGCCTGGACTTCAGAGCTGGAGCCTGGCGATTTTTCCTTTATTCATGCTCACACCCCATACCTCACTTGAGTTTGTTCTCCAGATAATCATTCCTTTCAGGAGTCCATGCCGCTCCCTCACTCTGGAACCTCCATTCTTGTGCTTCCGGACAAAACTAAACTCTGCCCATCCTTGAATAACACTTCCTTGAGGAATCTCCTCTGGCTCCCACAGCACCTGATTTGTATTTTTTTTATGACGCTGTATTTTTCTGCAGTATGTTATGGTTATTTATGTCCATGTCTGTTTCTCTTTCTCCCTCTAACTGGTGAGCTTCTCAAAGTGGCCAAGGAATATGTCTCATACAACTCTGATTTCCCACGCAGTGTGCCCAAAGTCTGGCATAGGGTAGGCGCTCAATCAATGTGTGGAATGACATTAAATTACAATGGCTGAGCTCTTCCTCTTTCTGTGCCATGGATTCTCTGGGAAAGCTGTTAAGATAGTAGGCAGATGACCAATTAGTTTTATATCCATTTCCTTCCTGCCCATTTTGAAAGGGGCCAGGAAGAGGAAGAGAGTTAAACCTAGCTGTGGTTCCATATAACAGAGATTCAGCCAGGGGTCCGTAAAGCGTGTAATAATATGAATAATAACTAACATGTGCAGAGACTCTTACACTTTCACACACATAAACTCTGCTGGGTCTCACAAGGCCTCTAGGAAGTAGGCTGGGTGGGCAGTAGTAATTGGCTTGTCCCAATGTTACAGCCGAGGAAACCAAGGCTCAGAAAAATGAAGTGATTTGCTCAAGATGACATCAACTCTAAGTAGAGCTGGGACTCAAACCTGGATCTGTGGACTCTAAATCTCATGCTTTGGGGATTGCAGAGGTGACAAGAACACATGCTCTCCCTCCCCTTCATAAACTCTTGCAGAATGAAGGAAGGAAGCCCATGGTTTAACCCTTGATGAGGTGTACTTGCCTCAGGCCCCAGTTGTTAGCCCCATGGATGTCTATCTGCTGCTCATTTCAGGGTTGAACTCCTCAAGGAGAGGGATCATCTTTTCTCCTTTACTTCTCCAAACTTGAGGTGTCTAGCAAGCCCATTTGCTGGGTCTTGGTTTTCATGTCTGTGAAATGAGGAGGCCGAGCTAGACGTTTAAATTAGGTCACGGTCCCGCCAGGGCCCAGCACAGAGCTTGGTCCCCAGTTTCCATTGCCCTCCCAATGGATGACTCCCAGCTCTAACACTAGAGGCCTCCAGGACTCCAGCTGACATGATGGAGTGTGTACCATGCACGTTGCAGCCTCTTCCCAGGCTGGCTGCGGAAACTGAGCCTCCTCCAGACAGCAGGGCTGCTCCGCTCACGCGGATCAGGTTGGGAGCCTCATTAGTCATGTCAGATGACATAGTTAACACTTGGGGCCGGCACAGCCAGTTCATCAAAAGCTCCTATGTGCCTGGCTCCACGGCTGCAGCTGAGGAACTACTGTATGTGGAGCAGGCAGCACATCAGAGGGGGCAGCGCCAGAGTGCTTCCAAATTGGTTTTGATGGATTGCATAGACATGTCTTTAATTGGTGCCAGGGTAGCGGCCAGAGAACTTATGGGAAAGCAGGATGTTATGCTTTCATTCCCTGAAGTCCCATAAAGCATGAAAGATGAGGAACAGAATCACTGCTCGTTGAAAATTTATCGACCATGCAGACCCAGAAAACACAAATAACTATCTGAATCGAAACCTAACCTCATTTTCCCAACTCCTTGGAAGCCATGCATGTTCCCCTCTGTGCCCCGGCCTGCCTGCTGAGATGTACAAGTGAGCAAAAGGTGTGATTTCTAAGAAATGAGGGCTTTATTGTGGAGACGGCACATTCAGCTTTCGCAGATGGATGTGGAGGTATGTGGGAAGGCCCCTCGCCCCAGACACATCTCTCCCTCCAGCGCATCCCCATCCCATGAACTGATAGGCTGGTTCACTTTGGGTGAAGCATTCATTCCGGCATTCATACTTTCTTGTCCATTCCTTGGAGATTTAAGACACATGTATTGAGGGTGTACAAACACAAAGCACTGTTCTGGTGTATGGGGAATACAGAATGGATTCCCTCCGGGAATGACTATCTAGAAGAAAAGAAGACAGGTCCACAGATGAACTAATGGATGATGATGGGCGCATCGCATAGCATTGGAATTTGGCATCATGAGAATCTGGGTTCAAATCTCAGCTCTGATTCTTATTACTGAGCCACTGCAGAAGTCACTTTGATTCTCCAAGCTTTACCTACAGACTAGGATAATAACCCTTACTGCACAGGCTTGTAAGAGTTAGCAGAGTTACAAGTACCCAGCACAGGGCCTCACACTGATCAAGGAATGGTGGCTAATTCTGAACAAGCGTCACCAGTGAGATTCCAATAGAGTGCTGTGTAAGTTCATATATTCAAGGAACAACTGTTTATCAGGCACAGACTCTGTGCCAGGCTCTGTGCCTTAGAGGCATGAGTGATGGACGTAGGAAGTTCTGCCCTGAGGTCCTCTAAGGAGTAGTGATGCTATAGTACGGTAATAATGGCAAATTGTTACAGGTGTGCTGACCGAAGCCTACTCACAGGCAATGTGGAGGAGAAGAGGCAGTGGTCATTTCTACCTGGAGAAATCAGGAGAGATTTGCCCAAAGAGAAGGTGCTTAAGCTAAGTCCTAAAACATGAGAAGGTTTTACATTTGCAGATAAAGCAAGAAAGCGTGTTCCATGCACAATGCCAGTTTCTTTCTTTTTGTTCCTAGAGCGAGCAAAGGTTATCCCCTGGGATCTTCGCATCAGCTGCTCTCTTTGTATGGAAAGTTCTTGCCCTGGATTTTCCCAAAGCTGACTCCTTGATGTTTATAACCTGTTAACTTATTTGTTCCTTTGTTTCTTCCTATGTCTCCTCTACTAGTATGACAGGCCCATGAGAACACGAGACCTTGGCTGTCTTTTTCTCTCCTCTATTATCGTCTAGAACATGGCAAGGTGTAGTGTAGGTGTTCAATATATGTTGCATGAATGAATGAATGAATGAATGAATAAATAAATAAATAAATAAATAAATAACAGGAAACACAGGGGGGCATGCTGCAATCGAAGAATGATAACCCCACTGCCTGGTACACAGAGGGCAGTGGATTTTTTTCTCATAACATTGGACAATGAGGAATGCCAGAAGCATAGGCCAGAGGAGTTGAGGTGGGGATAATAGAAGAGGTGGCCTCTGAGCTGCACCCTGAAGGCAGCAAAGAATGACCATGTGATACGGACATTGGGGAGGGGATAAGGATTAAATAAGATCAATTCTAAATCCTTTCCAAACCTGAAATTCCGGGATTTCTCCCAAACAAATCATCTCTTCTCTTACCACCCTTCCTGATCCCCTCTCTTTTTTTTTTTTTTTTAAGATTTTATTGGGGAATTGGGGGAGGGGAACAGCGTTGGGGAATCGGGGAAGGAGAACAGAGAAGTTGCTGTCTTCTTGTTTTTCAGTCTAGTTGCGGAGGACGTTGCTTCACTGGTCTATGTTGGTATTATCATTGCACTGTTCTCGGGTGAGGCAGATCAGTCGCCGACCTCTGGATTGTCGCTCACCGCAGCTATTGGCAGCTCACACTGGCTGCCAGCCACTCACGCTGGCTGCTGGCCACTCACTGTAGCCTATGGCAGCCCACAGCAGCAGAGTCTGCAGCTATGCTGTCCTGGGGACTCACAGCAGCCCTGCTCCAAGTGGAGCTGTTGTTCACCATCCTAGCTATAGAGGGCAGTGTCACTGGCCCTCATATGTGAGATCTGAACCGGGGCCACTGGCGTCCCAAGCCAGCTCTTAACCAACGCGCCACTCAGCTGGCGCTATCTCACTGTAGTTTTAATTTGCCTTTCCCTAATGTCTAATGATGTTGAACGTCTTTTTGTGTGCTTATTTACTATCTATATAACCCCTTGGCTGCAATGTTTCTTCATGTTTTTTGTCTGTTTTCTCATGAATTCTTTTTTGTTTTTGTTAATTGGGGAAGGGGAACTTTGTGTTTTTCCAGGACCCATCAGCTCCAAGTCAGATTGTTGTCCTTTAATCTTAGTTGTGGAGAGCACAGCTTAGCTCCATGTCCAGTTGCTGCTTTCAATCTTAGTTGCAGTGAAGTGTAGCCCACCATCCCATGCGGTAGTCGAACTGGTGACCTCGTTGATAAGAGCACGTGCTCTAACCAACTGAGCCATCCAGCTAGCCCCCAAAACATCATTTTATTTTTATTTTATTATTATTAGTTTTTAAAATTTTATTGGGGAATTGGGGGAGGGGAACAGCACTGGGGAATCGAGGATGGGGAACAGACAAGTTGCTTCAGTCTAGCTGTGGAGGACGTCGCTTCACTGGCCTATGTTGGTATTATCATCGTGCTCTTCCCAGCTGAGGCAGTCGCTTGTCGGCCATTGGACGGCCGCTCATGGTGGCTCATGGCAGCTCACGAAAGCACACACGAGCTGCCCGCCAGTCCCACTGCAGCCTACGCTGTCGCCTGCTACTCCTGGCAGCCCAGCTCCAGGTCAAGCTGCTGTTCACCATCTTAGCTGTAGAGGGCAGTGTCACTGGTCCTAATGTGGGATCTGAACCGGGACCCTGCTGCTCAGAGCTGTCATCCCCAAGCCAACTCTTAACCAACGCACCACTCAGCTGGCCCCAAAAACACCATTTTAAATGACTGCATTATTTCATTTAATTGTGGGATTTGGGTTATTTACTACTTTTTGCTATTTTACAAATAAAATGAATAGCTGTATACATAAATCTTTGTCTGCCTCTTTGACTATTTCCCTAAGAAAGATTACTAGGAATGGAATTTCTAGGTCAACTGATTTAAACTCTGTAAAGGTTTTTGATGCTCACTGCCGAATTGCCCTTAGAAAGTGATACCAGTTTACAACTCCACCAAAGGAGTGGGTCCATCTCGCAGCGTCCTGCCCTGCATTAAAGTGTTATCCCATTGGTATCTTTACCAAGGCCAGTGTTCTTTTCACAATGCCCCTCATGGTGAGTCATTTTTCTTAAACAGAAGAAAGCATACAACCAAACTTAGAGTTGTCTTCTTCCAAGATATCAACCTGGGAGGATATATTTATTTCAACAGTGCTTCTGCTACTTGAAATATTTCTAAAATTTTGATTTGAAAATTGCCTGCAGAGCAGTCAGCCCGTTCTTTTGCATCTAAATTACAATGCAATTCTGTCTTTGGGGAATGACTTTTTTTATTTTGGGCAACAGTCAAAAGCCATTTGGAACTCATGGTAAATGACATGAGCTGCAGCTGGGTTAGGGGTAAGAAATGAGGTGTAATTTTATAGTGATGGGATTGAGGTCTTTTCATGACTTGTAAAGAAAAGTCCTATAGGAGTTCTGGGCAGTCATGGTATCATCAGAACAAGTGCCAAGCCTCCCGGCGTGACCATTCCAGTGACTACACTCAGGTGGAGGCATGAGTCTAGCACGTGTAATTATGGAACCTCTTCTCATGACTTCATCATTACTCTGTGTATAGCCCCAGGGACAGGTGTCAGCTTATTTCAGAGCTGATCCCTTTCCACCTTCTCTCTTCATCAAGCCCACTTGGGTCTGATGTGATTCCACAACCAAGGCCTGAGAGGGCCCGTTTAAGGGGAGGGTGAGACATGGTGTTGCAATGGAAGAGCCCTCAGACTTCAGTCAGAAAGAACTGGGTCTGAGGCCTGGCTTTGCCTTTTAACAGCTGTGTGTGAGGCCTCATTTGTAGAGCATCCTACTTCATAGGATTGTCAGGAGAAATGGAGAAAACATATAACTACACACAGATACACACACATAGGCACATAAAATAGCTAACATGTGTTGAGCACTTACTCTGTGCTAACTACTATGCTTTATATGCATGTGGCAGACCCCATTGGTTGGCCACCCAGAAGCTATTTCTCCCTTGCTACTTCCCAGCACAGCTTCTTTGTAATTAGGGTGACCCAGTTCTAGCCAATGAGATTTAGGTATAACTCCGCTGGGAGTTATTGGGAGAGCTCTTGCTTTCCTGATGAAACAGGACTGCTTAGTCTGAACTGTCCTCCCACTCTTACCTTGTCCTGCCTTGAACTTGGAGGTGATGGCTGGACATCACAGCCGTCCTCTAATCAAGATGGAAAGGACAAAGGAGCACATCTGGAATTCTTGGTATGTCAGAAAATAGTTACCTAGTTGTTTGAGTCATGGTTAGTTATCATTACTTGCAGCTAAAAATATTCCAATACACATGCGCACAAAGTGTGCATGCATAATAGATGCTCAATAAAGGATTTCTGTTTACACTCACATACAATTCCTCCCTCGAAAGAACTAATAATATTAATGACAGTTACTATGTAGCCCTTGGCAGTTTTCAAAAGATTTTAACATCCATTTTATCATCTGATCCTCACAACTCTGTAAGGAAGGCAACTTTTATCCTGAAACTCTTTTTAATTGCAAAAGGATATATAAAAAATATTTTAGAATGTTTATGTGTTACATATAGGCTTGTCTTCTCTCCTTCCTTCCTTCCTCCCTCCCTCCCTCACATTCCTTCTTTCCTTTCTCCCTCTCTCCCTCCTTTCTTTCCTTCCTTCCTTCCTTCCTTCCTTCCTTCCTTCCTTCCTTCCTTCCTTCCTTCCCAGTTCTGAGCTTGTTTTTCTCAGATCCATCCCCTGACTTTCTCCTGTTCTGCTCTGCTCTGTAACACAGGGAGGTTGATACACTCAGCCTTGGAACCCAGGCTCCAAGACTCTGACTTCCAGCTGAGTTTGGCTATAGGGAGGTACTAGCAGGAAATTATAGGTAGGTGGATGGGGGAGGAAGAGGCCAGGGCATTTCTCCTCCTCCTCATCCATCTCAGTAGCATCTCTGGCTACACATTCTCCATGGCTCCTGCTCCCACGGACAGGCCTGACAGGGTTCCAGCTTCTGATCACCTGGTTCCTGGGCCCTGGTGACACCACCTCCCTTCTCTGCCCCTTTGCCTTATGGGTGGCAGTAGTTTCCTGCTCTTGCTAAACTCTGGGATGCCTCTCTGTCCCCTGTCCCACCATGTGTGTAACCAGTGTACCTCATTAAGGTCTCTCTACTGTAAATACTTGAAGTGTCTCCTTTTCCCTCAGACCTGAACTGATCCCCATCAGTCCACCACACCTTTGCAGGGCACCCACTCTGGGCCAGGCTCCATGAAAGATGCACTGGGCAAGAGGTGCCCCCAGGCTAAAGAGTGAAGTGAAAAACTTCAGAATATGCCAGTCTCTGCTGAGACATCCCCAAACCCGGCAGAACTTACAGATAAATCCTGCCATGGCCTGGGCTTCCTTCTTCTTCCAGAGGAAAGCCAAAAATAATGTGCAGGACGCTTGGTATGTCCCCTTCATTGGCCACTGCACACACGAGCTTGGGGATGCTTCTGGATGGTGCAGAAATGCCTGCTGGCTTTCACATCCTCTCAGCCAGATGCTCCTACCAGCAGTTCTCAGGTTCAGGCTTCCACGGCTTGCTTTCTACTCCCTCCCCTTCTGTCCCAAACAGCTTTACCTAGTAGAAGGAGAACTCTTTTTCAGAGTACAGTAATACCTTGGTTTGTGAGCATAATTTGTTCTAGAAACAAACTACTTGTATTGCAAGATATCGCTCGTTTACCACATTAAAATGTATTCGAAATGTTTGCTCGTCTTGCGGAACACTTACAAACCATGTTACTCGCAATCCAAGGTTTTACTGTATTTGCTTCAGCAAAATGACAGGGATGAATTGTCCATAAAGGCTAACGATGGAGGAAAGCCAGAGGTACTGAGCTACCTTCAAGGTGCCTAGATATCTTGTATGGATTTTGTAGACAAAGACTGAACACAAAACTCACTTAAATCTTTACAGCTTTTGCAATTCTGAACTTCAGTTTCTTATCTATAAAATGGAGACAATAAATGTCTTTCTCACAGAGTTATTGTTTCTAATCTGGCAACTTCCAGAAACATGACCAGCTATGCTAGTGCAGATGGGTCTGCTGTCCCACTTCCTGTTACAGCCCCAAAGAGATGCTGGATGAACTGTAACAGAAACGTTATATTTTTATTGCCAAATTTGAAAACTATAAAAAGGTATCTCCAGATGTCAGAAACAAAAAAGAAATAGAAAACAGGGTACAGGTGATATTCCTTAGTAGCACACGGGGATTTTACACTTACCTATAGAGCCTGAGAGATGTAGAGCAGGGTTACACTGTACACTAAGGAAAAGGAGATGGAGCCGCAGTCCCAGCCAGGTGAGGAAGCTTGAACTGAGCCTCCTGCATAAAATCCTAACATTAGAAGCTCTACCCGCTTCTAAGAAAAGGAGACTGGAAAAACTGGACTCCAGGGTTAGAGAAGTTGCAAGGAAGCTTGATGTCTAAAGAGGCCATGGGTGGGGGTAAATGGCACTCATGAGAAACAGAAACCCCAACTTCTGCTAAAAGTATATGGGGTTTAAATGTTCTCTACCTGTATGTGTAGGCACCTACTGAGATAGCGTAACATAAAAACTGGTCCAGACCATTAAAATTCTTAAGTTAGGGCTGAAGTAAGACCTATTAAAATTTTTAAGTTAGGGCTGAAGTAAATTCAAAATAGCTCTATAGGGATGCCTAACAATCCAGGGCTTACAGAATCCACTAGAAAAAGCAATCCTTGATAAAGATGCTCACAAAAAGTAACAGACCACATGAAGAAAGAAATGACCAAAAGGGAGAGTCAACAAACACAACCAACTAGAAAGAAGAGGGTAAAATATAGAACTATCTGAAAGAGACTACGAATTAGGATGATTAAAATAGAGAGATAGGAGAAGGGTTAGAAGCCATAATAAAAGAACAGAATAGCAGTAGGAAAAAAGAGTTTGGAGATTTTTAAAAGACTCATATAGAACTTCCAGAAATGAAAAACGTAGTTACCGAAATTAAAAACTCGAAGGATGGGTTAAACTACATATCAGATCTAGCTGAAGAAGGAGTTAGATAGAAGGGACATTGGAGGAAATCACCCAAAATGGAGTAAAGAGACAGAAAGAGATAGAAAAGAGTTAAAGAGAAGGATATAAAGAAAAAGTCAAACATATGTCTAATAGGAGTTCCAGAAAGATTTAATAGAGGGAATGGTTGAAAATCATTTTTTTAAATGTTGTAGCTGCATTAGTCAAGGTTCTCCAGAGAAACAGAACCAACTCATGTGTATGAAAAAAATTTTTGTCTTGTATCTATGCCATGTATATGTGTGTGTATGTGTGTATATATATATATATGTGTGTGTATATATATATATATATATATATATATATATATATATATACTTATTTACTATAAGGAATTGGCACACATGATTATGGAGGCTGACAAGTCCCAAGATGTGCAGTTCGCAAGCTGGAGACCTAGGAGACCCAATGATGTACTTCCAGTCTGAGTCCGAAGGCCTGGGAACCAGGAAAGCCAATGGTGTAAGTTTGTAGTCTGAAACCCAGCAGACACAAGACCCACCAGGAGCTGATGTTTCCACCTGAGTCTGAAGGCAAGAAAAGACTGATGTCCCAGCTTAAACAGCCAGGCAAGAGGAGTTTCTTCTTTTTCCAGGAAGGGTCAACCTCTTTGTTCTAGTCAGGCGTGATTGAATGAGAGCCACCCACGTTATGGAGAGCAACGTGCTATATTCTGTCTCCCAATGCACATGCTAATGTCATCCAAAAACCTCCTCAGAGACATACCTAAGATAATGTTTGACCAAATATCTGGGAACCCCATGGCCCCGTCAAGTTGACACCTAAAATCAACCATCACAAAGGCTGAGAATTTCCCAGAATTGAAGAAACGTACCAAGGCAGTCAATAAACAATTTCATAACTAGTCATACCCCAATAAAACTGCAAAACCACAAGTCAAAGAGAAAAATATAAAAGCCCTCAGTGAAAAGGGACAGGTTACCAAAAGGGATGTGAACTTCAATGACAGCAGCCTTTTCTCATGAGCAACAATGGAAGCCAAACAACAGGAGGGCAGCATCTTCACAGTGAGGAAAGAAAATAAATCTCAGGACAGAATTCTATACACAGTTAAATTTATAAGTGAGAGCTGAATTTTCAGACAAGCAAAGACAATGGGTTTACCTCACTCAAACTCTTGCTGAAAGAACTGATAAATATTCTTCAGCAAGAAGAAAATTCAATCCAGACAGAAGTGATATGTAAGGAGTGGAATGTAAGTGGGACACTAGAGCCAGCCCACATCAGCCCAGATCGCTGACTATTAAAATTATAGGAATTTTATGAACTGGCTGTTAAACGTGGTCATTAATAAAATGAAATTATATGAACTTACAGTTAAATGAATGGTTTAAAAAATGAAGGTAAAGGGCAGGCCGAGTGGCGCATTAGTTAAGAGCTGGTTTTGGGATGCCAGCGGCCCCGGTTCAGATCCCACATATGAGGGCCAGTGACACTGCCCTCTACAGCTAACAACAGCTCCACCTGGAGCTGGGCTGTGCAAGCCCCGGCGATGGTGTAGGCTGCAGCCCCTGATGCAGTGGGCTGCCATAGGCTACAGTGAGTGGCCGGCAGCCAGTGTGAGCGGCCAACATCTGCAGTGAACGGCCGTCCAGAGGCCGGCAACTGATCTGTCCCACCCAAGAAGAGCACAATGATGAGACCAACAAGGGCCAGTGAAGCAACGTCCTCCGCAACTAGACTGAAGAACAAGAAGACAGCAACTTGTCTGTTCCCTTTCCCTGATTCCCCAACGCTGTTCCCCTCCCCCAATTCCCCAATTTAAAAAAAAAATCTTTTTTTAAAAAAAATGAAGGTAAAAAACCTTCACCATACATTACTTCTTAATTATTTTACTTTAATTTTGCTATTACCTGTGCTCTTGAGGTTATTTATATCTTCTGTATCTTTGTAGCAGAACTACTTAGAATGATGTGCTACTGTGCATCTCTTTTTATTCGGTATCACATTGGTAACTTGAGTATTTACCACCCAGAGATTAACAAATGCTACAAAACAGTTCTCCCTACCCCTATCCTCTACCACTGATGGTTAAATACTTATAAGCACACCACTGAATTAAGAAATTGGCTTTCACACCTAGGTATGAACTGAAAGAGAACTGAAAATGTATGTCCACCAAAAACTTGTAATGAATGTTCATAGCAGCATTTATGCATATTAGCTAAAAGGTGAACATGACCCAAATGTCCATCAACTAATAAATACATAAATAAATGTGCTATGTCCATTTAGTGAAATATTATTCAGGCATAACAAGGAATGAAGTATATGCTACAACATGGTGAATCTTGAAAACATTATGCTAAGTGAAAAAAGCCAGACAGACACAAAAGACCGTATATTGTATGACTTATATGAAATCTCCAGAATAGGTAAATCCATAGAGACAGAAAGTGGATTAGTATTTGCCAGGAGCTGAGGTAAAGAGGAAGAGAGAATGATTGGTAATGAGTTTTTTGGGGTTGATAATAACAATGTTCTAAAATTAGTTGCGATGGCTGCATAATTTTGTGAATCTACTAAAAATGATTGAATTGTACACTTTAAACAGGTGAATTTTACTGTATGTGAATTATATTTTAATAAAAAGACAGGACTAAAGAAAGGTAGGCAAAGAAATTGGTATACAGATTCGTAAATCTAAATAAATATTGGCTGTTAAAATGTCTAATGGAGGGGTTCGTAGTTAAAAGTAAGTTGGAACTAAAATACTAAAACCCAAATTACTTGGAAGGTAGAAGGAGCAGAATTTAAGAATTCTAACGCTTCTGAAATGAGTTAGAGATAGTGATTAACTTAACAATGTTAAGTCAAGCATGCACATTAATAATGTAAGAACACCCACTAAAAGAACAAAATTAGAATGTATGATTTCCAAGCCACTTCTAGTGAGAATATAAAGAAAACAACCAAATTAAAGGACAGCAAGATAAGAGAAGAAAGAAAACATGGCAAATAGACAAAACAAAACAAGGGGGAAAATAGCCTCAATATATCATAATAAGAAAAAATATAAACATGCCTACAATAAGATAAAGATTCTGCTTGATTTTTAAAAATCCAGCTGTATATTGGTTACAAGAATAATTTCATAAGATGCTGACACAGAAATGATAAAAGAATGGGGAAAATATACTAGGCAAACTCTAAGTAAAATAGTGCAATAATAACAGATTTGAAGGCAAAAAGCATTATTAGGATAGAGTTAAGTACTTTAATGATAAAGAGAACAGGTCAACAGGAAGATATAATGACCCAGAAAATCTCTGTACCAACTGGGAACATTGCCTCCAACTGCGTAAAACAGAATTACAAGGACAAATGGACAAATTTACATAGTGGAAGATATTAACACATCTCCCTCAGCAGCTGATAGAGTAAGCCGACAAAATATTTGTAAGGCTACAGAAGATTTGATGACGCAACAATCAAGGCTTTTTTCTTTTCATCTTTCCATATTCATGTTCATAGGCCTCGAAAACTTCTCCTCCCTGTGGCTGTACACTGAGTCAGTTGCAGAGTCCTGTGATTGGTTCTGTGCCCAAACTCTTTCATCCTGCAGCTAGTTCTTTGGCTCAGGCTTTAGTTGCCTCTTGCCTGGACCATTGTAACTGTCTCCTAATGGACCCTCCTATATTCAAACGACATATGATTCAGTAGATTCATTTTGATGCTATACATTATATTTTGCTATTAAGCCAGACCAAAGGCACTGCATAATTTCAGTCACAGGTGAATCACTCTTACTGACCTGAGCTCTAGTATGATGCTATTGGCTACGTGGAAGAATAGTAAAGACAAAATCCTGGGAAACTCCCTCTGGCTGGCATATTATTGTATTACAGGCACATACAGTATCCTCTTATGAGGAATCTTGTGGAGGAAATATTCTGAAATATCTACTTCTCCTATACAACCAGTTTGTATATATTTGATGGACACTAAAGCATGTAACGGATATTTCCACTTTGCTAGGGTCACTAGGAAACTCACAGCCAAATTTGCTTTTAACAAGTAGGTAGAATAATAATAGTTATAATATTTATTGAATGCTCACTTTGAACCAAGTGCTGTTCCAAATGCTTTACATGTATCAATCTAACACCCATCTCATTACAACGAGATAGGACCATTATGATCCCCATTTTAAGATGAGGAAATTAAGGCCCACAAAGGTTATAACTGGCTCAGGGTATATATTAATAGCTAGTAAATGGAGAGTCAGAATTTGAAGCCAGGCGGTCTGATTCCATAATCCATAACCTTAATCACTATATGATATTACCTCTTTAAATCTTATGATATGCATGCTTGTGTGCTCATCATAGCCTCTGGCTTTATTAATTTCCAATGCTTATACTGTAGCTTCTGGCCATGATATAGTAATAGGGACTGGATTTACCTTCCCACTTGAAGCAGCTAAAAACCTGTACAAAATATATCAAACACAGTTTTTAAGACACTGGATACCAGGCAACTAAAGGCAGTGATTCATGAGACAGAGAAAACAAGTGAGTTAAGCCCTATGATGTCCCTGCTTACCTTCTGGAGAGGGTCTCTAGGCTGTGGTGCCAAGAAAGTTAACCCAGACAGAACCCAATAGCTCCCGAGTTGAGGAGATGGAGCTAGGAGTCTGGGGAGGTCAAGGTGGCAAGATTTCGCAGGGAAGAATACCAAAGAGAAGAGAGTGCACAAAAAGAAAGCTCTGGCAACCTGGTCTCCCTCGAGACTTCAGCATGTGTGTAAGGGAATTATCTGAGGCCAAAGGACCATCTACAAGGACTAGAAAGAGCATTCTGAGTGTCTACTCTCAAAATTCAGAGTGGCAAGGCTTATTTCATAAGGTATCAGGTGAGCTTTGCCATAATAGTGGGGCAAAATTAGCCGTAGACTAATAGTTGTCTGTCCAATCTATTAAAGCTTAAAAGTAATAGCCAAAAGCATTTCCAAAAAGCTGAAGGACCTATACAGAAGGACCCATCTGAGGAGAAAAATCAGTCAACTAAAACTCACCAAGATAGGTAGAGTGGAGAGATAAGGACATTAAAACAGTTATAACTGTATTCCATTTAACCAAGAAGCTAGAGAAAAGACTGAGCTTATTAAGTGGGAACATAGAAATGTAAAAAAGACCCCAATCCCGGAAGCAGCAAACATTCTCAGTGCCTGCACCATAGTTTCTAAATACCATTTGCTAATGAAAGAAACCACGGCTGTTTAGAGAAATGGCTGATTGCAGATCTGGAACAAAAAAAGTATAAGATGATGCAGGAGCATATTGTAGTTCCAGAAAGTAAGAAAATGTTCAAAAAACTAAAGGGTTGAGAGTATGTCAAAGAGACACAGAAGCCAACCGAAAAGAGCCCTCAGAAGCCAAATCTGGAACAATTTGAGGAATAAAATAAATAACACAGTATTGGATTATAACCCAAAATATAACATACATATACATGTGTCCAAACTGATAATAAATAAATAAATAAATAAATAAATAAATAAATAAATAAAAGCTCTCTCTTCCATACAGAAAAATTTCAAATAATATAGGTAGATACTCCTCTCTCTCCAGGAGTTGGAACTTCATCACTCTCCTCCCCTTGAGCATGGGCTAAACTTAATGGCTTGCTTCTAAAGAACAGTATGGAAAGGGAAAAATAGTAGCTTCACAGGAGGAAAATCTAGCAAAACTACCTTAACCAAGTGATGAAAGTGTACCTCACCAATGACATCATGTGGCTATCATGTGCCCTCTAATTTGATATAATAAGAAGGACGCTTCACCTCTATGTTATTCTTTTCCAAAACCCATCGTTTCAGTCTAATCATAATAAGAGCATCAAACAAACCCAAAATTAAGGGGTAGTCTATAAAATATATGACCAGTACTGCTCAAAATTTTCAAGGTCATGAAAAACAAGAAAAAGACAAACTGTTGTGGGTCAGAAGAGACTAAAGAGACATGACAACCAAATGAAATGTGGTTAAATTAAAGAACCAATCTTTAATTGGTTCCTGGAACAGAAAAAAAAGACATTAATGGAAAAACAGTTGAAATCTGAAAAAAGTGTAGGGTTTGGTTAATATTAATGTTGATATCTTAGTTTTTATAAGTGGACCATAGTAATGTAATAACACTAGGGGAAGCCTAAACTGGATGAGGCACATATGGGAGGGCTCTGTACTATATTTGCAATTTTCCTGTAAATCTCAAATTATTCCAAAATAAAAAAAATCTATTTAAAAAACTCGAACTTCTAAAGACGGGAACAGCAATATTGGAAACAAAAAACCATACAAAACAGGATAAAAATAGATTAGACATTTCAGAAGAAAAGATTAGTGAATTTAGAAACACAGCAATGGAAACTATACAAAAAGATATAAAGAGAGAAAAAAAAGACAGAAAAAATTGCACAGAACATAATGAGCTGTGGGACAACTTCAAGTGGCCTAATCTACATGTAATTGAGACCTAAAGGAGGAAGAGGTAAAAAAATACTTGAAGAAAAAAGTTCTTCAAATTTGATGAAAACTTTAGACCCACAAACCTAAGAAGATCAATGAACCCCAGCACAAGAAATGTGAGGAAAATTACACCAGGGCATCTCATAATCAAATTGTTAAAGTTGGTGATAAAGAAAAAGTCTTAAGAGTACCAAGGGTGGGCCGGCTGAGTGGCTTCGTTGGTTAAAAGTTAGCTTAAGAGCATAAGCTCTGAGCAACAGGGCCACCAGGTTCAATTCCCACATGGGCCAGTGACGCTGCCCGTGAGCTAAGCTGCCAACAGGTGGCAGGAAGGCTCAGCTGGTGAGAGCAGTGCTCTTAACAACAAGACTGCCTGTTCGATGGTAGGCTCGGCACCTTGAGCTGAACTTCCACCCAGATGGCTCAGTGGATGGAGCGTGTGCTCTTAACAACAAGGCTGCTGGTTGGACTCCCACATGGGATGGTGGCTACGCCCACCTGCAACTAAGATTGAACACAGCACCTTGAGCTGAGAGGCCACGAGCTGCTGACGGGAAGCCAGATGGCAACTGGCACCCTCCACAACAAAGATTGAAGAACAACTTGGCTGGTCCCCCTCCCCAATTCCCCAACACTGTTCCCCTCTCCCAATTAAAATAAAAAATAAATAAATAAATAATAAATAAATAAATAAAATTTAAAAAAAAAAGAGTACCAAGAGAGGAAAGAGCACATACAGAGGAACAAAGGTAAGAATTATAACACACTTTTCATCAGAAACAATGCAAGCCAGAAGACAGTGGAGCAAAATAGTTAAGGTAGAGAAAGAAAAAAAAAAGAATTATCAACTTATAATATGGAAATACATTTCAAATTCAAATGTGACAATAGGGAAAGAATAGTCTTTTCAATAAATGGTGCAGAGTAACTAGATAGGCACATGCAAAAAAATGAAGAGGGACACTTATTCACACCAGATGCAAAAACTAACTCAAAACAGGTCAAAGACCTAAATATGATAGCTAAAACTATAAACTCTTGAAAGAAAACACAGAGATAAATCTTCATGATTTTGGATTTGGCAGTGGTTTCTTAGCACAAGCAACCAAAGAAAAATAGATAAGTTGGACTTAATCAAAATGTAAAACTTCTATGCATCAAAGGACACTACAAAGAAAGTGAAAAGACAATCCACAGAATGGCAGAAAATATTTGCAAATAATATATCTGATAAGGGTCTAGTATCCAGAATATATAACGATGTCTTACCACTCAACAACAAAACAACAATCCAAATAAAAAATGGGCAAAGCACTTGAATAGACACTTTTCCAAAGAAGATATACACCTGGCCAAAAAAACACATGAAAAGATGCTCAACATCATTTGTCATTAGAGAAATGCAAATCAAAACCACAATGACATACCACCTCACACTTACCAGGATGGATATAATTAAAATTTGTTAAAAAGGAAAATACAAGTGTTGATGAGAATCTGGAGAAGTTGGAACCCTCACATCATACATTGCTGGAAGAAATGTAAAATTGTGCAGTCACTGGAAAACAGTTTGGTGGTTCTTCGATAAGTTAAACAATTACTATAGGATCCAGCAATTCCATTCATAGGCATATACCTGAGAGAATTAAAAGCAGGTATTTACACAAAAACTTGTACTAATTTGTACATTATTCATAAGAATCTAAATGGACATTTGTGGAATCAATGAATGGAGGAACAGATAAACAAAATGTAGAAATCAATACAATGGAATATTGTCTGGCCCTAAAAAGGAATGAAGTACTGATACATGATATAATATGGATAAATCTTGAAAACATTCTGCTAAGTGAAAGAAGCCAGACACAAAAGGCCACATATTGCATGATTCCACTTAAACTCTTTTTTTAGCTGAGCCATCCTGCCACCTGTTGGCAGTTCAACGGCAGCTCAGCTTGGGCTGGGCATTGAACTGCTGTTGCTCAGAGCTCAGCTCGCACTCTTGTACAAGCTCTTAACCAACTGAGCCACTCGGCCTCAGAGCTCAGCTCGCACTCTTGTACAAGCTCTTAACCAACTGAGCCACTCGGCCGGCCCTTGCATGATTCCATTTATATGAAACTTCCATATTAGGCAAACCCATAGAGACAGAAAGTTGATTAGCAGTGTCCAGGGACACTACAGGTAGAGAAAGAATTGGGAGTGACTGCTTAGTAGACACAAGGTGTCCTTTTTGGAGTGAAGAAAATGATTTGGAACTAGATGGTGGTGATGGCTGCACAACACTGTGAGTGTACTAAAAGCCACTGAAATGCACACTTTAAAATGGCAAACTACAATAAAAAAAAATCAATTACCATAAAAGTCTATTCCTTCATTCATATACCAAACATTTGTTGAGCAGTTTCTGGCAAGCTTTGTTCTGGATGTAGGAAATATAGAGAACCATCAAATGCGGTCTTGACTTGTGAGGAGTTCATGGGCTGGTAGGGGAGGGAAAGCATTCTGCAAACCATTTGGTTCAGTTCAATGTTATAGTTCCCTTGACAGAAGAACATGCATTGTACACTGGGGTAGCTGCAATGGCAAGGCTGAGTCTTGTGTGGTAAATAGGAGATTGTCAGGTGGATGGAAGCAGGAAGAGATTCCAGGCAGAGGGTGTGACCTGAACCAGCTCAGAAAGCTGGTGTCAAAAAGCTTCCGGCTTTCAGCAAATGCCAAACCAAATAGCACATGTGCAGCCGTGTAGAGGATGGACTTCAGGACAGTGAGGTGACAAGTGGGTGACCACCCACCCCTGTCTGATTGTAGTAGGTGACACTAAGAAATGGTAGGGCAACGGCATGGACCTGACTAGATGTGAAGGTCAAAGAAAGTGTGACTCCAAGATTGGGCCACTTTGGTGGATGGTGTGGATGCTGCTGGTCCCTAAGGTGGGCCCACAGGACATTCTGTTCTCAGAGGACATCAAACTAGATTCAAAATAGAATGCACTTCTTATGCATTCTATTATTTTTAATATATAGACAATTTTTGCATTGGAAATCTACTTCCCTTTTTCTTGGGCTTCCTGTTTTCCTGTTTGAAGTGTATGTTGCTATGGGAATGTCATGGCACTGTAAAGTGGCATTTACAAGTGAAGTGTAAGGAATTTTCAGAACATCTAAAAACACAAGTCTAGGGTTTAAGAATATAATCCCTAATGATGTGATACCGTTCATGCCTTCAGACACTGTTATAAATATAAACACACCCGGAAATTTTAGACAGCATAGAGGAGATAGTTGAGAATTTTATTAGGATTTATGTATACCCAGATTTTTAAAAGATATACGAGACATATTAAAAACACAAAACATAACACACGACTTGGGAAGAACATCTGGAAAAAATGAACGACAGAATGCCAACGTTTACTTCTGAATACACACCTCTGGAAGAAGGACCAGAGGGCCTGGACACCCCAGGAAAATTTGGAAAAGCCTTTGTAGCACCTTCTGTGCCATAAATATATTCCCTAAAAACCGCATGTAAATCTACTGTTGGTAAATTATATTTATCAAATGTAAGGGCGACCACTATTTTAAAGATATCTTAAGAATGTATACTTTAGTAGGGGAAATTATTACCAGTGGAGTAATGGAAAAAACTCACTGGACTGAGTGAAATTCAAGGTCCTTCATTATTATCCTGGCTCTGCCACCAACTAGATGTGTGATTCAAGACAAGTCACTCAACCTCCGTGGGCCAATTTCCTCATCTAATCTGGGTTGTAACTCTGAATTTTCACTTATTAGTTTCTTAAAGCAAAGTACAGGGGTACTGGCCCACAGCCCAATGTCCAGTTTCTTCTGGGAGGTAAAACTGCACACCGAATCCTTGTGGACAGAGCTCAGGGTCCTTTTCCGTTAGAGGAGTTTGGGTTGGTACAGGCAGCAAGCCAGTTACCATTGCTCCACGTTTTGCCTCTTCATTACCCACTTTCCTACTCCCACAATCACTCTAAGTGTGATCATTCCAATTTATTGTTCCAATTTCTTTATAAAAGCATGTTCTTTTGAGTTGTCCTCTGGGAAAGATAGACAGTCTAAGGTAGAAGGACATTCTCGGTGGTCTCTCCACCTCCGGCCCTGTCCCTACGTACAATTGTGGGCACTGCCTAAGGGTAAGGGCTGTACCCTCTGGGCCTAGTACAGTCCCAGGCCCAGAAAAGGAATTCAGTAAATTGACTGTTCGTTGGCTGTTTCTGAAGGAGGAAGCTGAGGCAGAGAGAGATGGGTCTGGTGAAATACCTGAACCCTAGAGGTAGACTTTGAGCTGCTTCTTTAAACATTTCTGAATGCCCATTGTAGAACATTTAAACATGCTCTACAATGGGCAGAAATAGAAACATACCACAAGTATTAAAGTCTCCTTTTCCGGGCTTTTTGTCAATGTCCTTGTCTCACATACATCATGCAAACTTTGCCCAGTTCTCCGATGTTTGGAACAGGACAGAGGGCATGCATCTCCTCTTGAAGAGAAGCAGCAGTTGCAGTCTCCTAGTCTGTTTTGCTTAAACAGCAATGACACGATGGATTTGTCTGTGTGGACCTAACACCTGCCATCTAGCCCCAGGCAAGTGCCACTTACCAAGTGTTTCGGCGCCACCTTGATTAATCTGCTATACAGGAAGTACAAAACACAACTGCAAGAATTCTTTTGCCTTCTTAAGCAAAAACAGGTTTAGGCTTTATTAACTGGCAAGAGATAGAAGGCAATGGGTCAGGCTTTTTTGCCGATTACTACCATCTTGTAGAGTAATTCAGGAGCTGTTAGGGAGACTAAAGAAGCAGAGGAAATCACTACTGAGTTACTACACACCAGGTCTTGCGCTGGGCACCTCATAATATTACATACTGTAAGCCTCGCATCTAATATCATTATCTAATACACTATGTGTTTACTCATTTATCTTATTTCTTGTTTGTGTCCCCCACTTAAATGTATACACGTGAGGAGGAATATTTTTTTCTTATTTATTGTTACATCCTCGGTGTCTAGGACAGTGTCAGATACATATAAGCACTCAATACATATTCGTTGAATGAACAAAATAAACTCCATGAGATGGGTGTTATTATTCTCCTTTTACAGATGAGTAAACTACTGTTCGTTCCAAGAGTGTGAATGAGATGCACAATCACTTGGTTTGTGAAGAACTAAAACCCAAGTCGCTCTCTTTTGTTCTATGACCAAGACTTAGACTGGAATCTTGAAGAACTCTTCCAGCTTGACAAATTTATCAAATACAACCTGTATTTACCTTGTGTACTCATTTGAAAGTTTGAAAGTTCACTGAGGAGATAGAGTTGGCATTTTAGTGACATACATTTTGCTAATGCAACAATGAAGGACACATTTTCCCAGCATCACAGCAATTTCATCAATGGCTAGGCATTATCTGCATCATTTCTCATTTTTAAATCCCATAACATGATTGCTCTTCAGACATAAAAATAAAAAACACAGTAACTCTGGACACCCACGAAATAACATGTGCAAACCTTAGAGTTTTGTAAGTTTCAACATTAAGATGACTAATGACATGCGTGTGGCATTCTTAGTGGGGAATACCAAATATTCCGGTGTACATCACGTTGTCTGAGTATCCTAGCATGGGAGGAGGTAGACTTGGCATATCAAAAGCCGTTCCTATCCTAAAGAAATCAGGGAGTCAGCTTTAACAAATTCCATCGTGGGGATATTCACTTTGTATGAGAGAATATAGGAGCGACATCCAAAGGAGGTTAATTTTACCCAGGTTAGTATTTCATATCCTTCTCCATTTTTCAGAATACACTTGATCCCTACATGCTCCTTTACCTAGCTAGCACTACATAACAGGAGCATGCCACGTGGTGTCTTCTCATACCTCTTTGGTTTTCTGTGGGGATTCCGGTCACATCCCCTTTTCTGGGGCAGGCCCTTTTCCCTTCTGTCCCTGCAAACACCACAATATCATACAGTCTGCCTGTCAACTGAGCCAGTTAATTGTTCATGGCCCAAACTATTGATTTGGCGTCACTCCATTGCCAACTTTTGGCGCTAGTATTTTATTCTGATAGTAAGTGTAATGATAGTTTGGAAATCATTTTTAAAAGAAATAGGAAACTTTTAAAAACACTCATACTCCAACCACCCTTTCTATACTTTCTAGTCATTTAGAAATCATTTTCGGATTTATATATACAATTTTGTATATTAGTCTTTTCACTTAAGGTTATAAATATTTTGCCATGCTGTGTTAACTCTTCATAAACATTAATTATAATGACTGCATGAGAGTCTATTGTATAGTCACACTGTAATTTATTTAACCAATTTTCTAATGTTGGGCTTCTGGATTATTAAGCACAAATTCCACCCACATTTTAGACTATTTCTTTAGGACAGATTCCCAGAAGTGGAATTAGAGGATCAGAAGACATAAACATTTTTTAAAGCTCCTGATAGATACTGCCAAATTGCTTCTTAGAAAGCTGTTGCCAATTTACACTTCCAACATTGCCAGCGTGTTTTTCTACCAACACAGATCCGTCTAACGGAAAAAAAAATTTAAGTGGAGGGCTGGCCAAGTGGCGCATTGCTTAAGAGCTGGCTTGGGACGCCAGGGGCCCCGGTTCAGATCCCACATATGAGGACCAGTAACGCTGCCCTCTACAGCTAACAACAGCTCCACCTGGAGCTGGGCTGTGAGCCCTGGCAACGGGTGTAGGCTGCAGCCCCTGCTGCAGTGGGCTGCCACAGGCTACAGTGAGCGGGCCAGCGTGAGCTGCCAATAGCTGCAGTGAGCAACCATCCAGAGGCCTGCAACCGATCTGCCTCATCCGGGAAGAGTGCAATGATGATACCAACATGGGCCAGTGAAGCAACGTCCTCTGCAACTAGACTGAAGAACAAAAAGACAGCAACTTGTCTGTTTCCCTTCCCCGATTCCCCAATGCTGTTACCCTCCCCCAATGTCCCAATTTAAAAAAAAAAAATTAAGTGGAACATACAGAGGCCTGTGGCAAAAAGGTCATACCTAATTGCAGGTATGCAATTAACAATGAATTAGCGTGAGCTCATGGAACAGAAGTTTTGCGAAAGTGGAGTAATAAATATATCTAGATTTCAGACTGTCAGATTTAGGGCCTGTGTCTGTTTTGTACATTGTTGTACCCCAGCACAAAGGAAAGTACCTGGCACATACAGTCACTCAACAAAAATGTGTTGAATTAACACAGAATCTTCTTTCAGATGCAGTTTTTCCAGCAGCTGTAGGATTTAGTCACTCCTGGATTCAAGGGAAACATGACTGGATTGATTAAATGCCTTTATAAAGGTGAGTTCAATGCTGGGATTCTATTTCAACTAGGAAAATCGGTTTAAATGAAGATGACACAATATGATTCTCATTAGGGGAAAAACAAGTAAACACACCTAAAATGACATACCTCAGCAAAAATTGCAAAAACCAAATATATATATATATATATATATATATATATATATATATATATATGTTTTTACACACATGCCAAAAATATAAATCAGTGAGTTTTGTCTCCTCCATAGTAGTCACTTTTGTAGGTGATAAAAAACTTATTCAAATATTTTGGAACTAACTTCAATTCATTCTGTTATCACTGGTTGCAACTTTGTATCATTTGTAATATTGCCAAAAATAGTTTTTGAGATATTACAAGGGCATATATAGATAGTAGCTTGTATAATATCATTTTTAGTCAAAAACAACACAAAACTCATTTTGTGAATCGGAATAGGGTCAAGGTAAAATAGTCAATTATTCAGCTCTAGCTCACTTTCCTGGTACCATAAATATTCCCTTCAATATTCCACAATTTCTATCTATCAATTGTCAGACACTGTCAGGTCAATTTGGCATTAACAATGTTCTTGATGGAAAGTGATCAATCATGTGTCATTTTATATACACACGTGATATACACTGGACCAAGGATAGGCAAACTATGGTCTGTGGGCCTAAATCTGTTTTTCTACAGTGTGCAGGCTAAGAAGTATAAGAACAGTTTTATATATTTTTAAATGGTTGAAAAAAATCAAAATATTTTGACCTGTGAAAATTCCAGTATCCATAAAGATTTTTTTAGGACACAGCCATGCTCATTCTGTTTCTATATTGGCGATGGCTGCTTTTACAATAAAATGTTGAGTAGTTATAACAGAGGCTGTACGGCCCACAAATTCTAAGACATTTCCTTTCTGACCCCTTCACTAGACCCAAGTGGGTGCTTGGAGGTACTGAAGTTTCCTATTACAGATTTTTTGTTTCTGAATATCAATACTGGGAGAAGGGTGGCGCAACTGAGACAGTGTTTGCAAGGATCTACTAAGGCAGAGAAGATAAATACATGAGGGTTGTCTCTGATAGGACGCAAAAGCCTGGTAAAATCTGAGTGGTCTGACCCAACTAAGAAGCAGTAAAACACAGGGTTTAGATCCAGTTCCAGCAGCAAAGGAAGCTTTTATTAATTGAGCGACATGAGACCCTGGTGAGATGCAATCCCAAGGAGCCTAGTGAGACTTGTTGCCAATGATGTCTGCAAACAGCAGGCTGGTTGAACAGCATCACTGTCATACAGTGCCAGTTCCCTAATACTACCCAACTTCTTTACTATATATCTTCACATAGCTTAGCATCCAGATTTATCTGTGCACCTCCAATGGCAAGTATGAATTCTGACTATGAAATGGATCTGAAAAGAAGGCTCTAGAAAGCCGGTCCCAGATACACATTCTTTCCAAACAATAACCTTTCAATAAGGATTCAGAGCCAGGGGCAGAATTCAGAAGACTGCGGAACTATCTACAGGTTTTTCAGAATCAAACATTGGTACGTTGTATTCACTCTGATTTTGATCATTACCAGTGGGACAGGTGGAATAAAGTAGGGTAGGGTAATGGGTGGAGGAAAAAATTAGATAAGATCAATGATGGGAGGATCATCAGCCTTGGAAGGGGTCTATTCCTCGGCACTTTCGGCTGTGGCATATGACATTCCATATGGATTTTGAACCAGAATGGAGATGGGAAGGGAGATCAGCCTGAAAGCCAAAAAGATTCAGTAACTGATTGTTTTGAGCTCAAGAAATATAGTCAAGATTTGCAGATAGCCAGTTCTCCTCCTGACATCTTACAGACTGCCAGGCTTCATCTCCCAGGATTAGGTGGAGCTTCTCTTGTCAGGGAAAATACAGTTGCTGGGAGAATGGGATTTGGATATTACATCTCTGAAAAACTTTCATGACTCCTGAGTACCAGACAGGAAACCAAATTGTGTCCTTAAGAAAATGATTGGGCCGGCCAAGTGGCGCGACGGTTAAGTGCTGGCTTGGGAAGCCAGCGGCCCCAGTTCGGTCCCACATAAGAGGGCCAGTGACACTGTGGAGAGCCTTTTTTTTTCCTTCTCTGTATGCCTCTTATCAAAAGCAAGAACACATTCCCCCACGTTGCGCACCTCACTGCCTGAGGATAGGAAGGCAACCTACGGCCAGGGCTAGAACAGACAATTTCCTTACTCAAGACTATAAGGCTGAAGTAGGAACTAGAAGAGGGATCCAAGGAGTGGAGTTGCAAGTTAAGTGAAAAGCCATGATCAAAAGGGCGATTCAAGATCAGCACGCCAAAGTGACCAAAAGCAGCTACTGGAGGGAGGTGTGGGCCAGAATCAGAAAACAAAACACCGGGGAAACAGGAGAAAGAGCAAACTGGTGAATAAACAGGTGTCCGAGAAAAGCCAAGGATGAGAGGCTGGGGCAAGATGATGAGTGGACCTGTGAGAACATAGGAACATGAGTGCAAGGACCCTGGGGCAGCAAGGTGAAGGCCAAGGTAAAATTTGTGTCAGCAATAAAACAGATTTGGTGGGTAGGCACATAAGGGGGACTGTTATACAAGAACTCTCTCATCTGGGGATACTCCTAGATAATGCTCTAGCCTGGGGTTTAGTAATTCTGAGCAGCCACGTGTGAATGGTTTGCTCTGGATGAGTGTGATAGCAGTAATTTTATTTCCCCCAAATCTGAAGCACATTAGAGTTATCATTTCATTGAATATTTTCTGGGAAACCTTGCAAATGGGCAATGGGTTCGACCTGACCTCTACTCAACAAATAATCTAAGGTAATACATTAAGTCCTTTCATTATAGCTACTTGGAACAATTTGAACTCATACTCGATTACCTGCTTCTGGATGCTGTGTCTAAACCTTGTCTGGGCCAGCACTGCTCCTGGTACCCTACACTCCAGCATGGTCTTGGACGGGTCACTCTAGTTCTGTGCACAGAACAGGAATAAGTCCAGAAGTAAGTTCTCTCAGGATCTCTGGATTATAACAGGTTGGCGATAATGCCTGTAGGTTCTGTTGTGGGACCCTGGCCCTGGCCCAGCTCACAACTCTGCAACAGTTACCACTGGGCTTGAGCAAAGATTAATATGAGGTTCAGCCACAAAGCTGCAATAGCTAAGCATGGGACCTTTGTTCCAGAGTCCAGTGGGGGGTACTTCTGAGGAACCCAGGGCATCATCTGATGTAGGAAGATGTAACGGTCCTGAAATGGAGTGTCTTGAAATGGCTAAGTAGGTAAAAGTCTGTAAACTTTGCCTTGGTTTGAGTTTTCTTGCACAATATCTTTTATTTGTGGAATAAGGTCTAGGTTTTGCGGAGCCTCAAAACTGACAGGTATTAGTGGGGAAATTGTAATTTTTTGAAGGGGATACAGTGACAGAACAGGACTAAAAATAACTGTTGAATTAAGTGTTGGGCCTTTACCATCAACGAATATTGTTTACCAACTTATTAGTTAAATCATAGAAGCTGTTAAGTGTAAAAATCCTGGGTGAAACACAGACATTGGCCATTCCCATGAAATGCTATTACTAACCATGCCCCTCCATGCACCTCCACCAGGCATTCTGTGATGTTCCCAGTCTATGTGGTATTATTCGGAACTCACTGGGGAAAATTTACATTCCATACATCCTGGCAGAGAGGCAAGAAGAGATAAAGGAGTTTGAACTTATAGAGACTACTTTGGGGTGGGGCGGGGAGGGGTGCTGATGGGAAATTTAGACAAATAACCAAATAAGTGGGTTATTATAAACTTATCTACAGATTCAGGGGGAAGCAATTCATAAGCAACTGGCATAGAGTTGGGGGCAGAGGAAAAGAAGCAAATTATCCCAAATCATTATCTTCATCTTTAGACTTTGCTATTTTAGCCAAAAGTGCCACCACTTTCTACAAATTCAGGTTTGCAGCCTCATGCTGTTCCACCTGCCTGGGAAGCTTTCCCTGACTTCCTAGCCACCCCGTTTCATCTTTCCTTATAGATCCAGTTCAAGAACCACCTCATCCATCAAGTCCACCAGGTCCTTGGTGATCTTCTTTCATAACTTCCTACCATCAATGCTCATCAGTGTTCTAAAAACTGCAGGTGCTCAAAAAGCACTTGACAGAGTTAGCCTTAGTTATTAAAGACAGGCTGCTAATCAGCACCTAGGCAGCAGACTCCCTTAATGCAGGGTCTAGAGTGTCACCTGGTCTTCCTAGCCACAGATCACATCCTGGGCCTAAGTTCCCTGGTTTATATTTTCTAGGACCAGATCCTCCTCTTCCAGCAGAGGGGATATCGAAATGAGTGGGAGGTCCAAAGCACAGGACTAGAATGAAATAAATCCAGGTCTTTTGTGAGGGACAGGTCTGCGAGCTTAGTATGAGTGGCCAACCCAAGTTCAGAGGGGCTCCCACTGACTCATATGTACTAGATCGGCCCATAGCATTGCTCACTGTCAGCGTTCCACTGCCTTCTGTACCATACCTCAGGCCCTGACGGTGAAGCAGGCCAGAACTGGAGGCCTTCCCTTGGGGTCCTCCCTAGGCAGAGAGATAGACTCCAGGAGATCCTGTTCCCACCTCCCACTGGTATGGTGCCCTGAGGTAGAATGTTGAGAACAAAGGAACAGGACAGTCACAACACAGTAAGGTCAGGGTAGTGAAGAGATCCAAACTTGTTAAACAAAAGAAATCAAGAACAAGCAAGAACCAGAAGACAACAGCCAAAAGTTTTCAAAGCTGTGGAGAACAGCAAGGAAGACGGCCCAACAGTCCAGCAGAGTAACCAGGGAGCCATGACATGGAGGGAGGGGGTGACAGAGAAGACTGAAAACAGATGTGCAGCAAATGAAGGTGCCTAACAGTGAGGCAGCTTTCTAGCTCTGGTCCAGCTACCTCACAGTTCTTTCACCAGGGTGTGAACCAGTCCTGGCCTGGCCTGGTGGGAATCCTTGTTGAAGATGATGCCTGCAGAAGCGGGCTGGTAGGATAGTGGATTCCGGGATGGGGTACAGGCAGAGGCACCTCCTCACGAGCTTCACACTGGAGATGACTCCATGTTTCAGAACGTGTTACCTTTTTCTTCACACACAAGCTATTTTTCCTAGTTTCTTTTGGAAGTTCAGCACGAAAGTCAAGTTTTTGAGGCTTAGGGTCATCCTTCAAATTACCCAATGTAACTTTTGCAGACACTTTCCTCATGTTCAAGTTTTCTTTCAGAATGAGTCTAACAATTTCTTTATCTAACTTTAACTCTTCAGCCATCATCCTCACTGTTAACTGCCTGTTTGAACAAACTAAGTCCTTGACCTTCTGGATATTTTCACCTGTCCGGTGGGTAACCGGCCGGCCACTTCGGGAATCATCTCGAACATCCTCCCGCCCTTCTTTAAACCTTTTGTGCCAGTCAAAAACTCTGGCCCTGGACATGACTTCAACCCCATAAGCTTCTTTTAAAAGCTGGTGGGTTTCACTTGCAGACTTGTTCAATTTCACACAAAATTTGATACTAATCCGTTGTTCCAGATAGCGGTCACTCATTCTGGCACTTAACACGGGAACGTTAACAGGCCACGATGGAGAGGGGAAAGACAGGGGGACCAATCTCTCTAGAGGGCTGCAGGTAGAATCGTGTCGCTATTCTTGCTCCTCTGGAAGCCTCACCAGGAAAGAAACCGCTTTTCTGAGTTTTCGCCCCTCGGCTTCCAGTTAAGGCTGGGGGGAGGCCCTTTCTGACAAGCGAATGGGGCAAACGAGTAGCCGCAAAGCTGGGGAACACGCAATGTCCTACAACCCACGTCTGCGTCCAACTCGTGCACGTGGATCTGGCCGGGAGGGTACAAGTCAGTCACCAAGGTCGTCCCGATTCCACGGCCTTTTAAAAAGTCTATGGCGATTTCTGCAACAGAGGCTTAAGCGGCGGCATCTTCAGCAAGCAGAGAGAGATGCACCAATGTTGTCACGTGCAGGCTCGCCCCAGACCTGCAGACACGCTCGCACGCCAGACCTACCGGAGCCGCCCGTCCTCGCCCGTTTTAGAGTCCCGGGAGCGACACGCCCGCATGCGCAATGCCCTCCCCGGGCGGGCTAGGCCTGCGCAGGCGCACCGCGGCCGCCCGCGCCCGGCCCCGCCCCCACCTCGCCACGCCCGGGCAGGCGCGCTTCCGTGCGCGTGCCCGCCGGCGGAGAAGTCGGCGGAAAGGAAGAGGCGGGGGAGGAAGGCTGAGGGAAGAGAGGGCACCCCCGGGCGCCAGGGTGCATTGTGGGAAGGAGGCGGCAGCGTCCCGGGCGGGCGGGAGGTGCAGCAGCGGCGGCGGCGGCGGTAAATCCTCCCGGCCGCTCACAGCACTGTGGAGCCGCGTCCCCAGCTCGGCCTCGGACCGCGGCGCCCCTCCTGCCCCTCGCGGCTCCTCGCCCGCCCGCCCCTCCCCCCGGCGCGCCGGCCCTGCGGAGCGGGCCGGCCGGCCTGGCTCCCCTCCCCGGCCCCGACGGGCGGGCGGGCTGCCCTGAGGAGGCGGGGAGGGGAGCCCCGGGCCGGCCCGCGGGCGGGCGACCATGCCGAACTTCTGCGCGGCCCCCAACTGCACGCGGAAGAGCACGCAGTCGGACCTGGCCTTCTTCAGGTTCCCGCGGGACCCCGCCAGGTAAGCGGCCCCGGCCCCCCCTGCGCGCTGCGCGCCGCCGCCCGGCCTCCGCGGGCGGGCTCCGGGCTCGGAAGGGGGGCGCGGGCGGCGACGCCAGCCTCAGACCCGGGTGGGGAACGGGCGGCGCGGCGGGCGCGGGCGGGCGGGCACCCTGGGACTCGGAGCACGTGCGTCGAGGAGGGTGCGGCGCCTGGCTCGCCACCCGAAATAAGCGGCCGGCGGGCGCTCGCCCTGGTCAGCTTGCTGCGGGACGGCGGGCGGGTCCCTGTCTTCTCTGGGCTTTACTGCCCTGCGCTGTCAGAAGACGGACTTGGAGCGTCTGGCGCTGGTCCCCGGGGCCCGTCCCTCTCTGTGCCACCAACCCCGGGACATTTTAGAGTGCGGCCACCTTCTTTGATCACAAGTCAAGTCGCCATTCCTGCCTTCCTCGGACTTGTTCATGGTTCCGATTCCGGCCGTGACCGTGGGTCGTTGTGTCGCTTGGTTATGGTGGGGATAACGGGTTGGGGGTGGGGGGAGGGAATAGGCGTAGGGCACGGAAATGGGCATCGAAGCCTCTTCTTTGATGTAATTAATGTACACTCTCTGGCATGTTGAGAGCGATAGCGTGGGGACTGGGTTTGAAAGGCCGACGATTTTTCCTTGGCCTCTTGCTGATTCGTTTATTTCAGATGAACCTCCACTCTGTGTGTTAGGGGGCCGGAAATGCAGAGGTGAACGAGGCGGTGTTGCTGCCTACAGAAAGCTCCGTCCAGGAAAGAAACAGATACGAGCAGGCGATTGTAATACAACACGCTCGCTATTTATTAGTTCCACAGATATTTGTGGAAGGCCTACTATGTGCTGGACAGGCATGGTTTTGAGCCCTGGGAGTGCACGGATGAACAGTTGTTCAGAGCCCCGGCTCTCGTGGAGTTTACATTCCAGTGGGAGAACACAGACAAGTAAATATACAGCGGGTCAGGTGGTGATAAATATCATGGGAAAAAAGCACATGTTATGAGGGTAGGGAAATAGAGACTGGCAGGGAAAGCACAGTTGTTATTTTAAACAGGGTGATCAGAAAAGGCCTCACTAAGGCGAATTTGAGCCAAGACCAGTGGTAAGTGAGTGGGCCAGCCCAGGAGATCGCCGGGGGGGGGGGGGGGGAGCATTCCAATCTGTGGAAACAGTAAATAACAAATAACATGCTTGTTAGAGGCACAGCCAGAAATCCAGGGACTGCTGGTTGAAGGGGGAAGGGAGAGGGAAGAGATGAAACCAGAAAGTGTGTGTGTGTGTGTGTGTGTGTGTGTGTGTGTGTGTGTGTGTGTGTGGCAAATTGTGTAGGGCACTGTAGGTCATGGAACGCACTTTGGTCATTTATTCTGAATGAAACAGGAAGTCATCAAAGGATATAGGGGAATGAGACATACTTTAAACAGAAGCACTGGCCGCTTGTTGAATAGATTGTAGGGAAGCAAAGGTGACAGCAGGAAGACTAGTGAAAAGCAATTGCAATAATTCAGGTAATAGAAGAGGAGGTGGTAAGTTGCATTTGAGATGTGTTTTGAAGGTGAAGCCAACAGGATTTTTTAATGATTTAGATGGAGGTGGTAAGAGAAAAAGAGAAATCAAGAATGACTAAGATTTTTTATCTTAGCTTTTACTGAGCTATGGAAGACCAGAAGGACCAGGTTTGGTGGAGAAATATTGAAGGTTTGGTTTGGGACTTGTGAAGTTTGAGAGGCCTGCTAGACAGACGTTCAAGAATAGATGCCTTCATACCATATCCAGAAAAGAACTCAAAATGGCCCATATTTAGATCAATGGCCTAAATATTTAAGAGGTAAAACCATAAAAAGATACACAAGTCTGGGATTTAGAAACTGCCAGACTGGAGTTTGTAAATACAGGTGTTCTCAGTTTATAGACGGTATTTAAAGCCATGATATCAGGTAAATAATGCAGGGTAAGTCTGAGGATTAAGCCCTAGTGTAAACCAGGGAAATAAGGGGGGAACTAGCTAAGGAGAATGAGGAATGGCATTTGGGGTCTGTGGGAACAGAGAGGAGGAACATCTTAATCTGATGGGGCTTTAACCTAGTAGGCATTATTTTCATTTTAGTCAAATTTTAGCCCAAGGGCATTCTTGGGATATATTTCCTTGCCTAATGAGGGCACCAGTCAGATCTGGACCAGAGGTCATTTGTGTCCATACATAGTGAATGCTGTTTTCATTACATTCCTTGACAGGGAGTGTGGCCTATAGGGGCTTACAGTCTCCGTTGGAAGTTTTTAGATCTAGTACAATAGCCCTTGCATGCTGGAATTCCCTTAATAGTAGTGGCTTTTTAACCTTTTTTGGGGTCACTGTTCCCTTTCAGAATCTAACATAAGGACTCTTACTTGGGAAAAGACATAGACACACTTTTGCATTCCACTATCAAGGTATTTATGAACCCTTTATTGGGCCCTGACAGGTGGGTTTTTGCCAAAAAAATTTCCAGTGACGGTTCTCTGCTCTGTGAACAGACACATGAGGATTCTGGATAGTTTTGGCTGTTGGTTCTTCCTTGTTTTGAGTGGAAATATGCCTCCCTATAATTTATGCTTTGGAGGCCCTGGTTTTGTCCCCAGTGTCACACTGAGCAAATCTGTGCACTTTTCTTTGTGAGCCCTTTGAGTATTTCAAGACCAAATTATGAACTTGTCTTAACTTTTTAAAACATCTTTATTGAGATATAATTCACATACCATACTGTTCACCTATTTAAAGTGTAAAATTCAGTAGTTTTTGGTATATTACATTATTTTTTACAATTTTGATAAAATATATATGTATGACATAAAATTTGCCATTTTAACCTTTTCTTTTTTTTTAAGATTTTTATTTTTTTATTGGGTAATTGGGAGAGGGCAACAACATTTGGGAATCGGGGAAGGGGAACAGACAAGTTGCTGTACTTTTGTTCTTCAGTCTAGTTGTGAAGGACGTCGCTTCACTGGCCCATGTTGGTATTATCATTGTGCTCTTCCTGGCTGAGGCAGTCGCTCGCCTGCCATTGGATGGCGGCTCACGACAGCTCACAAAAGCTCACGCCAGCTGCCCGCCAGCCCTGCTGCAGCCTACACTGTTGCTGGCTACTCAGGGCAGCCCAGTTCTAGGTCGAGCTGTTGTTCACCATCTTAGCTGTAGAGGGCGCAGCATCACTGGCCCCAATGTGGGATCCGAACCTGCAGCCTTGCTGCTCAGAGCTCGCACTCCTAAGCCGACTCTCAACCAGCTGAGCCACTTGGCTGGTCTATTTTAACCATTTTTAAGTTTATGAATTAGTGGCATTAATTACATTCACAATGTTGTGTAACCATCACCACTATATATTTCCAAAGCTTTTTCATTATCTCAAGCTAAAGCTCTGTAACCATTAGGCAATAACTGCCCTCCCCTCCCACACACACACCCCTTCTGATCTACTTTCAGTCTTCATGAATTTGTTTTAGGTATTTCATATAAGTAGGATGTTGCAATAATTGTCCTTTTATGTCTGGCTTATTTTACTTAACATCATATCTTCAAGGTCTTAACTTTTTACCCAAACCAAATCTCCTCATACTATAGGATTTCAAATTCCACTGTATTTGACAGTCTTTTCCACCATGCCCAGAGTTAATTATAATAAAGAAGTAGCTTGCAGAGGTGTTTATTGAGTTAATAACAGTATTTTTAGGGTTATTAGTTATAACCAGTTTTTTTCTGTAAATGGGTTATAGGGAAGGTTGATAAAGGGTGAGATTGCTAACCTACCTATTCTGCAAAAGTTAACTAACATTTTTTACAATCAATAAAGATAAATATATTTAATGCTATTAAGTAGTACAGTTCCCATTCATCATATTTATAAATTTCATGTACACTTTTAGAAACAGCTATTTAGAAGTAATTTAAAATTCAAGAATGTAATTAATAAAGGGCACAATGTGGAATTTCATACTATCATCGCTCTCATTGGTTTAGAAAAAGTGGCATTAATATGCTCTTTCTTCCCTCCCCTCTTGTTTCTTTTCTCTTTTCTTTCAGTATGAAATAATAGAATCAATTCACTTTAGAGGAGTGGTAGGGAGGTCATAGATTACCTAAAATTTAATTAAAAAGAAAAAAAAAACTGCCTAAACTTTCCTTGCTCCAGGATGGCTTGACGAATGCTAAGGCTTGGCCCAAACCTGGGGCCAATTCACAGTGGCTTATCCCAAGACCTGGTGAGAACTTACAGATAGACCTAATGAATTGCCCCTGTTATAACGGGTGAGTTGTGCAATTGAAGCCCTCTTCTTCCTCCTCAGGCAGTTAGTACTAACTCACCCCTGAAGTGGTGAGGTCTTTCAAGATTCTTTTAGTAATTTAATCAAAGGTAATTGAAAGTTGATATACTCTCCCTTGTAAAATGTAAAACATTGGCGTTCTGGGCACTCATGAGGGTCCCCAAGACCCTTTCAAGGAATCCACAAGGTAAAAAATATTTTTATGATAACACTGACATTGTTTGCCTTTTTCGTGCTCATTCTCTCAGGAGTATACAGTGGAGTTTTTCAGACACTACATAATGTTTAACATCATTTCTCTGATAAGTTGTGTATTTCATTTTCTAAAATTTTCTAAGTATTATTATTCAGATGCAGATGTTTGATAGACATTTTCTCAGAAATGAATGAAATAAGCCTGCTACTTCAAGGAAAACAACTGACATTCAAGCATTTAAACAGAAATTAGAATTTTGGAAAATTTATATGCACCACCTTAAACTTCACAGCTCTCTAATAAAAGACTTTTCTGATAAGATCAGTGGTGATATTGATAAATGTGACTTTTAAAATATATTGTATAATGAAATGTGTTGCCATTCAAATGGTCTGCATAACTCACTTAACTAATATTTTTCAAATTGATGAATTCATGATTTTACAAAGACATGCATGGATAAAAGCTTTATTCAAAATAGACCAGTGGACTTCAGTGTACCCACTAGAGTGTGAAAAAGGTCCTTGCTCTGGTTTCACACATTGCAACTAGTTTGTAAAAAAGCACCACTTGTGGAGTTTTGCTGTAGTATCAAAGAACGTCCCCAATTGTGTAGGAAAAGGAGGAATATTTTAATAACCTTTTAAAACTGCATGTCAGTGTGAGGCCAGATTTTCTTAATACGCTTCAAACAAAACAACATATGGCAACAGATTAAATATAAAAGCAGATATGAGAATCAAGCTATCTTTTATTAAGCTAGACATTAAAGAGATTTGCCATTTTCTTCACTAAACTAAACATTTTCACTAAACGTTTTTTGGGGAAATACGGTTATGTTTCATTAAAATGTTATCTATGTTAACCTGTAATGGAATTGCTACTTTTAGAATTAATAAAAAAATTCTTTTCAGTGTTAATTTCTATGGTAAGTGCTGATAGCTAATAATCACATAAACAAAAACTCTTTAGGTCCTCAGTAATTTAAGAATGTAAAGAAGTCCTGAGACTATGAAGTCTGAGAATTTCTTCTATAAAATATGATCATACTTTCATATAGTCTCATTTAATCCTCCAACCAATGCTGTGAGTTGTAATATAAATAATACTTCTTATAGAATACTTCACATTTTATGTGCCAAGCACTATTCTGTGTGTTTTATGTACATCATGTCATATAACACTTGCAATGAATTTTGAGATAGTCCTTGCTTTCAGATGAGCAAAGCAGGCACAGAAAGGTTAGCTGATTTGTTCAAGGTCTCACAGGAATAACTAAAACCCCACAAGTAGGATAAAATAGGTAATATTATCTAAACTTATTTCACCATTGACCCCCTTTTTTTTAATGGAGTAATTTTTTGACTAATGTTCCTTAGAATATGTTTTTGAAAATGCTGCATATTAGTAGGAGACCATCGAAGGAAAAAAATTGAAAACAAAACTTAAAAAGGAGTGGGGATGACGTTGAATAGTATTGAAAGGGTGATTAAGATGAGGATAGAATGTGTCCATTGGATTTGACAGTATGGAAGTCATGAGTAATCTTGAGTAGCTTCAGGGGAAAGGGATAAAGCAGTAGCCTCTTTGGAATTGATAGATGAGAGATAAGAAAGTGGATACAGTGAAAATGGACTCTAACTAGTTTTACTATGTAGAGGATTAAGGAAGTTTTTAAGTTGGGAGATACTAGAACATGTTTATACTTTTTGTAATCATATGGTAGGATAAATACAGGATGTTGAGAGACCATCTACAGGGAGGCAGAGGAGAGTCTTACCTACCTGGGTGTGTGTGTATACATTCTTACACACACACACACACACACACACACACACATCTGAATCAGGAAAAGCTTTCCTCAAGAAATGACATTTAGGCTACAATCTGATGGCTGATCTTTGCATAGGCTTTCCTGTGCAAAAGAAGCAAAAAAAAAAAAAAAACAAGAAGAGGGAGCTAAGGTGAATAAACAGCATGGGGAACAGCCTTAGAATAAAAATGATCACAGTGCATTCATGAAACTGAAGCAAAGCATGTGAGGGGACAGAGAATGGAAGTGTGGTGCGACATGATGGTGGAAAGACAGACAAGGTCCAGATTGTGAGGGTCTTCTAAGCTGTGAGGAATTGGGTCTTTATCCTAAGGGTAATGAGAAGCCATGAAGGATCATAAGCAGGGAAAGACATTCTCACATTGGCTTTTAGAACACTTACTGTGCAGCAACGAGAAGGGGTTGGAGAAAGACGAAAGACCAGTTTGGAAGAAGATGGATTTGGGGAGTCATTCTACTCTGCTAAGGGAAGAGGCTACAGAGTCTGGAGTACAGGGCACAGAAGAGTGGCAGGGAGAGCTAGGAAAGGGAGAACATGGTTAAGAAAAAAAAAAAATTGAGAGATAATTGTGTGTGTGTGTGTGTACATGTATGTACTCATATAAGCATATAAGTATATATGTATATAAATGTATATTTACATATAAGTATAAAAGTATATATATCTGCTTGTTCATATGTATACATGTATTTTATATACATATATTATGAACATATACAGGGGTGCCAAAAAATATCTACATGTGACTTGTATTCATCTTTTGTCATTGGTATATATTGAGTATTACAATCTTAATAGTTTTTTTCATTCTTAAAATGTGTATACATTTTTGTCACCCTCTGTATACGAAGTCTGACAATTGAGTTCACGAACTTGTTGCAATGATGTTGCTAACCTTTTTTAGATATCAGAGGGATTATTTATTATGAATTTGTACCAACTGGACAAACAGTTAACCAAGCTTACTATTTGGAAGTGTTGAAAAGGCTGCGTGAAAAAGTTAGATGACCTGAACTTTTCACCAACAATTCATGGCTCTTGCATCACGACAATGCAGCAGCTCACAGGGCACTGTCTGTGAGGGAGTTTTTAGCCAGTAAACAAATAACTGTATTAGAACACCCTCCCTACTCACCTGATCTGACCCCCCAATGACTTTTTTCTTTACCCAAAGATAAAGGAAATATTAAAAGAAAGACATTTTGATGCCATTTAGAACATCAAGTGTAATATGACGACAGCTCTGATGGTCATTCCAGAAAAATAGTTCCAGAATTGCTTTGAAAGGTGGACTAGGCGCTGGCGTCGGGTACATAGCTTCCCACGGGGAGTACTTCAAAGGTGATTGTAGTGATATTCAGCAATGAGGTATGTAGCACTTTTTTTTTTTTTTTTTTTTTTTTTTTTTGAGGGCAGTGTCACCGGCCCTCATATGTGGGACCCAAACCAGGGCCTCTGGCTTCCCAAGCCAGTGCCCAACCACCGCGCCACTCGGCCGGCCCTGTAGCATTTTTTCTAGAATGAGTTTGCGAACTTAATTGCCCGACCTCATGTACATGTTCATAAATATATGTATGTATGAAAAAAAAGACTTATTGTGGTCATATATAATTTTCATAACTTTATTGATATAAAACATACACACACGGTGCCAAAAAAATCTATGCACATTTTAAGAAAGGAAAAAACTGTATTAAACTTAATAATACTCAATATATACTGATAACAAAAGATGAATGAATACAAGTCATGTGTATACACTTTTTTGACACCCCCAGCCTATATACAGAATATCAAATTGTAAGTGTATGGCTTGTTGGATTTTCAGAGTAACATGTCCATAAGACTTTTTCCCAGATTAAAAAAAAAGAAGAAAGAAAAAGGGCCGGCCGAGTGGCGCGTTGGTTAAGCGCTGGCTTGGGAAGCCAGCGGCCCCGGTTCAGTCCCACATGTGAGGGCCAGTAACACTGCCCTCAAAAAAAAAAAAAAAAAGATTGCTAATATCCCAAATTCTCCCTCCCCAGTGGTAGCCTCTGTCTGACTTCACACAGATTCATTGGTTATTGAGGAGAAGGGAAAGAGTGATGGGGAAGATGTTTTTTTGATAAGACATACATAGAGAAAAGTACAAAAATGGTAGTTTAGAATTTGATGAATTTTTACAAAATGAACATACTTGTAAGTGTAATTAATTTAGCTCTCCGCCCAATCTATTTTTGATGGAATCTGAGTGCTCTTGGTATCAGAAAGCTGTTTCAACTTACAGAGATAATACATGCAATAGTATTCTATGTGGAAGGTCTCCAGATTTAAGAATTAAGAAAACAAACTTAACTGTATGGCAAATTATTTTATAGTGAGACCGTTTTTATACTAAATATTTGGATGTTGAAGCATGAAATGCTTATAATATTGCACAACTGTGTAAAAATATGATTAAAATACGGACGCTGTAGGCATTATTACTGTGTGCAGTGATATTTCTTGGCCAAATGAAATGCTGTACAACTTAGGTGTGGTTTTAGTTTAGGTTAGAAAATCAACATTTCACCATGGTTTTACATACTACGAATGGAGGGAATTAAGTGTTAGAGTGTGTGTGGAGAGGGGAGAAGTATAATGTTAAGACGAGAATATACTATGATATAATTATAAAATGAATGTTTTCAGATTTGTGACACTATTCATGGCAGAACTTTTATTCTTAGAAACTTGAGGAATGAAAGAAAGATCTAGTTGCAACCTTTAGCAAGTTACTTAACATTTTTGTGCCTTGATTTCTTCATCTGCACAAAGGGGATAATAATCATACCCCCTTTGGAAAGGACTTAGAACAGTGTCAGACTCATAACTGCTTATTATTATTATTTTATTTTATTTTATTTTATTTTTTCCTGCAGATATGTAATTACCAAGAGAGTATGGACCTTGTCTTGTTCACTATCTTCCATACCTTCTGTGTACTAGATTGTGTGGACACAATCCCTGCATTCATGGAGCTTGCCATCTGTACACATCATTGTAAATAATAAATCATATTTGTAATAAGACTGTCAGGCTTCTATAAGAAACTAATTATTTATAGAATATCTACTTACTCATTTTCTACAATGACAGCATTGTTTTATATGCTTGTTTAAGGCAAAATCCTGAAGGGAGTGTTAGGCTGTTGGCTGCATGGTTGTGCAACTTTTTGTTTATAATGCTGGTAATTGAGTCCTCTCTGATACTAGGAATTCTGGGAGTTGAAAGACTTAGGTTTAAGTTCTACTTTTGTTTCTGATTTTGTACATTACTCTGAGCAAGTTCCTTCTTTTTTTTTTTTTTTAAACATTTTATTGGCAAAGGGGAACAGCCAAGTTGTTGTCCTTCAGTCTTAGTTGTGGAGGGTGCAGCTAACTCAGCTCCAAGTCCAGTTGCCATCTGGCTGCCCCTTGGCAACTCGCAGCCGCTCAGCTCAAGGTGCCATGTTCAGTCTTAGTTGCGGGTTGTCATAGCCCACCATCCCATGTGGGAGTCGAACCAGAAAACTTGTTGCTAAGGGTGCACACTCTAACCACTGAGCAATCTGGCCATCTGTCGGCAGCTCAGGGCAGCTCAGCTCAAGGTGCTGTGTTCAATCTTAGTTGCTGATGGGCATAGCCCACTGTCCCATGCAGTAATCAAACCAGTAACCTCATTGTTAGGAGCATGTGCTCACCAGCTGAGCCATCCTGCCACCTGTTGGCAGCTCAGGGGCAGTTCAGGTCGGGCGCAGCTCACTGGCCCATGTGGGAATTGAACTAGCGACCCTGTTGCTCAGAGCTCGTGCTCTTAACCAACTGAGGCACTTGGCTGGCCCTGAGAAAGTTACTTCTTAACCTTATTTGTAATTGAACATACTAAACGATATCTAAGGATTTTTCCAGCTCTCACTTTATTATTAATCAACTTCAATAAATTATGTACGTTCTGTGGGTACAGGGGTGTGGGGATCAATGGTCCATAATATCTATTTGCCTTGAAACTGCTGAAATTTAAATGTTTGGCTCATATTCAATAATTGTGTTTTGGTTTTATTTATAGATGTCAGAAGTGGGTGGAAAATTGTAGAAGAGCTGACTTAGAAGATAAAACACCTGATCAACTTAATAAACATTATCGATTATGTGCCAAACACTTTGAGACATCTATGATCTGTAGAACTGTAAGTAATAGGAGGGCTTGGTTTCCCTCTTTCTCTCTCTCTCTCTCTCTCTCTCTCTCTCTCTCTCTCTCTCTCTCTCTCTGTCTGGTTGGAAATGTAAAACTATTAATGTTGGAGGGTATCCTTACATTCCCTTTTTTTTTTTTTTTTTTTTTTAAGATGAAGACAAATTTGGAGTTGAATAGTATCTATTTTGCTCTTAAAAACCTGTTGGATTTTTTTTACCCCCATTTCTGATGTCCGATTCCTACGTACTCGAGGTAGCCACTTTTAAACTTCTTGTGTAGGCTTCAAAAATGTTTAGATTATTATAAAAGTTTATATTTAAAGTAAAGTTGGCACTTTTATATGGGCAGATTCTCTAGAGCTTTTATACGAGTGAAATCTTCATCAAGGAACAGAGCTCTTGTTTTCATGTTTTTGTTTTTGTATGCACTGTTAGAACCAATCCTTAAGTTTTAGGTGCTAAATATAACAGGAAGCAAATCATACCATTAATGTAAAAAAAATTCCATCAATAATTTGCAATTTCATATCAAGACCTGAATCTGTCTTACTATTAACAGTCTTACTACTGTTAACTGTGTGAATTTGGCCAAGTCAAATTCCCCTTTGGGCCCCAATTTCTAATGAGATTAGACAAGATAATTCCTGAAGTCTAAGATTTTTAACCCTCTGTGATCCTATTATTGCTGTGATTCATAAAAGGTACAAATAGGGCAGATTTGATTGAAAACGGAGCAGACTTGAAACACTAAAAACTATAGGAAGACAATTTTGTTAAGCAAATAATATATTCTTGTTTAGGTATAACTAATCTATCATCCCAGGTACTGGGATAGACATAAACTTGATTTGAAGGTACACTATATATTGTTATGCAGCAATTTATTTTGATATTTTTTTCAGATACATTTTGCAGAGGCATCAGAAAACTAAAGAATGATTGGGTTATTTTATTTCTCAAAATTAATTGAAGCAGATACTTGTGAAGTCATTGGGAGGTGAGCCAATTCCGGTTCAACAGTTGAATCACGAATATTTGAGGGATAATTTTGCCTTGCTTTTGTTAAGGTAATAATGACCAACCAAAATAAGAGATTTCATATGTTAAAAGGCAAACTACTTTTATGTTTTTGACATTAAGTAAAAATATTCCAAATTATTATTTTAAATACACAAGCCATGTGCAGTTTTATGTTTTAATTTTAGTGATAAATATGGTCTCAATTAGATAATTCCAACAAGATTAGTGCGAGAAATTTAAACTATAGTTCATTTTCATATTTTTGTTTAGTCAGAGCATAGAACAGATAGATGAGCTATTTTCACTTTTTTAAATTTCCGCATGATTCTTCAATCTTGAATGAATTAATGCAAATGTGAGAAAATGTTTTTCTTTACATGTAGAAGATATTGCTATTAAAAGCTGGATTACCTGATTCTATATCCAAATGTTTAAGAATTTTTATTTCATTAGTTTGCCATTTAAGATCTCATCAGTAAACATTCATGGCTAGTTCTAAAGCTAAATACTGTCTTTATTGCTAAAGTAAGATCATTGCTCTATGCTCAAAACTTAATTAAGCAGCTAAAATTTAAATCTGATATTGACTTTAAATTATTATGCTCGTGTAATGAATATGGCCTTTTTTGGCATGCATATTTATAAATATTTATAAAAAGTTGCATGTTTTTCATTCATGTATTCTGTTTTTTGGTCTAATATTTTTGCTTTACAGCAAATTAATTTGATTTGAATTTTAAAATTAGAATGTTTTATCCCTCCTCTTCTTATTTAATAATTGGTAGGATATCAAGAGTTGACTGTGTTGTGTATGTTTGCTTTTTGAGATGTTGGCTAAGTGGGAGAGAAGAGACGCTTTGAGTATTCTGTAATTTTTGCTCCCTTCAGTGATTGTGTCCCTAGTCAATCCCTGATTCAAACTCTCAAGTAGACTCAGGATAATTGGCCCAGCATTAAAAGCTGGGTGTCATTAAGATAGATTTTTCACCTTTGTGTTTTCTATGAGGCATGGGATTGAACTGGAAAACAGTGAATCTTAATAGAAATTCTTCCCAAATGTGTTTAACAATTCTTTGGATAAAAGTTAGGATAGTGAGTTTCCTTTAGTTATATAGAGTTGACCCTTGAACAACATGGAGGTTGGGGGCACCGAGAACCCCCCACAGTTAAATCCACGCATAACTTTGACTCCCCAAAAACTTGACTGCTAATAGCCTATTGTTGACTGGAATCCTAATTGATAACATAAATAGTTGATTAACACATATTTTGTATGTTTTATATATTATATACTGTATTCTTACAATAAGGTAAGCTACAGAAAAGAAAATATTATTAAAAGGAAGAGGATATACATTAACATTATTAGGAAAAGTCCGCATATAAGTGTACCTGCGCATTTCGATCGTGTGTGGTTCAAGTGTCAACTATATTCCTTCATATCTTCCTAACTTTCCTTCCCTGGGTGAAAAAATATAGAAGTTGTTATTTTTGTCTGGAATATAATTTGAACGTGCTTTAATAGTCAGCTCTGAAACAATCACTGCTCCTAAAAAAACTTTTTAAAATGAAATGTGTTTTGTCTTTATCGAAGTGCAAATTCTGGAAAAAATTAAAGGCGCTGTTTCTTTGAGCTGGGGGGAATGTAGTAGCAGTTATTCATCTGTTACTCTACCTCCTAGTAAACTTCTTGTCCCCACCTGACCTCCTTTGGGCTGGCTGTATAAGACTGTCGCCATCTAAGTATACATCCAGCTTTTAGCCAGGTTGGATTGAGTTGACAGGAATTAGGATAGAGCATGGTCATCCTTCAATGATAAGAACATTAGAATTAGAAGGGGATTTAGAAATACCTAGTTCAGTGTTTGCAAATGTGTCATTATGTATATCATTGTGGCATGAATGATTTCAGGTGGTACATGAATCAGTTATTATTTTAGAGTTTTTGTAACATGTTAAAAATATAACTAGCCCTTCAAACCATTATTTTATAGTTTTTATTGCTTAAGACAGTGTTAATTTAAAAAATGAGTAGATTGTGTAAAAGTACAGACGGTATAACTGAAATGGCAAGCATTGCAAGCATTATGATCATTAGTATTTGATTATTTGAAATGTTGATCTAGTTCAATACCTGAATTTTATTCAGAAGAGGAAACTGAGGTCTAAAAAGGGAAAGTATTTGGCCAGGGTCTTATAGTAAGTCACTGGTAGAGTTTGAACTTGTTTCTAGGTCTCCTGGAACCTAGTCCAATATTATTACTGTGCCTTAATATTTCTCTGTAAAAGTAACAGAAGTGAACAGCAGATAAAGGAGGGAAGAATTATTATAGGACATATAAGAGGATAGATTATTTGAGAAACTTCTGTGCTTGTTATAGATTTGGTGCACTAATAGAAGGGCAGAATAGATAAAGTAGCTGGAAGGGTGAATTAGAAATATTATATGCAAAATATTTTATTTCTTATGCCTATCATCAGTTAATTTCCCAATTTATAATAGTAAGATTGCCAAAAGGGCAAATGCAAAAAGAGTTAGAAATAATAAGCTGATCTGGACGGATGTCATCAATTCTTCAAGTCTCTCTCTACACGTTAGAGCTGAAGTTGAAGGAGTACTGGGGAAGTCATTAACATAGAATTTTATTTACATGTCATACTTTTTTAAGGACTATCTCTGAATTAACACACTTTTCTTTTTCAGAGTCCTTACAGGACAGTTCTTCGAGATAATGCAATACCAACAATATTTGATCTTACCAGTCATTTGAACAATCCGCATAGCAGACACAGAAAACGAATAAAAGAATTGGTATGTCAATCTGCTTTCAGCTTCCCCAACACCCTAATACTATGAAATCAAGCATTCAAAATTGAACCAGGTTACTCTCTATTTCAGAAGTAGCAGTATGGGAAATGAATGCTATGGTTATTATTGAAGTAGCCTTAGATGTAAGATATGAGTTTGTTTTAGTATTGAAATTGGAGAAATCTTCTAATTTAGCCAGTTGACGATACTCATTGACTTGGGCTAAAGTGTACTGTTAATTACAGGCCTCTAGCTCATTCCCTTCCTGGGAAGAATTTTAAAAACCGAAAAACTACCTTTTTTTTTGTAGTAAGGAAAGTGGACCTGAGGTATATTTCCAGAACTCAGCACAAATGGATACAGAAAGGGAAAGTATAAAAGCTAAGACATGAATAGTTTTACTTACAGAGGATTCTATCACTATCAAGTACCGACAGGATTTAGAGAAAGCTTTTAAATCTCTACATGGTATCATTTATGCATGTTTTTATATTCCTTTGATACCCATTAGTTCTGATGATTGAAACCTGCCTGCTTTTTGTTGACCTTAGGTGAACAAAATTAAATTAGTCGAACTCCTCAGTCTGTGGCTTTGTAGTATCTTTGCGGCCAGCAAGGCCCTTATTTTGTTTATTATGTTTCCTTCTTGCACTATTACTGTTTCCATTCCTCCCCTCCCTGTTGGTATCCATGCTGGTGTATTTAATAAGTGTCATTTCAGTCTATCTACTATGTGCTTTTTAAAGATAACATTTATCTAATTTTCCTAGTTTTGTTTTATGTTTACTTTTCATATTTAGATCTTTAATCCATTTGGAGTTTATATATATGGTTTCTAGTAGAGATCTAATTTTATTTTTCTCCTCATAAAGAACCAGTTTTCCCAACATGGTCTATTAATCCATCTTTTTCTCCACTGGTTATAACATGCCTCATCTGTCATATACCAAGTTTACATTTGTACAAGGCAATTTCTCGGAACTCTGTTCTGTTGGAATATTTGTTTGTTCACAGCTATACCACGCTGTTTTTATTACCATGGCTTTATTATATATCTTGCTTTAGGGTGAGTCTTTAACCCTTCTTTTTCAAAATTGTGGTCCCAGCCATAATTTAAAAAACAATAAATGGCTATCAAGTAACAATAATCATTGACAAAACTAAATACTACTTCTTTGAAAAGACTATTAAAATACTTTTAGTAGTTTAGAAAGTCAAAAGTTTGAAAAAATTTCAGGATTTTGTTGCAGTTCCTTTTTTTTTTTTTTTTTTTTTTTTTTTTGAGGGCAGTGTCACTGGCCGTCATATGTGGGATCCGAACCAGGGCTGCTGGCATCTCAAGCCAGCTCTTAACCAACGTGCCACTCAGCTGGCCCTGTATCACAATTTTAGATGTGTAGTGCTTTCATTGTTCAGCTATGAGTATTTTGTAATTTCCCTTATTTGTTTAACACAGGATTATTTTTGTTTTTAGTTTCAGACATGGGTTTATTTTTTAAAACCATTTTGTATTTTTTATTTCAAATGTTCTGAAGTGATATATAGGGAATACATATAGTCTATGTGATGTTGATTTTTCCTCGTATTTTTACACCCATTATTGCTATTGAAATCTGATGCCAAACTGATTCTTGTGCATTTTTAGGTGACCTGTTTTTTTCTTCCTCAAAACCGTTAGTGTTTTTTCTTTATTTTTGACATTTCAGATTTGGCTAAACTATATTTACATGTGAGTTTTTTGTTATCCAGACCTACATTTTTAAGTTCTGAGGAATCCTCAGTTCTTATTTATTTCTTCATGCATTTCTTCTCCTTTATTTTATTTATTTGTTTTTCTGGGACTTCTCTTAGATGAATGCTGACACTAGGCAACAGTTCTCTATATCAGCTTTCTTCTTAGTCATATGTATAGAGGTGAGGTCAACATTTCCCATCTTGCGATTGTCATTTCCCTGTACTCTGCTCCTTGTAGCTCTGCTATCCTTGTAACTCTCCGCCCATGGGGTAAGGAGGGGCTGCTTCAGGTTAGCTGGCCTGCTGACTTATTCTTGTTATCAGTGTCATGTCCCACGCTGTCCAGCAGGTACTCTGCTGTCTCCAGCTATCACTGGTGCTGCTGCTTCCCTGCCCCAGAATAGCAATGGGGCAGACTGTGAGCTAAGCATTGTAGTGGGTTAGAGGAAGAGAAAAGGACACAAATGAAAAGTGCTCTCTTAACTGTGTGTGCCACTTGGCCATCTATGCTGTATGAATTCATTTTTTTACCTCCTGGTACTGTGTCACTTTCTGTTTCCCAGGGAGTTCTCATAACTTTTGTGTCAGATTCAGAATCCACCAACTCCCTCTTATGTGGCATCCCCCTGGGTTAGATTGGGGTGGGAGGTATGATTGTGTCCCGTTGGATTTGATCCCAAGTGCCATGGTATACTTGAATGCCTTTTTCTATTAGTAAACCCTTACAACCCAAAGTTATGATGATTTAGGTATAAACTAAGTTAAATGACATATTCTTTACATAGTCTTTTCCCTCTAATATTTTATTATAAGCTTGGAGTCATTAGCAAATTATTTTCCTGGTTTTCCTGTCGTCTATATTCCTTATAAAGAATGTATGCTCTTGAGAGAATTAAATTTGACTCCAAATATGCTTTTTACTTGTGAAGCTACATAATATACTAGAATTGGTTTGTTGTTTTTTTTCGTTTTGTTTTGTTTTAGCTGAGCCATCCTGCCACCTGTTGGCAGCTTAGCTCCGGCTGGGCATCGAACCAGTGTTGCTCAGAACTCAGCTCACACTCTTTTTTTTTTTTTTCAAGCTGAGCCATCCTGCCACCTGTTGGCAGCTCAACTGCAACTCAGCAGCAACTCAGCTCGGGCTGGCATCAAACCGCCGTTGCTCAGAGCTCAACTCACACTCTTGAGCAAGCTCTTAACCAACTGAGCCACTCGGCCGGCCCTCAGCTCACACTCTTGAGCAAGCTCTTAACCAACTGAGCCACTCTGCCGTCCCTAATATACTAGAATCCAGTTTTCCTAAAGGTTTTTTTTTTTCCTTATCATTAGAGTGAAGATGAAATCAGGACACTGAAACAGAAAAAAAGTAAGTGATAGTGTTAATGACTCAACTTCTGAATGCCTTTTAAAAAGGCCTTGACCTGGTAAGGACAAATAAATATGTTTTATGTCCAAAATCTGCTGTGAGAATGATGTAAGAGTGTGGCGGTCATTGTCCTGTGGTCTAGAACTGTCTGCGAGACCAAAGCCTTCCTTCAATTTGTCTTTATTGAGTGCACTGTACCATACGTTTTACTCTCTGTCCCCTGGGTGCTCTCAGTTTGGTGGGGGTGGCAGGCACACACAGCGTCCCAGTTTAGGGAAGGAAAGGCACCAGTAAGTGCAGGAGCAGAATCTCTGTCCCCCTAGTATGGTTTATAATCTGTTCTTGGTAAATATTTAAGGAACAAATGCTGCGGGGACACTTGGCCTTGTAGGGGTAGGAGTCACAGTGGCCTTTGTGCAGGTTCTGACGCCAAAGCTGTGTCACCAGAGAAGGACTAGAAGGTGTTTGTGTTCTTCTCAGTTACTTCTGTTACTCCTCCACAGTCTCTTCCTGCTGCTGTTACTATTAACATGCCTTTCTATTGTGTGCCAAGACATTATTGTAAGTACCTAACTTATATTAATTCATTTAAATCTCTCAATAGCCCTGAAGTAAGTACTGTTATTTTCCACCATTAAAGATGAGGAGACATGGACTCAGGCAAAGAAAGGAGGGAAGGGTATCTGTGCAGAAGTAGAATAGTTTGATACAGGGTGCCAAATTTCGGAAACTACACATATTTTGTTGTTGGACCTTCTGATAACCCATAATGGTTAAAAAATGAACCACAGGGACCAGGACTTAACAAGGTTGTGTGTATGACTGTGGGCAGGACACTTGACCTCAGGGCCTTAGTTTTCCCATCCAAATGTGAAGAGATGAGGCTAAGATTTCTAATACTCTATTATTAGCCCTAAAAAATGCATTATATGCTTTATATGCTTTATATTAGATTGGTTTATAAACTGTCTCATCTCCCATATAAAACTATAGATTAATGGTTTGATAGATACAGCATCAGCATGGACCTTGGATCCAGACAAGGTTGGGCTTGACTTTCACCTCCATCTTTCTAACTCCATCTGTGACCTTGGGCAGTCAATTGTCAAATGAGGTTGAGAACACCTGCCTGTAGAGTAGTACATATAGAATGTCAACACAGTTGACATAACAATAAATATTGGTTCTCTTCCTCTTCTTTTATTACTCCATATTTGCCATGTGCCTTGTTTAGTTTATAAGACATTGTTCCACTGCTCTAACAGCATTCACCTGTAGGATTAAAATACATCTGTTCACAGTGTTTGTGTCCCCCACTAGAGTGTGTCTTATTTTCATCTCTGTTCTCGTCTATTGTCCAGGAGATGCCCTGTGAATGCTGAATGAATGAATTTGTGGATTTTAAATATTTAGCTAATCAAGAATGTGAAATTTTTTGTTTGTATGGTTCTTCATGAGCCTATTTATAAAATTCTTTATTTTACAGTTGATGAAACTTCTGAACAGGAACAAAAACATAAAGAAATAAATAACAGCAATGCTCAGAACCCCAGTGCAGAAGAAGGGGGTGAAGAACAGGAGGAAGACATTTTGCCTTTAACCCTGGAAGAGAAGGAAAACAAAGAATACTTAAAATCTTTATTTGAAATTTTGATTCTTATGGGAAAACAAAACATACCTCTGGATGGACATGAAGCTGATGAAATCCCAGAAGGTCTCTTTACTCCTGATAACTTCCAAGCACTACTGGAGTGTCGGATAAACTCTGGTGAAGAGGTCCTGAGAAAGCGCTTTGAGACAACAGCAGTCAACACATTGTTCTGTTCCAAAACACAGCAGAAGCAGATGTTGGAGATCTGTGAGAGCTGCATTCGCGAAGAAACCCTCCGGGAAGTGAGAGACTCGCACTTCTTCTCCATTATCACCGATGATGTGGTGGACATAGCAGGGGAAGAGCACCTGCCCGTGTTGGTGAGGTTTGTTGATGAATCGCACAACCTGAGAGAGGAATTTGTGGGCTTCTTGCCTTACGAAGGTGATGCCGAAGTTTTGGCTATGAAATTTCATACTATGATAACTGAGAAGTGGGGCTTAAACATGGAGTATTGTCGTGGCCAGGCTTACCTTGTGTCCAGTGGATTTTCTTCCAAAATGAAAGTTGTTGCTTCTAGACTTCTAGAGAAATATCCCCAAGCCATCTGCACACTCTGCTCCTCCTGTGCCTTAAATATGTGGCTGGCCAAATCCGTTCCTGTTGTGGGAGTGTCGGTTGCATTAGGAACAATTGAGGAAGTTTGCTCTTTTTTCCATCGATCACCACAACTACGTATAGAGCTTGACAGTGTAATTTCTGTCGTCTTTCAGAACAATGAAGAAAGGGGTAAAGAACTAAAGGACATTTGTCATTCTCAGTGGACAGGCAGGCACGATGCTTTTGAAATTTTAGTGGACCTCCTACAAGCACTTGTTTTATGTTTCGATGGTATAAATAGTGAGACAAATGTTAGATGGAATAACTGTATAGCTGGCCAAGCGTTTGTACTCTGTAGTGCAGTAACAGATTTTGATTTCATCGTTACCATCGTTGTTCTTAAAAATGTTCTATCTTTTACAAGAGCCTTTGGGAAAAATCTCCAGGGGCAAACCTCTGATGTCTTCTTTGCAGCCAGTAGCTTGACTGCAGTACTTCATTCACTAAATGAAGTGATGGAAAATATTGAAGTTTATCACGAGTTTTGGTTTGAGGAAGCTACCAATTTGGCAACTAAACTTGATATTCAGATGAAGCTCCCTGGGAAATTCCGCAGAGCTCAGCAGGGTAACCTGGAATCTCAGCTGACCTCTGAGAGTTACTATAAAGAAGCTCTAAGTGTTCCAACAGTGGAACACATTATTCAGGAACTGAAAGATATATTCTCAGAACAGCACCTCAAAGCTCTTAAATGCTTGTCTCTGGTACCCTCTGTCATGGGACAGCTCAAATTCAATACATCGGAGGAGCACCATGCGGACATGTACAGAAGCGACCTACCCAATCCTGACACACTCTCGGCTGAGCTGCATTGTTGGAGAATCAAGTGGAAACATAGAGGGAAAGACATAGAGCTTCCATCCACCATCTATGAAGCCCTCCACCTGCCAGACATCAAGTTTTTCCCTAATGTTTATGCATTGCTGAAGGTCCTATGTATTCTTCCTGTGATGAAGGTGGAAAATGAACGCCATGAAAATGGACGAAAGCGTCTCAAAGCATACCTGAGGAACACTCTGACTGACCAAAGGTCGAGTAACTTAGCCTTGCTTAACATAAATTTCGATATAAAACATGATCTAGATTTAATGGTGGACACATATATCAAACTCTATACAATTAAGTCACAGCTTCCTACAGATAATTCAGAAACCATCCAGAATACCTGAGAGACTTAAAAAATAGGCTGTTATTTTTTATATTTAAAAAATACCTGTTAAGAAATTTGAAAACATCTTATAGAAAAGCGGTAAGGTGTGCGTAGGCCACTTAACCACTAAATATCTTGACCTATACACCTCCCATTGAGTACATTAGCCATTGATAATCTGCCTGTTTAAATGGCCCCTGTTTGAACTCTCATGCTTTGGAAAACTAACTGTTCTTCCAGACGATAGCACTGAAAGTGCCATGTTACACTTCTGCGTGATCTCTGCTGATGGCACTTTGGAATTGTTTTACTTAAGTCAGTTTAGATATAACGTTATTATCACTGTGGATCCAGTTGTCAAGTATTAAGTTATCAGTTCTTTGAAGAAGTAAATTTTGAGGAGGTGTGGGATTAAGGAATGCATTTTATAAAATGTTACAATGAAACTCATGACTAACCTTTGAATAGCAGTTTTTAGTATGCAGTTAAAACTCTGTAATGGACAGTTAAGGGAATTACCAGACGGTGAAACATGTGAACTTGCCAAACAAGGGTTTTGGTTTATGGAAGAGCCTGCCATTGTTGTTCCACATCTGGTTGTTACTGTTTACATTCCTTTGTTGAGCCTTTATCTTCATAAGCTTTTTAGCAGGTATATGTTGAACACTTCTGTTTCATGGTCAAGAATAGTATCAGAGGCCTTGGATATTGACAGCTGATTTGTCTGTTTTATTCTGTCTTTTTCCATGACTAGAACAACTGCCTCGTCTTGATTTCTAAGTAAAACCTGGAAAACCTACAAAACTGTGTTTTGTGGTTTATCTAGGAATAATACAGAAAATATTGCTGTTATTTTTGGTGAAGAAAATCAATTTTGTATAGTTTATTTCAACCTAAATAAAATGTGAATTTTGTTTAAAGTTCAGGTACATTATTTTTGGTGGGGACAAAACAGATTCTTGTGGTAAAGTCTCTTAAAAAATATCACCTTCACAACTGAAGGTAAGTTATTGATTGATTGATTGATTTATATAATTTTTGGTATGTGGTTACTACTTGGTATATAAAAAGATGTTTTTAATTAAGAAATTATTAAATGTAATCTTTATCCAACTTATTTTTTTATATACTGTATGGCCCCTGATATAAAATGTCAAGATTTGTGTAATTCTTGCTGGCTAAAATGTAAATGAATGAATGAATATAATTGCAGAGATGTCACTGAATTATTTTATTGGGATAAGTTAGTGTTATTTGAGTTTCAGCAAACAGATTGGGATGTATTTGTGGAGTGCTGGGTCTTAATGATAGCGGGCAGTGCATTTCCCTGTCGTGGCCACACCGGCAGATATGTGAAATCAGGACACATTACCCATGCAGGTTATAAAAAAGATATCAGAGTTTATCTTATAGCCAGAGCTCTGAAAGGTGCATCTGTCCTTGGCAGAAAGAACGGATCAGGTTCATGATGGCAGGATGACAATGAAGGAGGCGCAAAGCTGGCCGTGAAATACGTGCATCCGGTTCTTAGGGCACTTAAGAGTGGTGTGACCTCAGCAGAGTCTTTCACCTGGCAGTGTTCCCTAAACTGTAAAACCACACTTAATGGTTGTGCTATGAGGATTAGATAATTTATCATCAATTACCTATTACTGTTTAACAACATTCCAACTTAGTGGGATTAAAAAATCAGTTTATCATTTCTCACAGTTTTGTGGCCTGGTTAAATGATCCTTTGGTGAGTCTTATCTTGATTCTGTTGGCAGATTGACTGGGGATGGGTGGAACAGATGGGCCTCTCCATGTGGTCTTTTATCTTGAGCTTATGGCATGGAGCTCACAGAGTACCAAGAAGGCAAAGGCAGTAATGTCACAGCCTGGGCTCAAGAACTGACACAACATCACTTTCACCACATTCTCTTGGTCAAAGCAAGTCACAAGACAGGCCCAGATTCAAGGAATAAGGAAACACTCCTTATCTTGATGGAAGGAGCTGCAAAATATGGCCCCATTTTCAGTCTACCAAAACAGTGTACCCAAAAAATTCATGCAGCAAGCATTGATTAACCTTTTAAGGTACCCATCCTTTGTTTTGTGTTTTGTTTTAAAGATTTTATTGGGAAATTGGGGAAGGGGAACAGACAAGTTGCTGTCCTTTTGTTGTTCTTCAGTCTAGTTGTGGAGGATGTCGCTTCACTGGCCCATGTTGGTATCATCATTGTGCTCTTCCCAGGTGAGGCAGTTGCTTGCCCGCCATTGGATGGCCGCTCACGCCAGCTGCCGGCCAGCCCCACTGCAGCCTAAGGCATCGCCAGCGACTCACGGCAGCCCAGCTCCAGGTCGAATTGTTGTTCACCATCTTAGCTGTAGAGGGCGCAGTGTCACTAGCCTGCATGTGGGATCCGAACCCTGAGCCCTGCTGCTCAGAGCTGGTGTCCCAAGCCAAGTCTTAACCAATGTGCCACTTGACTGGCCTCCCATCCTTTGTTTTTATAATCCCTGTATGTTCTCTGAATTAATTTGGGAATTTATTGAAAGCTTAAAAACCCTAATTTGTAAAGAGGCATTTTCACAAACTCGATCTTTGAAGGTAGATTGAATCAGTGGTAGTCTCCCCACATATGAAACAGAGATTGTCATTTTTGCAAAATGAGATCGTTAGAATGTGGTAGGTGTAGTGACTAATTATTACACAAATATTAGTTGATCCCCCTCAAAATACTCCCCCTGCCATACTGCTTGGTTAAGTGCTAGCAGTAACAGATGCACTTTCCTACAGAGCTTACAGCCTAGAGTTGGCCCCCAGGACTACAATTGTAGTTATTTATAGCTGCACACATACACACTTTATAGAGTTAATTATTGAAATTAAAGGAAAAGAAAATAGCATATAGGTACCATAAAAGCCTTGTACAGTTTTAAAAATTCTGTATCATCTAAACAGTTTGCAAAATATACTAGGAAGTATATTCTAGATTTAGCATATCTAATTGGAGGAATTTTTGCTTTTGACATATCCACTCTGATTTGGGGTGGGGGGAGTTACACAATTGAAACCTAACAGGATTTGTTACTTGTAAAATATATGAAAACAAATGCATCATTAATACTTTTATATAATTTTTATTTAATTCTTAATAATCCTGTAAGGTAAATAATAGTGGATTCAGTTGAAAGATACTCCTCCTCTTGAGGCCAGTTCCTCAGCAGTAAGTTAGTCCGATCTGGTTTTTGTTTCGTATAAGGGACAGCCACTTTTTAAAGTGTGAAACTCATAAAACGGGAAAATTGTACCTGCGGTGTTTATTAATAGTTATACTTCAGAGCTTACAAAGCACTTTGAATGTATTATTCAAGTGCTCAGAGACACTCAGGCAAGTATTATTCCCAATTTCCAGTTGAGAAGTCAAGCTTACAAAGGTAAATGAATTGCCCCAAATTATATAGCTAATAAGTGCCAGGAGCCAGGTACTTCAATCTTCAGTCATAAAATTGATAGTGAAAGCCACTTCATTCTTAAGGTTTATACAAATATTTGCTTTAGGAATAGGCTCCTTTTATGTTCTTACGTTTTCAACACAGCATCTCTAGAATGCATTCATTATAGTCCACATGGGTTCCTAGCAAAAACATAAAATTGAAGCCTGAAACTTCTGAGACTTCACAAATGGGGTGTGGAAATGCTGCCACCTTTGTTTGGGTGCCAGCTCCCCGCCACAAAGGATGCACATCCAGGCCCATTTATTTTAAGAGAGTAGGTGCAGCTGTCTTCTCGCTGTAATCAAATGCTCTTCTGTAGCCAGCTTTTTGTGGCCAGAAAAAGCAAAGTAATTTTTAGTAGAGATTAGCATAAAAATCTCTACTAGATCAGTTTCAGGAAACAATTACTAGCTTAGAAACAACAATAAGTGTGATCTATAGGTTGGCTAAAATGGCAGTTAACTTCTAGACCTTTTTAAGTGCCCCTTATTTCTCACCATGAGTACTATGTAAATAGAATACACTACCTGCCACTGTATTTGGTTTCATAAATTATTTGGACAGGGTGAACAACAGACTTCAAAACTAAGTAGAGGCAGTAAATCTGCTCTTTTTAATGAGTTTGAATTTACAGTAGTAGTTTAAACATCTGGAAGTTTAAAGTCTTGATTCTTTCCAAATGTTCAACAAGGATATACTGCAAAGAAGATATTGTAATTGGGGGATCAAGAAAACTACTGTTGACTCAATCCGAAGCCTTTCTAATTTTCTCTACATACATTAATCACATAAAACTTAAAAGGCTGACAGTTCAAAAAGAGAAGAGATGGACCCCAAATATCCAACTTGGCATGCTTATGGAATAGTAACTTTTAAAAGAGGGCATGATTGTAGCAAGGATGAGGTTTAAATGCAGTTAATTAACACGTCTAGGATGCTACCAGATGGTGCTGTTGTGTTTGTTCAGTGCTTTCCTACTTAAGGATACAAAGTGGGTTTTTAAAAAATTGTTAGTAAAACTGGACTTAGAGGAGTCAAACATTTTGACTTCTAAATTGTAATTTTGATTAATGCATCTTGTAATCCAAGAATCTGGTCTGCAGCCAGCATCTGGCATGAGACCAAGCATTCATTGAATGTGCACTTACTGAGTCCCTACTGGATACTTGTTAGGTGTTTAATTTTCTTACTTCAGCAGCAGGAGTGGTCATCACTGCGGAGCAGCTGTTGTTAACAGAGTGTATGCCAGGTGCTATGTCAGAGCATTTTACCTGGATTATCTCTAAATTTCACCTGAGGAAAAGTACTATTAGCCCCATTTTTTTTTTCCAGGTAAAAACCTAAGAGAAGGCCACACCTAATAAAAAGTAGAACCATGATTCTAACATGAAGTAAAGATTTGCAAGTGTAATTTCATGTCCCATATTTTCTTTTCATTCTAACTTCAAATATTGTATTGAGTACCTCTGGTACTCAGTCAAAATTTAGCCTCAGGCATGAGGCTAGGTGTCATAGATCCAAAGGTGCATGAGGTGAAGCCCGTGCCATGGACGCAAAGGTAAGATGAGCTCATACCCTCAGTGAACTGAGTCGCATGGGGGAGCCAGACCGGCCAGCGGGATCTGTTGGGAGCAGGGCTAACGGCAGGGTAATCATGGAACTGATCTTCCCAATCACAGCACGGTGCGAGTGTAAGCGTCTCTACGAGTAGCTAGGCCAGACGACAGATAGACCAGGACCTATGGTCGCCCTTGCTAGAGGAAACCCACGTGCCAGGAGCTTGGAGGAGAAGGCCGTAGCTGACTGGAGGAGGGGATGCCCTGGCGAAACAGGGCCACCAAGCGTGAGACACGTTCTCGTCTCTGGTCACCCTTACACCTTTGCTGTTCACCCTTCAGACCTCAGCTTAGATGTCACTTTCTCTAGGGGCTTCCCTATCCCTGAAACCTGAGTTAAGGGGCTCTTACATGTGCTCCCACATTTGCCTGGCGGTTCGTTAGGTGGAACCCTGTGCGAACATGTGTGGTTCTGACGTGTCTCCCAGTTTGCAGCTGAGACGGTCAGTGTTGCATATAGGAAGTCTAAGGGTAGGCAACAGCCTTTGCAGAAACCTATACAACAGCAATATTCATATTCAGTGAGTGTATTAACTCATTTAATAAATAATGGCATATAAAACTATACCAGATTCACCACCAGCATTGCCAATAAGAGGTCCAGTGGGATAGTTTTGAAGCTACTGAGGAATCAACTAAGAGTAGATCCACCTTTGAAAATGGTGTGCGCTGTGGTATTTCATAGCCCCAAATGTTTTAGTCTCTCACTCCTATGCAATTAAAATGAAAGTTACCTTAGTATTAGAAAAATAACCATATAATGTGAATCGTTTCCCCTCCAAAAAAACACGATCATTACAATATTCAGTGTATTGAGGTTTTCAAGATACCTGCTTAAGATATAATACCTTCTCACAGCAGCATTACACGGAATAAGCTGTAAAATCATGGTAATTGAGTTTTATGGCAGTAAAGTTATATGGACAACCCTCATTTCTAGACAGGACAGCTTGTTCAGGATCGCGCCACTCGGCAGAGGCCAGGGTGAATAGAAGTGTCCTGACAGGGCTGTGCTCTGTCATACCGTACATACGTAACTGAAGACGGATAACCTGAAAGAATCGCTGCTTGGCAAGTGAGCAGTGTTCACCCTTAAAAACTGTTATTAATGTAAACGGTAATCCCATAAGTATGTCAGCTTTATACGAGAGATTTATTAAACAGGCCAGGGTCTGGGGTTGGTTCTTGGCACATTTCTGTTTTGAGTTACCGTAACATTTTGGTTTTAAAAATATTTGGTATTGCTTACATCTTATTTGGCAAATTCCTAGTCTTGGTATGATTATTTTTCTTTGGAAGGGTACATGTGGTTAGATTGTGGATTTGCAAAGCCCTTTTCCTGAAAAAATGAGATGTTGAAAGCGTTCTTTATAATTGCGTCTTGTGGGATTTGGACTTCCTTTTATTGATAGCAGCTGCTATGTATTGAGCACTTACTGTGTACCAAGTGTCACATTGGGACTTGGTGTGAATCGTTTTATTTAGCCTCACAGTAACCTGATGCAGTAGGTGTTGCTATTTCTCATTTTATGGCTCCAAAAGTGACTTGTCCAAGGCCATTCAGCTGTTGGAGTGGGATTCAAACCTGAACCAACTGATTCCAGGAGACCAGGCTGCTCCTCACACTGGAAATAACCCACCTTTTTAACACTGTATGAGAAGACTGGGGAGAGAGTACACCAAAATACTAATGTTTGTCTCTAGGTAGTGGGAGGATGAGGAGTTATAAATTTTCCTTTGACATTCCTGTTTTCCAAATTTTCTACAATGTGTATTTTTCACATCTTGGAAAGTATTAAATAGCATTCTGAGATGGAAAACTCAAGATCAGTTACACGAAAACATTTTTCCCCCAGAATAGTTACTTTTCCAGTTGCAACACACATCACACCAGGCATTATGCCAGGTGTATTGGCTGCAAAGATAAACCATTGACCCAGATGGTAAGTTTTTAGGCTACTAATTCTTCAAGGCCCCGCTCAAGTGACTGTCATCAGTGTGCCCCCATCTCTTGCCCCTGCTCCTTCTCACCACCTGTGCTCTTACTACCCTAGTTCAAACCACTGTCATTTCTCGTTCCCTCCGAGTTTATTTTCCACCTAACAGGCAGAGTGGTCATGGACCTCTCAGACCCCTTCAGTGGTCTTGGACCACAAGTCAAGCTCTGACCATGACTCTTAAGACCCTATGAAGTCTGGCCCGTGCCAACCTCTGGCCTCATCTAGTCAGATTCTTGTTCCCTGCCTAGCGATTACGGTCTTCTTTTAGTTTCTCCCACTCACCAAGCTCATTCAGAGAAGCTTGTTCAAGACCTTTATACTTGCTGGGTCTTGAAAGCTGTTAACGCAGGTAGCTCCTAGCTCACTTTTTGTATCATTCAGATCTTTGCTTAAATACTAAGTCCCCGGAGAAGCTTCTCTGACTACCCTTTCTTTTTTTTTTCTTTCTTTTTTTTTTTTTTTTGAGGGTAGTGTCACTGGCCGTCATATGTGGGGCCCGATCCAGGGCCGTTGGCTTCCCAAACCAGCTCTCAACCACCACACCACTCGGCCGGCCCTACCCTTTCAAAACAAGCCTTTTCTACCTTTACTAGAAATGACATCTTCCCACACTACTATATAAGTTCTACAAGGGCTGGCACCTTGTCATGTTTACTGTGGTTGTATCCCACTGCCTTTAACAGTAGAACGTAATAGGTGCTCCATATTTGTTGAACGAGTGGCCAAATGATGTCTTCTAGGGTAATGGGAAATTCAGAGTGACGAGAGGATTAAGGGGTGGGGAAAGCAACTGTAGATGAGGATGGAAAGGCATTTAGGGGCCAAGTCCTGAAAAAAACCTTTGAAATGCCTGCCCATCACCCTCTGGTCAGGGGGATAATCCAAGAGACACTGAGCCTGGACCTCTTGCCTGTATGGTCTGGCCATGGGAGCGGAGCCCTTCACAGGTGAGATGTGTATGGCAGAGCCCAGCTGAAGTTTCTGGGTGTGTTTAGAAAATGAGAGAACATGATTGAACTGAAAAGCGAACCCCACATTGGTCACTTAATTATAATTAATAACATCTGTGATTTGTATAGTCTTTCTTCCAAAGTGTTCCAACTCGTGAGACATGATCCCTTTGGTACCCCCAGGTGTTGCCACAGTAACGACCTTGACATGTGACTCATTACCCTCCCATGCCATATAATACCCTCTTTTTTTTATCACCCGTCCTACCTCTTCCTTTCCAAGTAATTTCTGCCTTGTTTTTTTTCTTCTCCTCCTTCCCTTCTCAAACCACAATCCATATAATTTTCATTGCCTTCTTTAGCACCTGTTAGTGTCTCAGCTCCAGCCTTTTTATAGGGAAGGGGAGCAGACCTGAAATAGTGTGGAGAGAGGGATGTGTACTTTTAAATTACCTCCATTACCTAGTGGCATTTTCCCCTGGACTGCAATTCCTTTTCCAGCTTTGCAGACTCCCTGGAAAATGGATGACTGAACACAAAGGTTGCTGCTGGTGCTTTAAAGCCATTAGCCATCTCGGTGCTCATTTGAGGTTAAAGTCCCCACCTATAGCATGAGATTTATCAGTGTGCTTAAATAATAGAATTAAGAGACTGATTTCTGCTATGCTTCATCTAATGCCCTTATACTTGGAAAGGGATTTAATATTTTTATTGAGTGACTCCTGTATGCCAGGTGCTGTGTGAGATGTTTTATGTGTGTACTCTCATTTAGGACTCCCATTTTGTCTATTACTTCCATGAGAGAACTGAATTTCAGAGAAATTACTTCCCTCCATCACAACGTCCATGTCTGTCCAAAGCCAGAGCCCGTGTTTTGGCGCTTACTGCACGGCCAGCCTCAGTGCCCCCGCGGCACTTGAAAGTGCACCAAGGGTCTTCACAGACATTACGTCATTTCAGTCTTCATAACATAACAGCCTATGAGATTGGTGGTGTCGTCCCCAACTGACTTGCCCAAATGCGGCACCACTAGGACTCCATGCCTCCTTTCCTGCAGCTCTGTGGCTCTGGTTTGGAGTCTGGCGCGTGGGACAGGGTCCTGTGTACGTCATGTGCTAGATAAGGGATCTGAGTCGAGCTCTGGAAGAGGGAAAGCATTGATGGGTTATGCTGGAAGGGCCAGACCTCAACCCCTGTGACATCAATGAGAGCAGGAACATGGGTGCTCTTTCTCTCAGCCAGGCCTGCAAGAGGCTGCTCTCCCTTTCCTGGTGAGAGGGGAAGCATCGGCGAGAAGGGGCAGGGTTGGAGAGACCATCAAGAAGGGGCAGGGAAAGAGCAGAGGTTTGGTGTGAGGAGACCCCATCTGAGCGCTGCCACTTGGGAGCTGTGGGGCTGTGGGTGGAGCCCTTCACCTCTCTGAGCTCAGATGTCACAGTATTCATGGTGCAACCATGAGCAAACCTCACCCCAGCTTGGAATGCCACTTCCTCCAATGTCATGGTTATAGTTAACTGTCCCAGAACAAGCATGAAGCACTGATGTGAAGCACCTGGGGACACGTCTCTCCCCTGTCCCCTGTCCTTGAGAATGAGATTAGGCAAGCGGCTGCCCCTCTCTGGGCCTCAGTCCTCGCACCTGTAAAGCAACGATGCTAATATCTCCCATGATTAGGGTGAAAGTGTTTAGCCCACTTTTATGCTCCATCGTGTCACTGAAATGCTCTGATGGAAGAAAAACGGCTAAATGAAATTAGAAAAGGGTGAGCTTGTGTTGGTATGCACTGGGTTGTGAAGACTGAAGAGGGGTCACAGGGAGGAGTGCAGAGTTCAGTTCGGGTGGCTTGCCCAGGCAGGGGTGGGAGGGTGGCGAGGACCAGACACCCGCCCAGAACAGGGAGGGCTGCTCTCTTTCCTTCCCATCCAGCTCCATCACCATGTCCCCCACTCAGAGCCCCAGCCCTCAATTCCCAATTCTAAGAGGCTCTTACAAGACACACTTTTAATTAAAAAACTTTTAGGGGAATAAAAAATATTTCTACTATAAGCCTACATTGGTTTTATATTGCATCTCCATTTCAAAACCATTAAATCGGGGAGAAAGTGTATCTTAGAATTGAGAAAATACAGGCTAGGTCACTGCAGAATGAATACTACCAAAAAAAGTTCGTCATGTGGACCTTGAGACCGATGTTCACACTCCTGCCCTGCTACACACTAGCTTTGTTATTCTGGGCAAGGCACTTGATTTCCCTAACCATCAATTCATTTTTTTTAATGGTCTATAAATTCCCTGGGCATAGGAGGAGAGCAGTGAAGGTTGTTTGACTCCGAATGTCGATTATTTTTTGGAAACAGGTCTATAGGACAAATTTTGTCTAAAATTAGGGGTTGCCATAGTTTAAAAAAAAAACTATTATCATTTTAGGGTAGTATAACAGAGCAGTATACTCAACCAGGGGCGACTTTGACCCCCAAGTGACACGTAATATTTGGAAGTATTTTTGGTTGTTACAGCTCTTTGGGGGAAGCTGGCATCCAGGGTAGAGATGCTGCCAAACTTGCAGTGCATGGGACAGTCCCCCAGAACAAAGGATGGTCTGGCCCAAATATCCACAGCTCGAGGTTAAGAAACCCTGGCTGAGATTAAAAGCATTGATCGTAGAGCCCAATTATCTGGATTTGAACCCTAGCTCTGCTACCTACTAGCTGTGTATCGTTGGATCAATTACTTGACCTCTGTCATCTGGGAGAGGAATAACTTCTGCCACCTAGGACAGATATGAAGATTACTAGGACTTCATGTAGGGAGAGCATTTCGAATTGAGACTGGCTGCCAGGAGGCACCCAGTGTCAGATTTTAAGTAATTAAATAAGCACTAGACTTTGTGAAAATACCTGCTGACCGGTACTAGGACCTCAGATATATTAACTTCTCACACCTCAGTTTCTCCATCTGTTAAAAAACAATGCTTAGGGCCGGCCGAGTGGCTCAGTTGGTTAAGAGCTCCCTCAAGAGTGCGAGCTGAGCTCTGAGCAACAGCAGTTCGATGCCCAGCCCGAGCTGAGCTGCTGCTGAGCTGCCAACAGGTGCAGGATGGATCGGCTAAAAAAAAGCAACAAAAAAACCTTGTGGAGATCAAATGAAATCAAAGGTGTGATAGCACGATGGAAAGAATGGAAAAGATCTTACGAATACATTTGTATTGTTATTGCCTCAAACTCTAGGAAAGGAAGGTTCTGGGGTGAAGCAATGACCTCTCCTGGGCCAGGCTGTCCCTGAGCAGAGGGACAGCCAGAGAGAGGTGGTGCTCAGAGCAGCACAACGCAGGCCCAGCAGCGGCTTGTGCCTAACTGCATCCTCAGCTGTGAGTCCGGGAAGTCGCCTTTACTGCAGTTAGTGCTTCACATGCCACTTCCCCGGAGGAGCTTCTGGCCAATCAGCGTCCAAGTCTGCTCTACAGGCTCTAAACTCGGGGGGGGGGGGGGGGCCAACAGCTAAGATGGAAAGAGAGTGCCCTGCTCTGTTATTATCTTTAACAATTATATTAGGAAACAGTTACCTGGCAGGATTGTGTCAAGCAATTTACATAAGTAAGCTCATGTAATTCCCAGAACAACCTTGTGAAACATTGAGTCTTGTGTCCATATTGCTGATAGCATGGAGGCTCAGGGACATTAAGCAACTTGCCCAAGAATGCACAGAGCCAGACCCACACCACTCTTAACCAACACACCGCAGCACCCCCAAGCCAGAATGCGCAGAGCCTGGTAAGCACCTGGCACTCAATATTCTTTCGTTGGGTTTATTGAGTGAGTGCCCAAGGGCCAATCACAAAGTAGCCTGTCCCTCCTCCAGCTCTATCCATCCATGCCTGTCACCATCTCATCCCTCTCCTTGCGTGGACTCCCAGTGCCTACTCACTCCTGCCAAGGACTCAGCACCCCTCTCGGCAGCAAGTAAAGCTGTTCTTTAAGGGACCTTCAGTGACAGCTACAAAGACCAGCCTATCCCACTATTCCTGCTGGTGAGCCTGCTCTGTGCCACGCCCTGGGTGGGGGGGGGGGTTGGGGACACAGAGCTGTCATCCCTAGCACCTGATCTGAGGCAGGTCCACATCTGTGGGAGGCGAGTGGGGGTGAGAGGTGAAACTGACAAGAAAACCAGCTGGTTACCAACAGAATGATAAAAGCAACCCTTGAAGGAGAAAGACAGGGGAGCCTTCCCTGGGGGTGAAGCTGCTTTTGAAATCTGCATACCCATATTTGGGTATAGACTGGGCCACAGCTGCCGGTTCCCATTCATCCCAATTTACCCTTCATTCAGTCGGTGTCCTCCTACCACACAATGGAAAACTAAGTCTCTCTAGCAGCTCAGAATCAGCATTGAGGGTAAAGGGAGAAAAATTGCTGCTAAGTTCCTGTGTGCCCAGTACGTTCATCTACTTAAGATTCTTCAGTAGCTGATGAGATAGACATATCCATTGTAAAGTTAGAGAAAAGAATGTTCATGGAGGTTAGGCAATTTGCTGGAGGGTCCAGAGGAAACTGCCTATTAAGGATAAACAGGTTAATTGGCCACTTTTCATTTTGGATCCCTGTGCAGGGCCACCCTCATACAGCCCCTAAGAGGAGCAGCACTGGGGCATCCAGCTTGCTGCAGAGTCTGGGTGGGGAGCGAGGACAGCCCAGTTTCTGCAGACCCCCATGGGGTTTGGGTGAAAAGAAGGGGGCAGTTTAAAAGGTCACGGCTACAAAATGTGGCAAGACACTCCCAGATCCACTTTCAAAAGTGGGCGTTTTGTTAATGGTGCTTTGAACAGGGAGGAGAGCCTAAGGGAGAGGCTGAGAAGAGAGGGACCTCTCTGCTGTCCCCGGAACTGCCCAAGAGGGGGCCCACAAGCTGTTTGGGGACCCTCAGACCTACAGAGCTGAAGTTCTGCTTGAACCACCAATGATAACTAGAACCGTGGGCACAGGTGTGTAAGCTGCTGCATCACCCACTCACCAAGCCGATCACAACCATCCCCGTTGATCCATCTTCCCTCCATCACTTCCTCCTCCCTCCCTCAAGTCATTCTTCTTTGCACTCAGAATTTCTTTCTTTCACCAAGTGTCAATTTCAGGCATCTCTAGAATTTTGCCAGGATCTAAGAAGCCTTCATCAGGGTGCAGAAAGCAGGAGACCCAAGCCTTGACAGAGGAGCTAGGACCTGGACAGGCAGAAATGGGTTAAAACAAAGAGCCGTGGGGATGGAGGGAGTGGTGTGAGCAAAGGCAGAGAAGCAGTAAAAGCTGGGAGAAGTATGAGTAATCATTTATCATCCAATTCGGCGGAACAGTGTCCCCCACGAATATTTGACCACGGAGCATCTCAGGAGATCAGTGACTTGTGAGTGCACCTCAGGAAATGCTGTGGTATAGGGTGTGTGTGTGTGTGTGTGTGAGCGCGCGTGCGTGCAAACTGTTTCTTAGATTTCCATTGTGTGGTATCAGGACCCTGAAGGAAGGATAACTTGGGTTGGATGGGAGAAGGTAGCTGTGGCCCAGTCTGTGCCAAATACAGGTATGCGAGTTTCATGCATTTGCACTTGTTCCTGGAGGTGGCAATTTCTAGCATCCGTTCCACAGAATACGAACCTCGCCCCCCCCCCAGATGCTCTGTGGGCACACGGTCCTGTAATAATGCATGGGAAGTGCCACGGACGGTGTCTTCATCGGGACTCATGAGGCCCAGCAGCGTATTAAAGACCCCAAAGCCTGCAGCAAAGACACTAACTTTACTTAACCCTGCAAGGATCAAACTCACATCACTATAAATCCCTTTGTTGCAGGGAACATCGTTATTTGGGGGAGTAGGAGATTGCTTTTTAAGTTAACATATGCTTATGGTAGGAGGACATTTCACACCAAGCGATGGGGTCTGCTTTGAAAAGTTGTCCCCCCCGCCTTTGGCTCCCTGAGATGCCCATCATCCTTCTTCCACAGGTAGTCAGCTATAGCTCTGCTGTGTCCTCTGGGGGAATTCTAGGCTACACAGGATGTGTGTGTGCACTTCTCTTTCAAAATGCAGATGGAGGCAACTGATGAGCACATGTCTTGTGCAGGTATATTCCATCCTGGGGTCATGTCCTATGCCTCTAGCCCTTCCTCCAGTGATGCGCATTGAGAGCACTTCTTGTCTTTTGTTAATCTAAACCAGAGGTCGGCATGCTGTGGCCTGCTGGCTAAATCCGGCCCAGTACCCACCTGCTTTTACAGTGATGAGCCCATAGGGTCCTCAAGCCTAAAATAGCTACTATCTGGTCCTTTATAGCTCTAAGCAATGATGCAATGAATAGCCTTACCCATTATTGCAAACACATGCAGGTAAATCTCTTATGAATATCATCCTATTTGCTCTAAGCCAATCCGAGGGGGGCATAGCTCAGAAAGTACATTTCACTGTTATATAGTGGATTGTTTGTTTGTTTGTTTGTTTGTTTTAGAGGTTAAGCATCTTTTCACGGGTATAAAAATGTTTGTTTTTCTTTTTTGTAAGCTGTATTTTTTTCCAATTGGATAGAGTATGAACAAAGGTATTTTTATTGTTTTATAAAAAATATTAAGGGGATTAGCATGTGTCCGCCTTGTGTATAAACGTTTCCTCCATTTGTCATCTGACTTTATTTATTGGTCTTTTTCAGGCAGAAATGTCCTCACAGAAGTGAAGGTGAGTTCTGGTACTGACAGCAAAGGTGGTGGTGGGGGGACCTGGGCCAGTTCTTGTTTTTGGAGCCCCTACCTTGTTCCAGGCCCTGACCAGGTGCTGGGAATCCAGTGTTGAATGAGACAGGCAGAGACTTTGCCATTGTGGCAGTGCTCAGTGAGAATGTCACAAGGGCATATCCCTCAGCCAGACCTGAGGAATGAGGAGGGACAACCCCTGGGTCCAGGCTGCACGGGGGGTGGGGGGGGGGCAGTTCTGAGCTGTGCCTCACATAAGGCTAGACCTCAGAGAGATAGAGGTTTCAGAGTTCAGGTTCCTGGAGCCCAGGCCATCCTGGGTGGCAATGAGGCACCTGGCACACACACACCTGGATATGGTGGGGCAAGGACAGAGTCCCAGGAGTCTCCTCAAGTCCCTGAGTGGACAGGAAGCTGCTCTACTAGGGCCTGCCCAAGGCAGGAATTTCATCTCTTTGAACTGAGGAAGAAAGTGCCTGTCAGGGCTGAAGCCATCCCACCAGCCAGTGGGTCTGATGAGATTAGAACCCACCAGGGTTGATCTAGCAGCAGGAGAGGATTGGGGTTGTTGACCTCTCCTGGAGTGAAGGCCTCTTCCTGCCCCTCCGCAGCCCTGGCCCTGTTCACACCCCTCCAGAGAATCAAAGGGAGAGAGAAACACATGTAGAGACAAGATGGCAGTTTGGGAGGGGGGTAGGAGCTGGAGGGAGTTGCGACAGGAGAGAGGGGCTGAGACCAGACCCCTGGGCCCTTGAATGCCAGGCTAAGGCACTAAGAGATTGCTGGAGGTGACCAGGACCAGGGAGCCTGAGAACTGCTCCCTGGCTCCTCCCCGACCCCCCCCCCCCAAGCCTGGAACCCCACCCTTAGGGTTCCTTGCAGGCGATGACAAGGATAAGGGAGGAGCTGTAGAGAGAGCCAAGAGCTCACAAAGGCTCTGCTGTGCTTCGCTGGGCCTTCACCAGGGCCTGCTTGCTTGCTCTGAGGGAAGGATCTGATTTAGAAAGTTGGCTGCTGGGGGCTCAGGTCCAGGCCTACTGGCTGCCAGCCCAGCCCAGCACCCTCACTCCAATCTCCCCATCCTGTGGCCTCCTCATTCCTCTTTATCTTAGTGCCCCGGGTTAGACCTAAGCTGTGTTCCACAGCCTTGGACTGAGAATTTACTAAACGCCAAAGGCCAGTGCTCACTGGGGGGAGCTGCAGGACTGGCCCAGTGGGCACTTTATGGAAGAAGAAATGCATGGGAGGCTGCCCTTCACAGAGCACCTACTCCGTGCCAAGCACTGGGCATCTATAGCGCTCACATTTAATCCTCCTAGCAAGGTAGGTAGTATTATCTCTATTTCACAGATGAGAAAAGAGAGTCCTAGAAAGGTTCAGTGACTTACCCAGGGTCACATAGTGAGTCAGTGGTAGGGCTAGAATTCTAACTCATGTCAGCCCTGGCTCTGAATCTGATTTCTACTTAACCTCTACACTGCTTTGTACAGAAAATGACCTGTGTCTTACATGTATATGGCGCATAGTAGGGTCCCAAAATTGGTGACTTTATTGTGCACTTTCTCTGCTAGAACTAGTGACCCTCACAGCAACCCTTCAGGGACAGTCACCATCTTCTCACTTAAATGATGCAAATTCAGAGAAGCTCAACAACTTGTCCAAGATGACACTGCTTATGGCAGAGGGTAATTCAAAAAGAAGGGGGCGGGGTGGAGCAAGCTAGCCCAAGGAATGATAGGAATTTTCAAGAAGCCCAAGGTGTCCATCTGAAGACTGGGAGTGTTCATGGAAGCTACAGATTTGAGGGCTGAGTGTGGGGGGTTGGTCCATGGCCTCTCACTCATCAAAGGGCAGCTCTCAAAGGTGGGGCTCAGGCCTGCCTGACCAGGTGTGCTCCCCGTGTGACCTTCAGCAAGAAAAGGCCTTTGTTGGGCCTATTTCCTCTTCTGTCAGATGAAGGCAGCTGGAGTAGGTCTTTGATTTTCTGTTTTATGCAGTGGCACCTTTCTTTTAAAATCATTTTAAACTGAACCTTAATACTCTTTCATCCATTCCACAAATATTTATTAAGACCTTCCAGGTGCCCAGAACCTAGGGTTGACTGGATTTTCTTCCACTCTGACATGTGGTAGAGAAATTAAGGGTCCTTGCCCCTCTGCTCAGGGTAGGAATTGGCCACCTGGGCTGCCAAGGGTCCACCTCCCGATGGGGAGCCCATCCACCACAGAGCTGACCAGAAAGGCTCGGTGTCTGTGCTGACAGGAACCTCAGAGATACACACTCACAACCAGCCATTTCACAGATTTGGTGACAATGTCCCAAAGTGTAGACCAGGCCGCACGTCCCCTGAAGCAGCTTCTTCCTGGCATTTAATCAGAGAGGCTTTGTTGAATGGGTGGAGAGTGGGCGTGTCTATGAGGAGAGAAGCTGGGAGGGAGGAGGGCAGCCTGAGCACAGCCCTGCAGGCAGGAAAGAAGCCTCTTACAGAGGCCAGCTCCCTCCCCTCCCCACCCTGGCCTGGCTGAGCCTTCTGAACAACCTCCCCGCCCCTCCCCGCCCCCGCCATCCTATGCCCAGAACCAGGGTGTCAGCCTGGGTTTGGTGACAGCAGCCCTGAAGGAGGTGTTAGGTGGCTGAAGCCCTCCATTGTAGAAGCTCTGGCATCCTCCATGATGAGCCTGGCCTTGCCAAGTTGTCTTCCTGCCAAGCTGGAGAGTGGCTGGCTCCTGAGGGGGACCCTCTCCAGGCAGGTAACTTGATCCTCTGCAGCCCAGCACCAGCCCAGCTCTGACTACCAGAACTGGAGCCCTGAAGAGTTTATAGCAACATAAACAGGAGGACCTGGGAGCGGAAGCCCCAGAACCAGGGTGGGTGGGGAGACTACAGGGCAGATAGGCCAGACACCAGGGTTCTACCCCCAGCTCTTCACTAACTTGCTGTGTGACTTTGGGTAAATCATGCCCACCTCCCCACCCCCCCAGGCCGCAGTTTTCACATAAGGAAGTCTGACATAGGGATGGTTCCCAAAAGCTTGTGGATGTACTGACTGACTAGGGTCTCTGACAAAGGTCTCCTTGGTCTGCAGCATCCCTTTGAGGTAAAGGTCTGACTATGTGCTGGGTGATCAGGGTGCCCGCTAGCTCTGAGTCCTGCTATCTGGACTCCTGCCCCTTTAAGCAGTAGAGGGAGCAGGGGCTGGTGCCTGCCATCTTGGTCCTCAGCCTCTCTCAGGTCTCACAGGACATTCTCAATTCAGTGAATTGAATGTGGCTTCCATTTTCCTCAGGATAACCTAGTGAAACAGGTTTTTCCTCAACAGCTGTGATAAAGCATAAGAATAGGCTGGATATAGAACTCCATGTCTAAATGCCTCAATTGACAAAACCAACGTGTGAGCAATATTGTGAAATAAATCTTTGATTTTTCCCCTGGAATTTTTTCTTTTACTATCATACATATGTAGTATGCAATTTTAAATTTACCACTGTCCTTTTTTAGAAGGACTGGCTGTCCTTTATTGAGATTATGCCTTTCCCATTTTATAGCATCAACATGTCTTTTTTTTTTTTTTTTTTAAGATTTTATTGGGGAATTGGTGTAGGGGAACAGTGTTGGGGAATCGGGGAAGGGGAACAGACAAGTTGCTGTCTTTTTGTTCTTCAGTTTAGTTGCGGAGGCTGTTGCTTCACTGTTGGTATCGTCATTGCGCTCTTCCCGGATGAGGCAGATCGGTCGCTGGCCTCTGGATGGTCGCTCACCGCGGCTATTGGCAGCTCACGCTTGGCTGCCAGCTGCTCACGCTGGCTGTGGGCCACTCACTGTAGCCTATGGCAGCCCACTGCAGCAGGGACTGCAGCCTACACCATCACCGGGGCTCGCACAGCCCAGCTTCATGTGGAGCTGTTGTTAGCTGTAAAGGGCAGTGTCACTGGCTCTTATGTGGGATCCGAACCGGGGCTGCTGGCATCCCAAAACCAGCGCTTAACCAATGCGCCACTCGGCCGGCCCCAACATGTCTTTTTAAAAGCTGCAATGGTGGTGTGCATGGCAGTTTTTTTTTGTTTTTTTTTGAGGGCAGTGTCTCTGGCCCTCATATGTGGGACCCGAACCGGGGCTGCTGGCTTCCCAAGCCAGTGCTTAACCACCATGCCACTTGGCCGGCCTCCATGGCAGTTTTTTTAGTAAACTTTTTAAAAGGTCTAACACATAGAATAGTCTTGCTCACAAGTGTCCAGCTTGATGCGTTTCCACTTAGCAGACACGCTGGGTAACCACCACTCAGATCAAGATACCAAATATTGGGGTAGTTCTTTTATCAGTGTTCTCTGCTGAGCAAAATAAAAAATCAACAGTTTTACCTTGGTCTTCCCACCTCTTTATTTAAAATTTACTCTTCTGTAAATCCTAAAGTGTGCGGACCTTCTGGGCTAGCTGATCTAGAGTCCCGTGTTAAGTGCAAGCACTCTGCGGTTCTGCCAGAGCCCTTGGAACTGGTTGGGGTCTTGGATGATGCACCAATCCGAGGCCTGGCCTGGGACTCTGCCGGCCCACTCCCAGGGCATAGGGAGAATCCGGCCAAGTGTCCCTCTGGATGCTGGACTCAGCTCAGCACCACCAGCCCCTGGAAGTCAAGGCCAAGGGACAGTAAGGAGTTGTTTTGGGCGAGAGATGCTGGGAGATGAGTCATTCTTCTCAGCCAGGCCTCTCCCCAGCTGCTCTTCATTAGCCATTACTGTTCCCTTCTACCCAGCTGCCCTCCTGGGTACCCAAAAATCCCTGGGGGCTCTTGTGCACCATTGTTGCCATCTCCTTTTCCCTCACTCAATTTCCAGGTCATGCCTCCCAGACCCAGGAGATCATTGTCTGCTTCCTTCTTCCCTTTATTGATCTATGAGGAAATCTTGGCTCCTTTGTGAAATGTTAAGAAGTTTGTTCAAAATCACACAGCAGGGTGACTGGTTAGCTCAGTTGGTTAGAGCATGGTGCTGATAGCACCAAGGGTGCCGATTCGATCCCCGCATAGGCCAATGTCAGCTGCGTCCTTCCTAAAAGAGTCAACTACGCCATTGTAGCATGAAAGCAATGTGTAACCAACGACCATGGCTGCTCCCCAATAAAAAATTTTAAAAAATAATCACATAGCAGGCTGGGAGTCCACAGGGCCATGTGCACTCCACCGAGGCAATGCATATTTATCAAGGACTTGCTTTGTACCAGAAATACAGGTGAGGGTGATTCTGAGGTAGAAGTTCCTTTCTTTTCAATAAGTATGAAGTATTATTCTGTTCAGTAAGTATGTGCCCAGCCCTCACTAGGCACTGCCCATGCAGTCAGCATGTGTTTATTGAGCAGTTTCTCTGTGCCACTTGGCTGAAGTCACTGTCCTTAAGGAGTTCACAGTCTGGCGGAGGAGATGAAGTTAGATATCTACAGTTGAAACTAGACAGTGATCACAGTAATGACAGTGGGATACGGGTTGGGGGAAGGAAGCATCACATGGGGTTGCAGAGACCCCGGAAGACTTCTGGAAGGCATGGCATTTGAATTTGCCTTCGACAGATGAATTGCATTCTACTTACTCAGTGTAGCTCCCCACAGTCCCCCAGAATGTTTCTCTCCTTCCAGCATTTCAGAGTTGGTCAGTGTTAGGCTAAGCCTTCCGCTGAAAATGACTGCCCTCCTGCCACTAGCGGTCTTGGCTTCAGGGCTTGTTGTCACTAACCTAAAAAAGACAAACAAACAAAACTCTAGTTGTATATGCACGTAGTTTAGGGAGTCTACAAGGTATGTAATGGAAAGCATGAGTCTGCCCCACCCCCCACCCCAACCCACACAGCACACACACTCACATTATCCACTCTACAGAGGCAACTGTTTACAGCTTTAAATTATTTGCTTGATTTTTTTAGTTTCTCTCTCCACACCCACCTGTCCATTTTCCCACCATCCTCCCAGTATAATTACATCACAAGTTTGGTTAGAAGAGTATTTACTGTTTGCATTATTAGGCCATATAAATGCTGTTCACAAGCGAGCCATGTAATATTCTATGATTACTTTTCCTTTCCTGCGTAACAATTAGTTACGTCATCTCCTCTCAGGATGTTTAGATGTGCTGGGTGGTCTTCCTGCAGGAATCTCTTCCAGCGTCTCCCCTCCTGTTCCAGTCAGGATCTGTTGCTTTCTACTGCACAACTGCTGGCCTGGTGATTCCTCCGCCCTGTCCGTAGTGGCATCTTCTCTTCCTTACTTGCCCATGTCCTCTTTTCTCTTGGTTTACACACTTATTTCTGCTGAAGCACACCCTCCAGCAGCGTCCTGAGAAAGCATGCAAAGAGACCTTGCATGGCTAAATACGTTTTTATTCTATCTCACCCTTGATAATCATTTGGCTCAGTAGAGAATTCTGGGATAGAAATAACATCCCATAGAATTTCAAAGGCACTTTGCGATTGTCTCCTAGTTCCCATCTTGCTATTGAGAAACCCGATACCATTGTGATTCTTAATCCTCTGTATGAAGCCTGCTTCTTTTTTCTTCTCTCTGGAAGTGTTTGTGATCCCTTTGCTCTCAGGGTTTTGAAATGTTGGTGTCATGGCATCAATCTATTTTCATCCACTGTAGTGAGTCCTCAGTGAGTCATATCTTTTTTCTTTCTTTTTTTATTTTTAGATTTTATTGGGGAATTGGGGAAGGGGAACAGTGTTGGGGAATTGGCAAGTTGTTGTCCTTCAGTCTTAGTTGTGGAGCGTGCAGCTAGCCAGCTCCAAGGCCAGTCGCCATCAGGTTGCCTGTCAGCAGCTCCAGGCCGCTCAGCTCAAGGTGCTGTATTCAATCTTAGTTGGGAGTGGGCATAGCCCATCATCCATGCGGGAGTCAAATTGGCAACCTTAATGTTAGGAGCACTTACTCTCAACAGCTGAGCCATCCTGCCACCTGTTGGCAGCTCATCTGAGGTGCAGCTCACTGGCCCATGTGGGAATCGAACCGGCGACTCTGTTGCTCAGAGCTAATGCTCTTAACCAACTGAGCCACTCGGCCGGCCCCCTCAATGGGTCATTTCAATTGGAAACTAAGCTATGTCAGTTCTAGGTTATTTCCTCCAATCCCTCTTTCTAGAATTCCTGTTATGGAGATGTTGAGTTCCCTTGACTAGCCCTCTAATTATTTTGTCTTTTCTGTTTTCCATCTCTTAGCCTTTTTGCTCAATTTTCTCAAATTTATATTCCAACCATTCTTTTGAGTTTTTCATTTTCTGCTATCATGTTTTTAATTTCCAAGAGTTCTTTTCTGTAGCACCCCTTTCTTGTTCACGGATGCAATGCTTTATCTCTTAGGACATTCATGATAGTTTTCTCTTTTACGTCTTCTGCTTTTTCCATAGTCACTATCTTCTAAGTTCCTTTCTCCCCTGAAATTTTTTTTAACCTCTGTCTTTTTAAGAGACTTTCCTCGAATGTTTACTCATCCTTTGCTCTCCGTTCATATTTAAGAATGAACTAAAACATACACTTGATACCTTATGACCATGACTGGGGCTGAGTACATGGATCTGGTTGGGGCACTCCATGTCTTTTCTGTTGATCTGATCGAGATAAAAGCTCCTCTGTTCTCCTGCCTAAACTATCCTGAGGCAGCCAGAGTTTGGAAAACTGAGTGGAAAGAAAAGGCTGGTGGCCTCAATATTAAGTACACAGGCGTTCACTTGATTCTCCTTGTCAGAGTGGCCCCCGAATAGTGATCCTTTCCTAACTCTCTCCTGAGAATAGACCTTTAGCATTCTGCCAGGTGGGGAGGGTGTCTGGGAGTCTGATGGCTTCTTAAATAGATTTTTAGCTGATCTTCCTGGTTTTAAGCCTCCCTACCCACCCAATTTCTAGAAGTGCCTGGTACAGCCAACTCCTGAGCCATTTGGGGGTTTCACAGTGTAAACTGGGCTGCTTTTCAACCCTCTTCACTGCATAGTTCATTGCAAAGAAAGTTACCATTCTTTGTTGGCAATATCTATTTCCCAATAGTTTGATAAATCCCTTTACTGTTGTTTTAGTTGGTTTCAGGAAAGACCATGGTGTGTGTTCAACTTGCTATCTTTATCCTTTTCAATTTTTAAAAGAATGGCAACTACACATTGCAGAGTAGGAATTCTCTGCTGCCAATTTATAGAAGTAAACAGCATCTAACCAACATATGGAAGACAGCCTAGAAGGCCCTTCCCCACCAGTTCTTTACCTGTTAAGGCCTTTCCTGGCTCTAAACACCCAGGTGAAAAGCCATCCCTTGTAATGCTTTCCTGACTCCCAAGCTTGTATCTTGTTTTACCCGAGTTGGACCTAATGAGACTTTACAGAGCCTCCCAGACGTTATTCCATTTAAACCTTTACCCTTTACAGCTATAGAGGCTCAGAGAGATGGATCCACAGACCACGGCCCCACAGCTAATGACTGACAGGACTCAGATCTGTCTCCACCACCCAGGGCTTCTGATATTATTGCTAACTCTCAGCAGCCCCAAAGGAGGAGCTCCTATTCTAAGGGAAAAAATGGCACATGTACTGCCAAGTCAGCCCCAGGCACAGGAAAGGAGCACCAAATAGGGGTAAAGAAGTTGGGTGGTGTGCTGTCCAGAGGAAGGAGGCCTTCATCCCAAGTGACTGAATCAGGACTGGCATCACATAGTTGGCACCTGAGCTCATCACCACTTCAGGCTGGCTTCTCTCCTTGCCTAAAGGACTGGCAGGGACAGTGAATAATAATGATGGTGGCAGTTTAGTTTGCAAAGGAGTTTTACACAGATCTTTTTGATATTACAGAACTTTGTGGGCGATGTCATCTTCATTTTAGGCAAGTGAAAATCAAGGCACAGAGGTTAATCACCAGCTCCTGGTTATCCAGTGGAAAATGTAGGTTTCAGGATTCAAATCCATCCCACGTCCAGGCTCTCTCTGCCTCACCCACCCATCCATGCTTGCTTTATCCTGGACATCCGTTGAGGGGAGTCTTCCTATTCCAAAATAACTCTTCACCAATGTTTCCAATGTATAGTGTATGGCCTACCTGCTTGTTTTTAAAAGCCAATTATTGGGGAGGCCGGCTAGCTCAGATGGTTAGAGCTCAGTGCTCATAACATCAAGGTTGCCGGTTCAACCCCCACATGGGCCACTGAGGTAAGCCCTCCACAACTAGATTGAAACAATTACTTGACTTGGAGCTGATGGGTCCTGGAAAAACACAATGTTCCCCAATAAAATAAAATAAAAATAAAAGCCAATTATTGGGTCCCACCCTAGACCTACCAGATCTCTGGGAGATGGGGCCTTGTCATCTACATTTAACAACAGTTTCTGTAATACTTTGTGTTCACCTACCAGTGAGCTGCCCTCTGCCTACAGTGATGCCAAATAGAGCAGTGGGCAGGGCCAGGATCCTGGAGTCCCCAGCACCGCTTTTCTTGGCTCTGTCTTGGGACCCCCTCAGTTTTCCGCCTGTGAAGTGGGCCGAGTCTCGGGGGGCTCTGCGGGCAGAGGCGAACGGGCGGGCTGCCTGGCGGCCCCCCAGGCGAGCTAAACACCTGCCTCCTCCCCAGGCTCCTTCCTGCTTCCATCCGCCACGCCCCGAGTGGAAGGAAACCGCTTGAGGCTCTCTCCTTCCAGGCTGCGGTCGCCTCCAAATTAGCTACGGATGGGCCTTGAAGTTGGGGGCTCGGGGTCGCCGTCCGCACGCGCCAACCCCTCCCCCCCCCCCCGCAGGAGACCGCAGGGACCCCGAGTGGGCGGTGCGCCCAGCCCGCCGGGCAGCAGGCCCCCCGCCCCCCTCCGGCCTCCCTTCCCTCTGGCAGTCCATAAATATTCCCTGGGCCCTGAGGGGGGCGGAAACGGACTTTCCAGCGCGCCTCTGGCCCTGGCCCGCCTTCCCCCGCGAGGAACCGCGTAAGGAACCTGGCTGCGAGTCAGCGCCTCCACCCCAAGCCGCCCGAGGGGCGCATGCGCTGCGGGAGCCCGAGAGGCTGGCGCGGGAGCCCTGCGCCCCGGGTGCAGGGCTCGTGGGCAGCGGAGGTAAACAGACCCACGACGGAATCTGCAGAGGGTTCGCTACACGACGCAGGGGTCAGGGTGTGCCTCCTGGAGATGTTTAAGTTAAACTCTGAAAGATGAAAACACCATGGGCAGACGGAACAGAATATACAAAGGCCAGGAGGGTGGCATTTGGGGAAATTGCCAGTATTATTGTGTGTCCCTGAGACACTGAGTTCAAGGTGAAGTGGCACAAGACCAGGCTGGAGAGAGGGGCAAGGGCCAATCCAAGCAAGGTCTTGTAAACCATGTGGGAAAGCACTGTAGGGTTCTAAGCAGAAGGCCAGACCCGGCTAGATGATTTGCTTTTAAGAAAGATCATTCTGCCAGAAAGAGCGCAATGATCACAATACCAACATGAGCCAGTGAAGTGACGTCCTCCACAACTAGACTGAAGAACCAAAGGACAGCAACTTGTCTGTTCTCCTTCCCCGATTCCCCAACGCTGTACCCTCCTCCAATTCCCCAATAAAATCTTAAAAAAAATAAAGACAGAAAGATCACTCTGGTTTAGTGTTGGGGAGGGGGGTTGTAGAGACATGGGTGAGGAGTCTGTACATAGAGGTAATGTGCCTGGACTAAGGTAGTCACAGAAGGAATGGAGAACAGGACGGACAGGAGAATGTCTGAGTGGAGAGGGTAGAACTGGGTGATAGACTGGATTGGGGGGTCAGGAAGCAGATGATGGGTGGATGGCCTAGCCTTTCCTAAGTAGGAAGCAAGGGGGGACGATGGTGCCTCCTTCCACAATGTGTCCCACCTGGAAATCGTCCTCCTTCCCTACAGTCCAGCTTACATCCAAGCTTCACCCAGTGCTCCATCCCACCACCTCCAGGGAGCTTTCCTTATGGATTTCAAATGTCAAAGCTGTGTTTGGTTGTTTGCTGTCTTGTACTGTTCTAGAATTAATTTATGTGCATCAGCCTTCTAGGGAGCCCAGCTTGGTGGTTAAGATCACATTAGAATCCTGGCTGTACCACAACTCGCGCTGTGACCTGGGGAAGTCATTCATTGCTCTGAGCCTCACTTTCCTCATCTGTACCATGGGGATAATCTCTCCATTGAAGAATTCTATATACCTGGCGTATGGTATGTGTTCAGTGAGTGAGCTTTTTTCCCCCACTAGCGTTGGTCGGCCAGGAAACCAAACAAGGGCCTTTAAAGTGTGCACTGAAACTTCTCTGGAGCTTTTGGATAGAAGTAACAGAGTGGGGTAACAAAATTTTCAAGTCCAGGAATTGGAAGCCATGGGCCTGCTATGGACTTTCTGTGTGACTTCAGGCAAGTCAGGGCCCCTTTGTCCACCTTGGAGGACAGGGAGTGGGCAGAATGGTTCCTGAGGTCCTCACTGCTGCCCTTGGTCATCCAGTTTCCAGTGGAGCTCCATAGCTCCCTGAAATCCCTGAGCACTGGGGAATAGCAATGCCCGTACCCAGGCTGCCATCACCTCCTGCCTCCAGCCTGAGCCTGGCTTCCTCTTTGGGCCACTCTGATGAGGAGGCAAGAGTGTCACCCTCCTACAGACCTCCAGAGACCAGACCTGCAGCCTGTCCTCCAGTGGGGTTTGGAGTCCAATGGGATTGGTCCTGGATTTCCTCGGGAAGCAGAGGCACCTGGGAGACAAGTCCAGAGCCGCAGGTCCAAGACAATAGACTGGCAAGGGCCTGGCGTGGAGCAGCTGCAACAGGTATCGAGGAATGAGTGGCAGGCATCTTGGAACACAGCAGGATAAGATGTGTGAGCAAAACCACGGGATTTGGGTAGGCCCCAGGTGAAGGATCCATAACAGTGGTATCATCACACCCTTCTCTTTGCCCAGATGAAACTCACGTGAGCCACCCATGGTCATACATCAGGCTGCTGGCAGAGCATTTTGGCTGACAGAGCCAGAGCAAAATGGTCACAGCTCCCATGTTCATCACAGGGGCACTGAATCACTGGAATGACGTAAACCATGGAGAAGCATCTAGTCCAATGGCATGTAGCAAATGCTTTAAAAATGCTCCTCAATTTAACACCAGACACTATGCTAGGAAGCAATGGTTCACACACAGTCTCTTCCCTCAAGGAGCTCAGAGCCTAGGAAGACCAAGAGATGGACACAGAAACATTCCTGGCTTATGCAGGGATAAAAGGCAGCCCAGGGACTCTGGGAACCCAGAAGAAGATGGGCTTTGAACACCTGCTGCAAGGCAGGCTCGGCGCACAGTGGTGAGCTTGCAGAGAAAGGTCTGTTATACAAGGCTTCATAGAGGAGGCGACATTTGCACTGGTCTTTGATGGCTATATAGGAGTTTTTTAAGCCAAGAAGGCAGAGAGGCAGAGAAGGGTATTTCAAGCTGATGCAAGAGCATATGCAAAGCCATGAAGGCAGGTAGGATATGGGGTGTTTAGGTGGCTGGTGATTATTTTGCTGAAAATGAGGCTGGAATAGGAAGGGCCTTGATGCAGGCTAAGGAGTGTGCATGGAACCCAAGTGCAGTGGAGAGCCTTGAAATGTTTCTGAGCAACAGAATGATGTGTTCGGAATCCATTAGATAAGGAAACATTCTGTGTTCAGTAAGCCATCTGGAGGAGCCTGGGGGAGGGGGAACGGGGGCAGAGGACCCATTAGGAACCCTTTGCTATGCTTCAATCCTCTGGGATTTAGGAGTACTTAGATCAGAGCCAGGCTCCTGGGTCGCCTCCTCCAAAGAGGACAGTAGGTGGCGCTGCAGCTCTGTGCATCTAGCCTTATGGGTGAGGCTACCTGTATCTCACCTAGGTGGATGAGACCCCTTGTTCTGCTTGGCCTTGGTGCTTGGGCCCTATCTTCGCTGAGAAGGCTCTGAAAAGCGCTACTGTGGGCTTTGATCCCTCTCCTACAGAAACCCACTTGCTTTGCTTGACAGAGCTGCAGGATGGGTAAGCAGTGAACGCCTCCAGGGCTCTTCTGGCCCGTTTCATGTGTGGAGAAACCGAGACTCAGAGAAGGAGGGGCTTGCCTGAGTCACCGAGTGGTGAGTGCTCCAGAGTGGTTCCAGTGCGCCAGATGTAGGAGATGTAGGTCCTTCTGTTCCCTCCTGCTCCTAAGCTGCTCCGCAGTTCACCTCCTCCTAGTTATCTATCCCCACCACCTCTTCCCCACTCAGTTCTCAAACATCTGCCTGGCCTGAACCATTGTCCCATGCTCCTCACAGGTCCCTGCACTGTGGCTCTCTCCCATGCTGACCTGTGCCTCTCCCCACCTCACCCAGCCCATACCCAGCCCCCACGCAGCCCAAGGATTTTTCTCACACCCAGATCCAACCATCTTCCTCCCCTGCTGAAGCGCTTCCCTGCCTGTCACCCCCTGGAGCTCCTTACCTTGGTGGTCCAGGCCCTAGGAACAAGGCCCTGCTCCCTCTCATAGGCCTCAGCCATGCAGATCTGCTCTGAGCCCCTCACACCTTTGCCCAGACTGATCCTCCCTTCCTTGTCCTACTGCCAAACTCCTCCTCATCCTCCATGACTTGGTGGGGTTCAGGTGCCCCTCTTAGACTCCCATGGCTATGACTGCACTGTGTGACTGAGCATCCCTGTCCCTGTCTCCTTTGCTGGGTGACCCAGAGAGCCTCTGGGCGGGGATGCTATCACAGGGCTTGGTCCCCAGTTGGAGCTCAGTGCAGCCTTTCTGGGTGAATGACTGAACATAGGTACACTCTAGGGGGAGCGTGGCCAGATCACTGCACACTGCTGTGGGCCAGGCATTATGCTAGGTGTTGTTGCACACACATAGCCTCTTGATCCTCACCACAACCTGGACAGGTCAGAGACTGCAGTTATCATCCCTGTTTTGCAGAAGAGGAGACAGAAGTGCAGAAGGTCGCACAGCCAGTGAGTGAGTGAGTGGGACCAAGCTCAGCAGGCTGCAGGCACAAGGTCTCAGGCTGCAGCTGCAGGGGGCTGCAGGGGAGCAGGAGCCACAGGTACCCCAGAGTCTAGCAGGACTAGTGTGGAGGTATCAGGAGGCCACTTGGGGTGCCTGGGGTACAGGGCTCTCAAGAAATGAGGCCCCCCTTTCTTTGAACATGGGGAGTTCCCAGCAGTTCTGAGCCAGGCAGAGACCTGGGTCCTGAGTACCAGAGTATTTACATGGTGCTTTGAGGCAGAGACCAGCAGCTGGAGACCAGGGAAGAAGCTGACCTGGTGATCCAGGGAAAGCCATGGCCCAGCTAGGTGGGCAGCTCCTGGTCTGGGATTAGGCTGTGCCCAAATACCAAGACTTTCCAAGGAGCCCTGTGGTCAGCAGATGGGATGCCGGGAAGCCAGAGGTAAAGACTGCCCACATAAGACAGGCAGGCAGGACATGGTAATGAGTTGCAAATATTTGTTGCAGAGAAACCCAGGGCTGGGGATGGTCAAAAAAGGAGGGGCCCACAGAGTGTCTCAGGCTTCTGGGTCACAGTATCAATGATAGGAGTGTCCTCAGTTTGCTATACGACCTTGGCCTGTTTAGGTACCAGTAAGGAAAATTCTTGCCTGGAGTCCTCCAAGGAACTTCTGTGTCTGTGTAGTTTTGAAACTCCACAGAAGTCCGAGATAGAAGGGCCCTCGGTGCCTAAGCCTGGGCGCTTCATAATCTGAAGGAGAAACACTGAGTCCCAGAGAGGAACTGCGCCTGCCCAGTCCCATAAGCCAGGCCCAGACCCAGGTCTCCTGATTCCCAGTCTGATTAGATGAGGTCTCAAAGCACATTCCCTCCTTTTCTTCCAAGACTTGTGCTCAGATTCTATGGGGGTCATTTGATGCAGTCCCTATGGCTAGACACTCCCACCTTAATTTCCACCCCCTAGGAGGGAGTGTTCACAGTGCCTTCCTGGTCTAAATCAGTCCAGACAGTGCCGGGGGAACTTCCTTGAGTCTACCTTGCTCTCTCCAGCTGCAGCCATCCTGCATGGGGATGTGTTTTGGGTAGGGCATTGTGAGGAGCTACTGGTGAGGAGAGGGTGGTCTACCTGGCTCAGCCTGATGCCTGCCTCCCCACCCCCACCCCCCCAGCGTTGCCTCGTTTGGTGAGGTCATCCTTTCTCTGGGAGGCTTGCTTCCAGGGGCTCCTGTGGAGTCCTCGTCAGGTATTCTCCCAGTAAGGAGTCCAGCCACTTCTGGAAGGTAAGTCTTCCCCTGGGTCAGCAATCTCAGGGTCTCAGGGTAGGGGGCTCCTCCAGCTACCCAGCTCTGCATGGTGGGGACCCTGGTCACTGCTCCCTAGCTGTAAGCTGCAGGGAGAGTTCCCTGCTGGTTTCCTGGTGGGAAAAGTCAGATCAGCCCCTGGGACCGTGCCACCACCTCACCTCGGGGGACATGAGGGATAAAGCATCATCCCACCCCAGTAGGGAAATCAGGCGAGTCTGAACGTGCCCCTGAGCCTCTGCTCCTGGCCTCTTGGCTCCTCCTCCGGTCCTGCCTCATCCCTGAAACATCCTCGCCTTTCCCAAGAAAGGCTCATGGAGGGTGTGCCCCGCGGGTCAGGACAAGAGGGGACAAACATTTGCTGAGTTCCTGCTGGTGATTTGTGAAAATGTCTCCTGTGTCAGTCCTCAGAGCCACTTTGCTCAATGTGGATGTCACCAGCCCCGATGACTAGCTGAGACCCCAAATTGCCAATCCACTAAGTGGGGGAACCAGGGCTTGAATGTAAGTCTTTCTGAATCCACATTCACTGCTTTTCCCAGGCTTTCACCATTCGTAGATTCATTTCTTTAAAAAAATGGTCGCAACTGATGAGAATAACTGTACATATATTTCAGCTAGCGTGTAGTAGGGGCTCAATAAATATTTGTTGAATGAATAAGTGAACTAGTTCTTAGGGGCTGGGGGCCTGGATGAGAAGACCTGCCCTTATTGGCATTGAACCCCAGCTCAGAGAGGAAGTGCCCCTTGCAGATCTGAGGGCAGAGACACCCTTGTCCCTTGCAACTAACTGGGGTGTTATATCCTTTCCTTAGACCCCCACCATTGAGAGATAGACAAGGAAGCGTGAGGCAAGGAAGACAATCAGGATTTGGATAGGGGCTGAATTAATAGTGGGGTGTCCCCTCTGTGGGCTCCTGGGTCTGGCCCTCCCATGTGGTTCTCAAGCCTCTGCCCCCTGCTCTGCTGGGAATACACCCCTGGAACCCCTCATCTGCAGGCTCCAGGAAGCCACCTTACATGTGAGCCTGGGCTGAGCCTGGCTTTGGGCTCCTCAACCCCTGTGAATTGTTGTCACACAAATTCCATGTTGTCATTGACTAGTTGTGTGGTTGTTTCCTCATTGGACCTGGAGTTCCTTGAGAACAGGGCTTGTCTGGTTCCTCTCTGAGTCTGCAGCTCCCATGACACAGCCAGGGAGGAAGGTTGTTGAATGAGTAAATGAATGGATGAATGAATGAGCAAGCGAATGAATGAAAGAAACAGTGCAAATATCCCCAGTTGGCAAACCTTGGGTCTCAGTTCTGCCACCAGCTGGCTGGGTGACTTTGGGCAGAGCCCTGTTCCACTCTGGTTTCAAATACCCCATCTGTCCACTGGGGTAATGGGACCCTCTAGCCACCCCTCAGAAATGGAGTTAGGGCGGGGCTGAGCACACAGGCTTGTACTGCTCAGCATGAAGCTGGCCCCCACCCTGTCTGCTTAGCCCTGAGCCCCATGAGGGAGAATGGGGGAAGGACCTATCAAATTGCTTCAGCCCCAGTATCTTCACATCACGTCATCTCAGAGATGTTCCATCTCAGCTCTGATCTCTCTGCTCCGAGCAAGACTGCTTGGCCTGCAGACCCACTGACATCAGCCAGGTTTGATGGGGGCAGGTCTCACAAACCACCCCCAGGGTCAGACACCAGCAATGCCCTGCAGGTGAGCAAGGCTGCGCCACTCTCCATTGTCTTCCCACACCTCGTTTTCATTTGGTCACTCAGGAAAGCAGGACACAGCGGGAAGGGCCGGACTGCTCCTGGGCACTCAGTGGCCAGTCGCCCAACTTGGAATTTGAAATCAAGCCTTAAACTCCAAACTGGCATATTTTAATACCCAGTGTTGCCTGAAAGTATGAATCTGGACAAGCGGGTGATTTCTTCTCATGTCTTTTATCTGTTTCAAGAAGATAACTACTGCCCAGTATTCCCGAAGGTGCCTGGAGAGATAGAGGGGCTGCTTGGCACTGTGGGAAAAGTGCTAGATGAGGAGCCAGGCTGGCTCTGCCGTTCCTGGGCCTCAGCAATCTGTCTGTACAAAGAAGGGCGCTGGCTATTCCGTTTCTCACCTGTCCCTTCATTCTCACCCCATCAGCCTCACAGCGAGAGTGGTAGCTACAGTAACATCCTGTGTACTGGCCACTTTGCAGGCCTGGGCTGGGCTGTGGGCATCAAGAGAGGGCCTAGTCCCCATCCCCAGGGGGCTTGAGGTTCTCCAGGGGAAAGTACATCTATCTGTCCACCCATCCATCCACCCGGCAAACGTTTACCCAGTAGGGCCGCTGTCCCAGGCCTAGGCGATCCCCATAGGGGGGGTCTCCAAGCTGCCCCTGGTGTAGACATTTCTTCCCAGGTCTAGTTTCTTATATTCTTATATTATAGATGCCTGAACTTTGCCACTTGGGTGTTTTGCAGGCTCCTCAAACAGGAACACTTGAGCACAGCCCGCCTCCAACACCCCCAACCTCTTTGTCTTCCAGTTTTCCCCAGGGCAGTAAATGACCCCTCAAATTTCAGCATCTTTCCAGACTCCTTTCTCCCCCTCACTCCCCTCTGACACTCAAACAAGCAAGCAGTAAACTCTGAGGATACTCCCTCCAAATAAGTTCCTGCCATTACTAATTTCCTCCACCTCCACTGTCACTACACGCATCAAACCCTCATCATTCAAGTTTTAATTGAAGCATGTCTGTACCCCACTGGTCCCTCTCGCCTTCCTCCAATGGCAGCAGGTGTCTTTCCAAAGCAGACCTGACCATGTCTCCCTCTGCTTTAGACTCTTCCAGGCTCTCTGTTGCCGGTAGACTAAAGCTGCGTTCTGTGGGTCAGGACCTGGCCATGCCCACCTTCCTGGCCTCAATCTGCCCTGCTGCCCTTTACACCCGGACTTCTTCCAGCTCCTCAAATGCCTGCCTCAGAGCCTTGGCTTGTGTTGTCTTTGCTTGGAAGACTACTTCTCTCTGCCCCTCTGCCCCCACCTCCCGGCATCCACTGCTGGCCAGCTTCCTCCCTCCCTCCGCTCTCAGTGTAAACAGCTTTCATGGAGCTGTCTTAGCTGACCTCTTCCATCCACTTAGGTTCCCCTGTGTACTCGATGACCGCCTCGCCCCACTCCCTCCCTCAGGCCATCCCATCTTCTCCATTTTCTACCTTCTTTCTCTCTGCCCATATTTATTAAGTTCCTACTACGGACCAGGTGTAGAAATACAGTGAGGAACATGAGTAAACAGGGGACTTGCCCTCATGGACTTGGAATCTAATGAGGAAACCTTACATTAAACAAAGAAACGTCCAATAACTAACCACAAATTGGAACAAGCATTTGTCACTTCTCGCATAGCATCTGTCACTTTGGCTCCCCTGAGAAGTAGCCTCTGAAATGGAGAGTGGCATGCAGTGTGTGTATTAAGAATACCCCAGGGGCCGGTCCAGTGGCGCGGTGGTTAAACGCTGGTTTGGGAAGCCAGGGGCCCCGGTTCGGGTCCCACATAGGAGGGCCAGTGACACTGCCCTCAAAAAAAAAAAAAAGAATGCCCTGGACTTGGGTGAGGCAGTCCTTGTGTGAGGCAGTTTTCTTCAGCAGAGCTAGGCCCCCAGCAGGCTGACGGAGGGCTGTCAGTAGTACTTCCTGCAGTAGTCCCCCAGCACTTCATTCCTGAGGAGGGGCCTGGCCAGCCCAGCACAGCAAATGTGAGGTACATGTCATCACCCACACATGACATGCAGGGAAACTGAGGCTCACAGATGTTCTGAGATCTGTCTGTGATTGTGTGGCTCCCGGGCCTCAGCTTGTCTTTCCACTCCCAAACTTTCTCTGCCCTTGGCACCTGCTTTTACCCTTGGGGAACATGGAGGCTACTGAGCGCCGGCAAGTCTGAGGACTTGGTCCCTCTGCCAGGTGATCTCACCTGGTGCTTGGAGGGGCATTTCAGAAGCTGCGTGTGGGGACACAGAGGGAGGGACCCTCAGGCCTCCTGCTGGGGTTTCACAGCCTCAGAATGCCCCTTACTTGCCCCTTGGTGGCATCTCTGGCCCCTCTACCCTTCAGAAGCACAGCCGAGGTTCTGGCTGGGAGCCAGCAGGTGATGTAAGTTTTAGGGGAAAGGCAGGTGAGCCAGAGTTGGGCCCTGTCATTCCCAGGATCCTGGGTTAGATAGGCTGAACAACAAAACAAAACAAAACACCCAACTCCCCAGCCATCTGGAAGTATTTATCAAGTGCTTCACTTGTGCTCTACGTACACTGCAGGGAGTTCTCACAACTCTGTGAGGAGGTACAATTTATTAGCCCATTTTAAAGATGAAGGCACTGAGGCTTGGTGAGCTCCAGTGACTCAAACAGTGGTATCCCGCTAATAAAGGATGGATAGTAGGAACCTAGACAGGAAGAGAATTCTAAATGGAGGGTAGGCGTGGAAGCTAGTATGTGCCCAGCCCTTGAGCCACAGCCACTTTTTCAGAGCCCTAGCAGCCCTAGGAGGGGTGAACAGGAAGCACCCACCCCACCCCCGCCTGCCAGTCAAGGCCGGGCCAGGGCATCTCCAGTCCATACTTGGAGGTGTGTTGGGGATTGGCAGGTTAAAACTGCCTCAGCTACTGAGCCCAAAGTGGATCTTGTCTGACCCTTTCATCCCAGCTTCTACTGAGCCCTGGTGTAGAGGAAAGAGAATAAGGGGGAGTAGAGACACTGCCTCCCCAACCACCCAGCATGGCCACTGGCTACAGAGCAGGGGAAGTTCCACCTTCGGTAACAAGGCTGGGGCCTGATGTCCTGCCACCTGCCCCATGTGGAAAGCATCCTTCTAGGGCCGGATGTAGAGGGCAAGGTCAAGGGCTTATTATCAAGAAGTCTTTCCTTACCGGAGGTCGGGACTGGCCTGGAGCCACTTGAATGTTGTCTTGGCGTGGCGACTTTGGGCTGAGTTCAGATGTTGTTTTATCTTGTAAGTATTTAGCATGTGCCCAGCCCTTCATGGGGGCTTGTAAATCGGTGGTCTCATGTAATCCACACAGCGGCCCAGTGAGGGAGAGATTATCACTCCCACTGCCCTGATGGGGAGATTGAGCACCAGAGAATCGAAGGGATGGCTCACTCCCAGCCGGGGGTTCCCTGGAGTTTTCCTAGCTCCTTCCCCCAAAGATAACACCCATCTCTTACAAGCCCTGGGGGAGGGAGCAAATATCAGTGGGTAGGAGACTTTGGTTTGGCTTTCATGCTTGCTGGGGAGAGATTTCGATTGGGCCTGGCAGCCCTCACTTTCCCCATCCATTAAATGGGTATTAGTGCTAGAGTAGTGCCAATACATAAACTGTCTTTCTGGATGCTGTGTGGCTCAGCACAGGCCTGGGGCCTGGCGCACAGGAGGGGCCCTGCAAAGGTTGGTTGGTATTTCAGGGTGGGTAAGGGAAGGGGAGGCAGACCAGAAAATCATCAGCTCCTCTACCTCCTTTAGGGCCTGCACTCCTCGCCTCTTCCTGACAAGTCCCTCGGCAGTGCATGGGTCCCCTGTGTGTGTTCCGTGTGGCATTCATGCGCAACTGTGCTGCTTCTGCCCTCAAAGCAGGGCCCCCAAGGGCCCCCAAAGCCATGTCTCCCCTTCAGGTCGGGGCTCAACCCAGCAGGTTCTGTTCATGGTGCCTGATTACTTAATGAGCTTGGCATCAGGGTTTGAATAATTGCCCCATAAAGTATGTAAATCTAATCATAACAACACCATGCTGGGCAGCTTGCATTCTCTCAGCTCTCAGGTGCCCTGGTCCTGGGACAAAGCTTTCGTGGGAACCATACCACCCAGCTCCCTCAGAAACTTTTTTGAAATTATAACTACAATGTGTACCTTGGCCTCAGCAATTACAATTGCACAAAGGGCTCCCTGCCCCATTCCATCTGAGCCTCACACAATAGTAACAAGCGAACATTTATGGAGTGCTTACAGTATGCCAGGCATAGTTCTAATCATTTTACATATGTTAACTCATTTAATCCTCCACCATAATCCTGGGAGATAATCACTATTGGAGCCTCTGTGTCACAGGTGAGGAAAGTGAACCTCATAGGGTTTTAACAACTTGCCTAAGGTCACACAGCTACTAACGTGAGAAGCCAGGAAATTCTGCAGGAGGGAAATGGAGGCACAGAAAGGTGTAAAAGACTTGTCCAACATCTCATAGTACTTTGGGTCTCACCAGGTTTCCTGGGAGTCCTCAGCCATGTTTTGGGGTCTGTGCGGGCCCGAGTGTCATCGTGACGTGTTACTGTGAGGCTAAGTGTGTGTGTGTGTATTGGGGGTGTGGACCAGGGCCTCATTCTGGGAAAGTCAGGGGAAGCAGCCAAGGCAAAGAGCTATTTTAAGGCTCCCCTGCCCGCCCTGCTCTCCACACAGCCCCTCTGCTGAGCCAGGCTACAGCGGCCCAGGGCCCAGGCCAAGCATGGTGAGTTTTGTTCCGAGAGCAGAGGGAAGTCTTGGCTCCAGGACATTCACACCCAATGAATTACTTCAACGCTAGATTAGACTTGCAGGCTTGGAGCAAAGTGATAATAGGGCCCAATTAAATTAATTTATATAGCCTCTGGGCTGCGGGCCCCTCCCTTGGTGGTGGGGCAGGCCTGACCCACTGCACCTTGGCCCCCAGACCCAGCCCACGCTGGGAGTTCAGGAAGGCAGTTGGGAGGTGGTGTGGGGGCTGCCCCTCCTGTGGTGGGAGCTGCACAGGGAGAGGCCAGGACTGTTGTTTTATTTAGTTTTCAGCCTGATGTGCAGGTTAGAGAAAATGGCCCTCGTTAAGCAAAGACTTCAGGAAGCTGATTCTTGGTTAGAGAAAGTGAGGCCTGGCAGGCCTGGCTAAGGAAGCTCCCCAGGGTCCTAGGAGGGACCTTGAAGAGGTCATTTAGGGAGGTCCTCAGCCCGTGTCCAGGTCTCGGTCCCTCTGTACCCCCAGGCAAGGGGACACGTGGCTGTCTGGGTGGGTGTAAGAGAAGGCTGGGCACCTGAGCTATAGGCTGGCCTCTGCCAGCAACTTGCTATGTGAAGGATGTACTTGAACCCTTCTGGGCTTAGGATGAAGGCCGCCTCCTTCACGGGCTCAGAAAGTCCTCACGACCCAGCGCCTGCCTGCCTATCGTGTCTCATCTCCTGGCCCTCTTCCTTCCAACATGACTCCTACCCTAACTCCAGATGCAGAACTGCTGAATCCATCTGCAGTTCCCTGGATGGCATGCTTTGCACTTCTGCATACCCCCTTTCTGGGCTTTTGCCGTTTCTGTTCCCCTGCCTAGGATATCCCTTCCCCACATTTTCCCTAGACAGCATCTGGCCTTTTCCTATCCTCACACTTAACCCTATCTCAGGGTCTGTCTTGCCAGGAAATAGATTTTTGGAGGGCAGGGGCAGATCTGATCACCCCTGTGGCCCCAGGGCCAGGACAGGGCCTGGCACAGAGGTGGCATCAGGGGAGGTTAGATAACCTTGAGTGCCACCTGCAGAGCCAACACTGTGACTCTGTCATGGTCTCTAGCTCAGTCCTGGGGGGATGACTCAGCTGCATGGGCTGTGCTGGGTGAAGAGCCTGGGTCTCCTGTAAGATGGCTTGGCCGGTGACGTGAGACGAGTTTCAGTTTCCCATTCTGCCAAAAGTGGGACTTGGTGTCCTGCATCGGGTGCTCAGGATTCCAGCAGTTTCTGGTGTAAGTCTTGCCGCATGAAGCAGAAGTTGGTGCTGAGGCCCTGAAGCTGGGGTGACAGAGGTGGGCCCTCTGTGCTGAGTGCCAGCCTGCAGGGTGCAGGAGGGACTTCCCAGGAACAGGGCCTCTCTGTTGGGTTTCTCCTGGGTGGCTCATTCCACAGATTGTTATCGGGTACTCGGGTACTCATTTCTTCCAGGGACACCCCAACTGCCATCTGTGGGATTGGGAGCATCTGCCAGGCCTGCATGGCTCTGAACCCTAGAGCCCCCCAGGGATTCTGGGGGTAAGGAGTCAACCTCACTTCTCCCTGCACCAACCCACTGTTTTTCAAATCCGAATCAAGGGGCTTGGACTTCACCAATATGGGAGTCCATGCAAAGCAGGAAATGGCCTGGCCAGGTGGGGGTGCTGGTGAGAAGCCTGTTCTGTGATGCCTCCATGTCGGGTCCCTACATGCAGGTCCTTCTGCCCCCAGGCCAGGCCCATCTCTTCCCCCAGCACAGAAGAACCACTTTGTCTCTCTCAGTCTTTCCAATAAGCCATGGATTCTGTAGGGCAGTGGGGCCAACCTTGGAAAAACTGCCCTCTCCACCCACCCCATCCCTGAGGAGGCAGGGCTTTTGGGGGTTGTAAATTTATTGCGGAAGCTGAGGGCTGGCGTCTGCTGCAGGCAGTCTTTGAACCTCAGCCTCACACTCAGCACCCACCAGGGCCTTTCCTCCAGCCAGGGGGAGGAGCAGGCCCTTGGCCAGAAAATGAAAGGCCACCCTGAGGGGAAGTGGGGAACAGGAGCCTGAGTAACTTCCCCTGATCCTCAGCTCACCTCTCCACAGCCCCAGAGGCAGGCCTTGCTAGCTGAGCTGCAGGAATAGCTGACTTGAAGGGGGAGCCTAGGCCAGCTCAGGCCCTCTGCCTCCTCTTCATCTTTCTTCGGTCAAGACATCTAATGGGATGGGACTTAGAGCCTAGAACCCCATCCTCCTAACTCTGCCTGCTTTGGTTCTCAGTTTCCTTTTCTGTAACAGTAAGGGATTAGATAATGTCATCTCTAAGTTTCACTGGGCGTCTAATGTTCCACGGTGTTACACTTTCTTAGCCCCTTGTGTGTGCCAATGCCAGGGTCAAGAGAGATGCCAGGGGCCTGTTGGTGTGTGTGTGTGTGTGTGTGTGTGTGTGTGTGTGTGTGTGTGGTGATGGGGAGGGTGGGAGGCAGGGAGTGGAGGTTCACCAGTTCGCTCACCCCAAGGCAGGAAAGACTTTCCATAGTGGGTGAGAGTTGGGTTGAGGACTGGAATTACCGATGCATTCATGTATTGATTAGACAAACATGGAGTGCCTACCATATGTCAGAAAACATACTAGATGGTGTGTGTGTGTGTGTGTGTGTGTGTGTGTGTGTGTGTGTGTGTGTGTGTGTAAAACAGGAATGAAGAAAGATATCACCCTGAGAACAGAAGTTTTCAAATGGACATGGAGGGAGGGCATTCTAGGCAGAAAGAGCACTAAGAGAAGTCAGTGACTTATGAAAGGGCATCATGGGTTTGCAAAAGGATAGAAAGTAGTGTGTCACTGAAGCAGGAAAGAGATGAATGTCTTCTGGTGTAAACTGCTTTGGAACCCAAGAGATACAAGGTCTATCCCAGCTCTGTTTTTACTGGTTGTGGGACTTTGAGGAAGTTGTTTAAATTGTCTATCTAGCCTCAGAGTTTGTAGAAAATGGGATATAATTTTTACCTCTCTGGGTTGTGGATATTAAGTGAAAGAAGGTAGGTAAAGCACCCAGCCCAGTGTCTGGCGGAGATCAGGATACATGTAGTCAGTGGGTGTACCACAAATAAGCAGAACTAACTAACTTCCTTTCTCTCTCTCTCTCTCTCTCTCTCTCTGAAAGATTTTTTATTGGGGAATTGGGGAAGGGGAACTGTCACGTCCTGCGTGGCAAGGGCAAGTGGGACACGAGAGGGGCGACGCAGATTAAGGAAAAACAAGAGACAGAAGAAAGATAAAAGCGAGACCAAGGGACTCAGCCAAAGACGACTGAGCCCAAGGGACTCAGCCAAAGATGACTGAGCCCAAAGGACTCAGCCAAAGACGACTGAGCCCAAGGGACTCAGCCAAAGAAGACTGAGCCCCGAATCGGGTCAGCGCTTAGCTTTTATTGAGAATTTTCAAGGAAACAAACTGTAACAAATCATTAACGGTGGTTTGTAGTTCTCAGGATTTACACAGTCCTCTACTCCCCTGAAAGTGCTCTTTCCAGGGTGTACTGTGACTTACTCTTCCGTTAAAGGATTACCTTGTCTTTATTATGATAATTGCTATGAAACCCAGACTCGGTTTCTGTAAGTCACCTAAAGAATGTTTACTAAAGCTATCTTGACTATCTAGAAGTCATCCTAAATTCTAGCAGTTAAACACAATCATAAAACTCACAGTATACTTGAGCTATACCAAAAGACTAGGAGTGGCTGTGTTTAAGGTAAAAGCATCTAAAATCTATTCGTTTGTAAATAACAATACCTAGCAACCAAAAGGGTTTCACACCTCTTATCCTACAGAGGGCTGCATCCGTTTCTCAGTCAAAGCTTCAGTATCTGTTGCTGCAACAAGGCACTGGGCAAAGGAATTTACACAAGGCTGATTAACAATTCCATGGTCAGCGGATGTCTTAGAGCTGCCTCTTACCCGGAACTCTCATGGCCTGAAGACTTAATCTTTCAGGAGACTATTCACAGTAGGGCCCTTAGGCAAATGCATCAGCTTCTCACAGGCCTGAGTTTTCTGGCCTGAGTTTGTCAGAGGCCTGTGCCTCAGTTTCCAAGGGGCTTGAGTCCTCAATATCTCAGTTCAGGGGTTCCCCACGGAACTACTGCCTGGCTTGGGTTGTCTCCCCACTGTTAGGAGATCTTACCCGTCCTTGGCTGCGTAGTTAGCTCATTGGGGCACCACAGGAACATATCACAAGTGTAGTAAATATATTGTCTCCTATAGAAGAAAAGGCACATGGGTTCATAGAGGCAGGAGATATTACATGACCAACCATAAGGCAGCACCCCTAATATCCAGTGCTGAGCAGGGCAATGTGGCCTTGTCAGACACTGGGGTGCTGTCAGCTTCCCACAGGGAACAGCCAAGTTGTTGTCTTTTTGTTCTTCAGTCTATTGTGGAGGACACCGCTTCACTGGCCCATGTTGGTATTATGGTCATTGTGCTCTTCCTGGGTGAGGCAATCGGTTGCCGGCCATTGTACGGCCCCTCACGGTAGCTCATGGCAGCTCATGCCAGCCTACGCCGTCGCCGGCCACTCATGGCAGCCCAGCTCCAGGTTGAACTGTTGTTCACAATCTTAGCCGTAGCAGATTCAGCTTACTGGAGCATGTGGGAATCGAATTGGCAGCCCCGCTGTTCAGAGCTTGCACTCTTACCTACTGAGCTACTTGACCAGCCCGGCAGAACTTTCTATTAGCCCAAATAGTCTTACTCTGGAAGCAGCTGCCAGATGAGGAGTAAGCTCCCTGTCACAGGAGGTGTACAAGCTGAACTATGTTTTATCGTTCAGGGAAGCTATGGGAGGAGAGCTTGAACTAGGCATCTCTGAGGTCTTCTAGCTCTCAAGTTTATAATTCTACCAAACGCTTATGGCCATCTGTCCCAAGACATCCTTGTAGAGGTTTGGAAGTAGCATCCTTATCCCCTGAGTTTGTTCTTCTCCAGGCTGACCTGGCCTAGAAACCTCAACATTCTCCACATATGCTGGGTTCCAGAACTCTCACCTCCCTGGTCACTTGTCTAATCATAAAGTTTCACTTCCACACTGGTCACCACTCTATAGGAATCTAGTCAGTATGAAGTAGATTGAGAAAATCACCTCCCTGGATTTGGATACAATATCTCTATTGATGTGACCAAAGAAACCAGTGGTTGTTTGGCAGCCTGCATTCCACTCAGCTGCAGCAGGGAGACCCACTCACTTTGGCTTGATGCTCTCAGCCATCTCAAGATTTGTAGCACAGAGCATTCCAGAGAAGTGATAAATCCTTGTAGTATGAATGAATGAAGTGTCTGACTTTTGGCTCAGGTTGACCATGAGAAGGGAAATCAGGAGAATTAGGGGGTACAGAGAGATCTTTGCAGCTGGGGGTTGTGTTGCAGATTTTCCTTGGGAGCTTTGAATACTTCCTGTCTCCCTATTCATCATCACCCCATCCTTCTGGTTGCTCTCTGTCTTCATAATACCCTTCTGTGGGGGATGGAACAGAAGGCTAATAGACTCATAGAATCACAGGTTGTCAGCACTGAGAGGCCTCTACAGAGTTCCTGTTTAACCTCTTCATCATACAGATGGTGAAACCAAGGCCGGAGTCAAGAGAGACTGGCAACGCTTCCTAGTTATCCAGGAAGTTCCTGATGGGAGGCAATGCAGGCAGATGGTGAGGACCAGATTGGATGATGTAAGTGTGAGTGACCCCTGACCATGGCGGCCAACTTGCACGGTCTCCAGGTTAATCCCATCTACCACCACCCCCACCAAGAGCCTTGCAGAACCTCAAAACAATCTCTGGGTTCAGCAACCCTGGCAGAGTCCCAGACCTCAAACCACAATGGAGGACCCTGGCAGGGGTGTGGGAAAGCCTCCATTCTGGGTGTGATCACAAGGCTAGCTGAGGGAGAGGGCCCCCAGCTCGGGTTCCGGTTCTAGTGGCTTTGCCCCTGTTCTCTGTGTGACCCCAGGGAAGGACCTATCCCTTTTGGGGCCTCAGTTTTCCCATCTGAGAAATGAAGATACCAAACTGGGCTCAGAGGCCCCTGAGCTCTCACCCGCTGTTTATCTGAATGCTTTAGCAGGGAGGAGTCTCTGCTTACCTTCGGCAATCCCGGCCTTGGCACCCGCCAAGCACCGCCCCTTCCCCCCTCTCATCTAATCCTGGGGTCCCAGGCCTGTCCTCCTGGGAGAAATTGCTGTGATTTAAGGTTCCAGATTTCCTGGACCATTAGTGTCATGATACTTTATATCTGGGCCTCGATTGCTTTTTAATTAAAAACGAATCCCTCCCAATCCCTAGTTTTACGTGCATCTCCGGGAGACTGCGGAAACTCCTCTCAGCTGATGCTTGGTGTAGCCCTGCTCTCTGCTTTTCTGTTTCCTCCCTCGAATCCCCAGCTCCCCTTGTTTTAGGAAGAGAAGGGTCTGGAATTCTTTATGGACTTCGAGTCCAAGTATTCTTTGAGTTAGGTGCTTCGGCCCCAAATTGCATATCACAGAAACCCAGCACCCCACAATTTGAAGGCAGGTCTGTGCAGAACAGGAAAAAGGGATGGCCTCAAACCAGTTCTGGGATTGGCACTCACCTCCAGCCCAAGTAGGAGATGAGGCAGGAGCTAGAAGGACAGGCTTGGGGTGCAAGGACTGTCCCCTACTCACGGCAAGTCCTAGAGTTGGGATGTGTGTCTGATTCTCCCCTGACACACTTCTGAAGCCTGGAGACTAGAGGGAGAGGACAGGGGCTGCACGGTTAGCCGTATCTTGCCGAAGTTTGGCAGACAAGGAAGCAAGCTTCCTGTGGGCCAAAATGGACACTCTGGAATGCAGTGGGGCTCAAATCATTTAGTAAGGATCAGTCCCAGGAGTCTGCGGCCTGCCAAGGTCAGGTGACCCCAACAGAAAGCATCCCCCTGAGGCTGAGGGAGAATGGGAGACATAAGCTGGAAGGGGGGGCATCACCCCTGTCAACAAATTGTTTCTTAGCAAGGAGTGGGGGGTGGGGGAGGCTCACTGAAAAATCCACAGTGTACCCAAAGAGAGGAAGCGAGGTTTTGGACATTGCCATGGTGAGAGGGGCCCCGAGTCTGATTCTCACAGCCCCAGCTAAGCCCTACGGTCCTCATTTTATGCCCATTCTCCCGCTCTCCCTCCATTCCAGACCTGATTCTGATGGTCAGGGAGGCAGAACATAGGCAACCCCCTAACCTCCTCCCCGCTGCCTGTGGCTAAACCTGGAAATGGGCCTGAGCTGGGAGAGGAGGAACTCTGAATTGGGAGTGAGCGTGACCTACTAAGGTCAGAGCAGGGGCAGCCATCAGCAGCTGAAAATGAGATTGTCCCTTAATACCTAACATAGAGCAGGAAGGCTGGGGTCCCTCCAGGTGCCTTTCAGAGCTGGAAAGGGAGAGTCAACAGGGCAGGTTTGAGAGACAGTGGTGAAAAAATAAAATGTTTTTACTTGTACACCACAGAATCCAGCATGGTACACAAGCCAGTTATATATACATTGTTTTGTTGAATCTCACAGCCATTGCAGGGGTCAGTTTTATCATTCTCAAATTACTGATGAGAAAATGGAGGTTCAGAGACACCCAGCGATGTGCCCAGGTCCTTGATTCAGGATTTGAATGGATTCAGTGTCTGGGCAGAAGTTTCTAGCTGAGTATTTTTTCTCAGTCTTCAAACTCAATCCCCAGAGATGCTGACTCAGGAGATCAGGAGCGGAGCCGAGGACTCTGCATTCCCGCAAGCTCCTGGGAGACTCTGGCACAGATAGGCAGTCCAGGGAACCCCTTCCGGGACTCCCCCTCCCCCTGCTCGATGCCCCAGCTCCAGAATGCCCAGGCCAGAGGACACACATTCCCTGCGCCCTCCAGTCCCCATTCATGTCTTATGAATGAACATATAGCATGTGCTAAGAGTGGTCATTGGTGACTCCAGAGCTAGAGTTCAGCACTGGAAACCCAATTCTGCTCCCTCTTCATTCTGTGACCTTTGAGGCACTTCTGTCCATGCCTCAGTGTCCTCACCTAACATGGGATAGTTTGAGGACCTACCACGTAAGGTAGTTGTGAGTATTCATTGAGTTGGCATATGTAACTCAAAGATATGTCACATGTCATATATGGGGGACATGCACTCCATAAGTGCTGTTGGGTTGTTGGAATTGTCATGACACATTTTTGCAACGGAAAACATAGAAAAAATACGTCATGACTTTTCTGACAACCCAAGAGTTATCGTTATTAATAGTAGTAGTAGTGGCAGCATTACCCGTGTGAGTGCAGCACATAGGGGCTGGGGGAACTGTAGGGCAATGATAGGTCTACATGGGCCAGGTTGAGGGGGGTCTTGAAAATCAGGTTAGATAGTTTGAGGGGCGGGTGCTGTGTGGGTGTGGGTTGAGGAGCTGAGGTTTCTGTTGGAAGACACTTGGCAATCCATGAACAAGAAGACGGTGAGCTAGATTGGAGTAAGCCCCAGAGAAAAGCCACCTTGGTGGTGACAGGATGTGCCCATCCATTGGGTCAGTGGTCAGTGCCATCTTGCCTGGAGGACAAAGCAGGGATAAAATAATAGCACCTATGGGCCACCTTTATCATGCTTGATCCTCACAAAACCCACATGAGGTAGAAATAGCTGCTATTATTATTCCCACTGTAGAGATGAGAAAATTGGGAGCCGGCTGGTTGAAGTACCTTGCTTAAGGTCACAGGGCTCACAACAGAAGCAGGATGAAACCTGGGCAGACTCTGAAATCTGTACCTTTAACCACTGCCCCCCATGGAAGGGAAGCAGAGGGAGGCCTCTTTGGCTCACTCCCTATTATACCTCTCTGAGAAACACAGGGGGTCTGCCTGGGTTGGGGACAAGGCCAGCCCTTCAGCTCACCAAGCAGCACCTTCTTGGTCAGACCTTTCCCTGAGTCTCTCAGGCCATAGGAGCAGCAAGGCCAGCAGGGGGATATATCCCGGTAGCCCAGTCCTATTGGCCTCAACAGCTCATGCTTTGGTTTTGGGGCCCAGTTGCTCCCTGGTGAGCTCAGGGTTCCTGGGTCAGGGGATCCTGGGCGGTCTCAGGGCTTGTAAGCCATCTGCAGTGACTTTATGAGGCTGCCGTGTTCACAGGGCCCGTAAAAAACATTGACTCTGAAGCCCTCAGAGTTTCCATGTCTCCTCGGCCCGGGGCCAAAGTGAGAGGAACGAAGAGCCTCAGGAAGCAGCTCTTGGTGGGGCAGCTCCCCAGGCTGGTGCCAACCCCAGGGCCCACCGGTGGGTCACCATGAGAGCCAGCCTCAGGGCAGGCGAAGAAGCGTCTTATCAGCCCTCACAGCCCCTGTAGCTGTGTGTGTGTGGTGGGGGAGGGACGTTCTTTTTTTTAAGAACTTCATTTGCCTTCATTTGATTTTATAAAACGCCTTATATTCTCATTTTACAGAATAGGAAACTGATACTCAGAGAGGTGAAAGGACTTGAAGAATGAAGTGGCCCTGGAGAAGATAAGGACGAGAACATGCCTGTTTGGGGGGCCACTACCACCCCAATTACAGAGGGAGACTCTTGTACCTAAGAAATTACATCCAAAGCTGAGGTGTTTATTCCCCCACTGTATATAAAAAGAATCACGTAAACGTATTTTTAGGCTGCAAAGTTTGGGGGGCGGGGGAAAATAGGAATTGCTTTGGTTTCACAACAACAGCCCTGAGAGCAGACAGGGCAGGTGAGGGCACTGAGGGGACAGGCACTACTGGAAGCCACATGGTGTGCTGGTGGCAGGCTGGCCTGGGCCATGTGGGCAAGAGCAAGGCTGTCTGGAGTGGAGGCCTGAGCTCTCAGCAGGCCCCCTGCCCCTCTGGACTATCAGAGGGGTTGCCTTTCAGCTGGCTGGATCTCTGGCCTGCAAACACTTTCTTCCTCCTGATAGGAACCACTCTGGTCCCCAGCAGCTCTGTGGAAAGAGTCTCAGGACCAGAGACACCAGGTTTTCAGGAGGGAACCCTGTTTCTAGCAGTCCTGGCCAAGGGCCCATCAGAGAGAGTGGTTCTTCCATCCCTGCCTTGATGGGGAGCTCACTCCTGTGAGGGCAGCACCTTTGTGTGGGGCCACTCTGCCTGGGAGAAGGTCCTTGCAGACACTCGTTCAACCTTTAACTTCCCTGTGCCTCCTTTCTAGTGTTCCTCGCTTTGCCCATGGGGACCCCACTCATTCATTCCCTCAGCAAATATTTGTGAACTCAGTGTGGGCAGAGCCTATGTCTGCCATGCCCTCTGCCCATTCAGCCCTTCTAGGATATGAACACTCTGACTGGGTCCTCTTGAGGCTTTCCCAAGGTCAACTGTCAGCCCTTTGTCTGCTCCCACCTTCTTGTCACCTGGCTGCTCCTCTGAATATGGAGTTGAGGATGTACAGGAAGCTGTGGGCAGAGTACAGGGCAGAGCCCCAGACAGGGAGTGACAAGCTTGGGCTACAGGGGCAGCTCTGCTGCTGCTCCCTGCAACCCTCTGGGATACTGATGTGTCTCCCTTCTGTATAATTGGGGATTCAAAGCAGATGGTCCTGACTGTCATCCTCTCTCCCTGCCCCTCAAAGCTCTACACAAAGGCCACCTCTAGTCCTCCAACGCCCCAGCTCAGATTGTTCCAGTTCCTTCTCTGGGGATGGCTGTCTCTTTTTAGTGTTGTTTCTGTGTGAGTCTAACCTGCCTGGCAGAACTCTGCAGGCTTACCTGCACCCCCTGCCCCAACACCAGCCTGGGCAGAGAAGGGTTTGGTTAACATGGGCCTGAACTGAGAGGTGGGTGCAATTGGGCAGGGCAACAGCACACACTCAGGGGTGAATGATAGGGCTTCTACCCTGACTATCCATAGCACATGCCTTCTCTCTGTGACCTTGAGCAAGTTTTAACCTCCCTGAGGCTCAGTTTCTCCACCAGTAAAATGGGGGATAATACTCAGAGAGAGTAGGATCATATAAATATGTCTCATGATGGGCACTCAGTAAATGACTGGTATTATATTACTTCATTTCTCCCACACAGGGCCAAAGGTTTCTGCATTTTACAAAGGTGTCAGTGCATTTTATAGGAATGTGCCCATAAAGTGTAATTTTCAACTCACCTGGCACTGGTCGGGCACCCACTCTGTGTGCATCCTGTCCCATTGGGCTTCTAACCAGGCACACCAAGCTTCAAGGTCTCCACAGAGTAGGGGGCCGAGCAGGCTGTGTGGCCAGTGGCTGGCTGGTGGTAGCAGACATGCCTCTGAAGCACCGGTTGTCGGAGGCCTGGCAGCCAGCACAGGCAGGCTTGGGAGAGCCAGGCGGCCTGCCAAGTTTGGGTAGGCTTGATTGCCTCCACCCACCCTCCTGGCCTGGCCCAATTAAAAGGTTCTGCCCCACTGGACTTGGAGCCCCTGGGGGCTGAGGAACTCGTGGGAGAGAGGAGGCCCCAGCTTGGGACAGGATCTGCATACAGAGGTCCCCTCCCCTCCCAAGCTAATTCAGTTCATTCTCTAGCCCTTTCCAGAGGACCCGCTATGTTTCTGGCCCTGGCTGCATGCTTTGAACATGTTATCTCACTGACTCTTCACTGACCTGCCAGACACAGAGCATCATTCATTCTTATTTTAGAGATGAGGCTCAGAGAAGGGAAGTGACTTGCCCCAGATTACACAGTTAGTCGGCAGGCTCTGGAGTCAGGATTTGAACCTGAGTGTGTGTGGTTTCAAAGCCTGAGCTTGCTTGGGCTACTGTACCATAGTGACAGGTTATGACATAGGACATCTGTCCCTCCTTCCCTTCCTCCCTCCCTCCCTTTTTTTCTGTAATCATGTAGTAAGAACTCGCACCATCTGGAGACCGTGCTGGGTGGATATCTAAGGCCCTTGCCCTCAAAGAGCTCATCATCTAGTGGGGAAAACAGAGCTGATTCCATAAGGGAGGAAGGGATGGAGGGGAGAGAGGATTGTAAGGAGGGCTGGGCTAGGTTAGAAAACATGTGGTCGAAGGATCCCCCATTCAACAACTTTTGTTAAACCTTTAGATGAATCTATTTCTAGCCCATCTCATTCCAGAAGGGAGATGGCCCACAGACATGTATAGAGTTCAACCAGGTTTTAAAGGAAGAAGGGACAATAAAGGCATAAAAAATATACAAGGATGTAAGAGGTGAGGCCAATCACAAAAGGCCCTTTGGGAGGTTCTCTCTACGTATCCCACAGGAGCCTTGAACAAGCTTTGAGCTTCTTAGAATGCACACAAGGCAGGAAACACACCAGTGGTGTCCCATCTCATTTTTCACGTTGCATGACATTTTCCAGATGAACTCTTATGCAGAACCCCTGGTGATTATCTCTGATAAAAAGGGAAAGGACTCTAGTTGAAGGAAGTTGAGGGAGACTTGGAACCCCAACCATTTATCCTTCTTTCAACCTCTTGGCTGCTCCAGGGGCCCTTCTGAGGCTCCTGAAGGCTAGTTTAACACCCTCAAGCTACGCTCTTCTTTGTCCACTAGATGAAAAGTGAAGGAAGCTAGGGGAACCCACCTGTGGCTGGCAGCCCAAGACAGATTCCTCCTGTGGGCATTGGGACCCAGATGAGTCAGACACATCCCTTCCCAGGAGACTCCCCTCTGGTGGGAGAGACAGATGTGTGACAGGGACATTGGCAAGCTAAGCCAGTGTTGACCTTGCATCTGCCCCATATCTGCCTTCACATACCTGTTTATAATTGCAAAATGGGTAGGGGACGTTGGGTTCCACAGTGAGAGAAGGGGACAGACCTTGGCAGGAGTCCAGGCTAGGGCAAGACGACCAAGTCAAAAATTTCCAACACTGCTGAGCATTTACTATGTGCCAGGTTGGGTCAGATCCCGTGTTTGGAGGCCTGAAACGTATACAATTTCTTCTTTAAGAAGAAAAGTACAAAAAGATACAAAATTAAGTACAAAAGTGAATATTTCTTTGGCAAGAGAAAAGAGATCACCAACACTTACATGTTTTTAAAAGCAAACAAATATCACAAACATCACCAAATTCAGAAAAACAGTATTTTTCTGAAGTGCCAGAAATACCTCTGTAACACTTCTTTTCTTATAATTTTGGTCTATATACTCTTTCTTTGCCTTCTCATTTTTACAAATAACTTTTGTAATATTTTCTGTAGAAAGAATAGAAAGACAATTCCGTTTTCCCTCTTGTATGACTGATCAAAACTAGTTTATTATTCTTGATAGTTGGGATACGTAAAATATGTAACTTTAGACACAAATGTGCTTGCTGTTTGTGGTACTGCTATAGATTATGCACCAGAAATACAGAACTTCTGACAAGTTCTATTTCACATGATTCTTATGAAGGAAAAAAAAAACATTTATAATTGTTTATAATTTCAAATTATATGGGCTTCCTTATCAGTGCCATTACAGACAGGAGAGAGTTTATGTTTTGATAAAGCCCCAGTTGTTTTGCCTACAATTTGGCATGTCTGATACTTGAAAGAGTATTCCACAGATTAATTTCCAGCTCCGTATATTTCAAACCTTGTTTCTCTTCCACCACCCGCATACTTCTGGGGCTGATCAGTTCCAATGCTGAATGAGCAGACACAGTGGGCAGTAGGGCATCTTCTTTCTGGAGGTTGTTCCTACCCCCAGGATGGCTAACAATAACTATACCCATAAGTGATGGCAAAGCATAAAAATATACACCACTCAAAAGGTGGCCTCAACTCAATTTCCATTAGCTAGATCCCCCCAATGCCTCAGCCACTCAGCCTTGCTCACCAGAAGGCTCACCAAAGGAAGAGGGCAGGAGATTCAGGATACAAAGAAACAGTGCTATCAACCCTTTGTGGTTAAAAGATCTTACTTTTTACAAGATTTTACAAAAGCACATGACCATGGGCACACATTTCGAGAGTATCTCCCAGAGACAGGACAAATGCAAGCAGAGGGCCAGGAAATGCAGACTTCATTACCTTCCGGGTAAATCTGCCTTGGTGCTGATGCTCTATCCCTCAGTTTCCATGCCTTGTCTCAGGTAATCTCATAACTACTCTGTGACTGTGAGGAAACTGAGGCCCAGAGAGATGGAAAGAGAAGCCAAAGGTCATACACTGGGAGACAGTTTTTGAACTCAGAACCATGTAACCCCGGAGCCTGCACTAGTAACTTTGCTCTCCAGAAGCTGATGGGACTGTTGTCAAGAGATGGATGGACGGATGGGAGGATGGATAGATTTCTGTCCTTATCCTCTGGCACCCAGCTGTTTTCCCCACTAGACATAAACTCCTCAAAGGCAAGACTGAGTCTTATGCTCCATGGTCTTGAGAGCTCAGCAGAGGGCAGGGCCCAGAGGAGGAACTTAGAAAAGGGCCAGGCTGGGGACAGAGAGATGAGTTGACCCAGGTCCCTGCCCTCAGGAGCTCAGCAATAGTGTGGGTAAAGAAGCCACAGACCAGGCAAGGTGATGTGCCAGAGAGCCATGTCCCTTGGGTATCAGTGGAGGGTTCTGCTGAGAGGTAGCATGCAGGGCAAGTGCAAGTCCTTCTCCCATCAGGCCATAGTGCAACCTGCAGGGAATCTTCGCATGGGACTGGGGCTGGACAAGTTGACTTCTCAGGTCCCCAAGCCCTACAAGCCCATTCTTGTCCATTCCTCTGCTCCAAGGCATTGCCAAGCCTCTCTCTGGAGTTTTCCAAGGTGTCTAGGGAATGAAAGGCCCACCCAGGTGGTCCATTCCAAAGTTCAAGAGCCGGAACGGACAATGCCAGATTGCTCCAAGCCGAGCTCAGTTTCGCTTGAGGCACTTTATGGGTCCAGCCTGGGTAAACATGAGCCCCATTAATGCATGGGGGTTCCACCTTTGCTGATGTCGGTCTCACCTCCCAGAGCCACAGGCGCTGGAGCGTGAGGCCCAAGGGCAGTTTGGAGATGACAGGATAAGGGCCAAAATGGCTGCATAGCAAAGACCCTCAGACACTTTTCAGTCTCCATCCGCAGACTGAGACTTGGGGAGGGGAGAGAACAGGGACCCACGAGGCACAGCCAGAGCTCAAATCCCCAACTCTGGCCATGTAGCCCACTGTGTACCACCACCACCCCAGGCCCTGCGCCCTGGGGATGGTCCTTTTGAAAGCATCAGTTGTAACACATGGCCTGATAACAGCTGGATTCGTAAGGGAGTAACGAGAAAGAAATTGAAATCAGAACGACCTAGAAAATTCCAGGACTTGCTCCCTTCGCTCATTTATTATTGGATTCCTCCACTCAGTCCACACACCTTTCCTGACGCCAGCTTCATTCCAGGCCCTGAGCCGGGCTGAGGACCCCAGGATGAGTCAGACCTGGCCTTTGTCCAGGATGAGGTCACAGTCTAGTGAGGAGACAGGTGTGGACACAGGCAATGACAATGACAAACCGGAGTGCTCAGTGCTGGGACACAGGGAAGTTCAGGGGCTGTGGAAGCCCTGAGGAGGGGCTCCTGACACAGCTTGGGGTCAGGAGGGCTGGGGAGTGCCATGGGAGGCGGGAGGGATGAGGCCTGACCTGAAGTGTGAGGATGAGATAAGCAGACAGCTAAGCTATAGGCAGACACCTAAGGCAGAGGGAACAGCACATGACAGTACTTCAGAGGGTACAATATGGCGGGGAAAGCCGGCCTGCGCATGGGAAGAGCTCAGTGCATATCTTCTGAGTGATTGAATGAGTAAATACATGCTAAAAAGTCTGGTGTTTCTATAGTTAATAACACTAGGTTGTAAATTTGAAAGTTGCTAAGAGTAGATCTTAGAAGTTCTTATCACAAGGAAAAAAATATGTGCAACTGTGCGATGATGGACTTGAACTAAACCTATGGTGGTGATCATTTTGCAATATATACAAATACCAAATCATTATACCCGAAACAAATATGTTATATGTCAACTATATCTCAATACAAAAAATAAAAATAAGAAAATGAATAAAAGCTGTGTCCATTGATATGCTCTGAGAAAAACAGTTCGGTGTAGCTGGAATGTGGATGGTGTGGGGGCAGCTGAGAGGGTTCGGTGTGATTTTTCTTTTTTTCTTAATGAAAATTTATTAATTGAAGAATAACATGACACAGGAAAGTGAACACATAAATACACTGCTCAATAAATGATCAGAAGTGAACACCCCGAAGTGACCCCCATGTAGGTTAGAAGCAGAATAGCCGTCTATTTTCTGCCCAGTCAGGACCTCCTTCCAAAGTGACCTCTCCCCTGTCTCTGTCACTGTAGATGAATTTTGTCTGCTTTTGGACTTCCTGCTGCAGTGTGTTCCCATTTGTGTCCGGCTTCTTTGGTTCAACACAAAACATGGGGCCGTGGTTTGTCCCCCACCCCACCCCCAATTGCTGAGTAGTATTCCATTGTGTGAATAGATCACAGTTTATTGACTCTGTACTGTGGGTGGGCATTTGGGCAGTATCTGATTTGGGCCAATTAGGAATGGTGCTGTGATGACCATTGCAGCCCAGTGTGTGGGACATACCCAGCAGCGTGCTGGAGACAGCCTATGCTGACTGACGAGAAGCCATGGTGTGCATCCCTTCCCAGCTCTGTATTCAGGGACATCACACGGGGGGGGGGGGGGCGTTATTTACACCATAGAAACCATCAATGCTACAAATCAGGACTTGTTTTTTAGAGATGGTCTGTCAGCATGTACCAGTCTAGCACTCGGTATGTCCCCTAAGCGTCGATTGCTGGCTCGTAGGATATAATCAGATTGAACTGCAGCCTGGTTTTCCAAAGTGCCTGTGGTGGTTTGCATTCCTCCAGCAGTGTGAGGGTTATAGGTGTTACAGATCTTTACCGTGGAGAGGTTTTCAGGAGATGGGGTCTCCAGACCTTGTGGACATGGTCACTGTGGGGAGGGAGGGAGGCGGGATGCTTGGGGACCACCCCCCACTCCCCCAGGCTCTGGCTGGGCTTCTGGAGGGTAGGAAGGCACTGCTGAGAGGGTGAAGACAGCAGGAGAGCAGCTGTGGGGGTGCTTGGGAAGGCAGCTTTGGGGCAAGTTGGGTCTGTAGGGCCTGTGGGATGTCCAGGGGTTGTTAGACATTTCATCAGCACCCAGACTCTACACTGGTGCGCCCCACCCTATGACTCATTCCTCTGCAGATCTCCCTCCTTTCTCATCTTCCTCTTCCCCTTCATCTCAGTTATGGGGACACTTACAGTGGGCCTGGTTCGTGCCCCTATCCTGGCCCACACTGACTCAGTGTGGGCCCTGGGACAAGGTCCTGCTTCTCTCTGGGCCTCAGTGTTCCCTCCAGCCCAGGCTGGAGGGCCTCATGGAGGTGGTGAGAGGCAGACCTTCAGGCTCCTGCCTCTGGGGGCTCCAGGCAATCTCACCCCCTTTAGCAAGTCTCCTGGAGTTCACTTCATGCTGAGTACTTGTTGTTGTCTTGCAGCCTGTTTTTTTGTTTGTTTGTTTGTTTTTGAGGGCAGTGTCACTGGCCCTTATATGTGGGACCTGAACCGGGGCTGCTGGAAGAATTCTTTTTTTTTTTTTTGAGGGCAGTGTCACTGGCCCTAATATGTGGGACCCAAACCGGGGCCGCTGGCTTCCCAAGCCAGCGTTTAACCACTGCGCCACTCGGCCGGCCCCACAGCCTGTTTATTGACTAAGGCCTGTTTGGGGCTTTGCAGTGTCCAAGGCCCTCTGAGAGTGCCTCGGTGCACACGCTCATTGACTCTGCGCCTCCCCACAGCCCTCAGGGGCTCAGAGAGGAGGGCCAGGGATTCGCCCAGGGCCATACAGCCTTGCAAGTGGCCATATCAGGATGCAAACCCAGAGCTGGGGTTACAGGATCTGGGTTTTCTCTATACCTCAGTGTCCCCATTTGGACTGGCAAAATCTTAGGGTAGGGCCAGGTAATGCCCACCCCTCACTCCAGTGCCCAGCCCAGGCCCTGGCACGGAGAAGATGCTTGGTGGAAGTCTACTGAATAAAAGAACACTCACCTGTCCTCTGTGCAAGGCTGAACAGACAGGAGTCCTGGGATCAAGCGTGGGGTTGGGCTGAGTGTGTACATCTGCAGCGAGGTATCTGAGTGTGGGGTAGGGGACGGGAGGAGAGGGCAGAGGGGGAACACGTCTCTGATCAGCTGGGCAGTGCAGGGGGGCACACAGACTACTCTGTGATCATGGCCCATTTCTCCCGAGCAGTTCTCTGTGAAGCCAGGAAGTGGTTTATATTTTCAGAAGGAAACAAGTGGGTTTTGCTCATGGGGAACAGACAGCTCTGGGAAATGACTCCAAGGGAAACAGGCCATGGGGGTAAGAGGGGAGGCCAGAGCCTGCCCTTCCCCGTGAGGTGGGTAGGTGTCAGCCAGTGGGCTGACACACAAGCTGACCGGTCCCTTCCCTGATGATGTTGAGAGATGCCTCCCCCAAGGGGGTTCTCTGACAGAGACACCAAGATGTGCACATGGGCCAAGCTGGAAGATAAAGGGGACCCAGACTCCTTTCACCACCTCACGGACCCCACGTATTAGGGCCGGCAAGAGGAGGGTGAGGTCCACTGCTGTCTTGCCTGGGAGGCTGGAGCAGCTAGTGTCACTGGGGCCAGAGGACTGGCTGGAGGATGGGTGGAGATTGACGTGTTCCTTCAGTCACTGCATTCATCCATCTTCCATCCACCATCCTCAACACCAAACTCAACTGAGGGCCCGGATTGGGAGTGGGGGACATGGTGATGAAGCTCCAGACCTGGGGTGGGGAGGGAGTGCTGATTGGTAGACAGCTAATGCATGGCACAAGGGTGCCCTGAGAGGAGGGTGAGAGAGGCTGGCCCAGCAAGTCTCTGGGGAGACCAATGCTGTGGAGGAAGGGGGAGCAGCATGCTAGGCAGGGAGACAGCATGGGAAGCAGCAGGGGGCAGGACCACATGAATGGGCAGTGATGGGGAGCAAAGAACTCAGGAGGTGACACGGATGAGGGGTACTTTTGGAAGGCCTCCTTAAGAGATGGCCGTTGCCCCTTTGCGTTCACCTTGGCCAGGCAGGCCCTCAGTTCCATGGGAGTATCTACATAGCTAATCAAAACCACACAGCTACCTGTGAGGCAGGTACTGGTACCATCTCCATTTGATGAAGGAGGAAAAGGAGGCAGGTCAATGCCATGTCAGTGTCCAAGGGCATCTGATTCAAAGCCTGAGCTCAGCTCATAACCATCACATCCTGCTTTCTCTGCCCCACTTTACAGAGGTCCTAAGAGAGCAGTGGCTTAACTGGGGCTGCCCAGCATCCTGAGAAAGCCCTGGCCTCAGCCCTGAGTGGAGCTCAACCATCCTGGCCAGGCTGCACCGAGGGCCACTGGGAGACCTTCAGAGGCTCTAAGCTGGTAGAGCAGCCAGCCTCTTTGAAGGCCACTGAGGGCAGGTGTGGGGGCTGTGGAATCCTTGGAATGTGCTTGTCTTCAGAGCTCCAAGCTGGGAGGGTGATTCCAGGAGGAGGGTTCTGAGAACAATGGGAACCTTGGGTGGGGGCTTCTGCAACAGATAGGGCAGGGCGGGGCTGGGCTCGGGCTGGGCAAGGCCCTCCAGGTGCCGGTGGCACAGCTGAAACCACAGACTAGACAGGGAGCAGCACCTCTTCTCTCTGCCCCGTGGGTGCCCAGCACATGCAGCACTGCACCAGGTGGATGCTGGTGGCGACACCCCTGCTTGTGCAGGATGTTTAGAGCCCCCATAAATGTCCTCCCCTCCGCAGACACTGCCTGGCCCAGGAAGCCTGTGGGATGGCTTTGGTAGTGATTGTCCTACTTTACAGGCTGAGAAACTAAGCTCAGACAGGCACGGATTACCCACAGTCACTCAACACCCTGTTCAGTTACACCCAGCAGTCCCAGATCTCAGGGGGACCCCAGGAGCACAGGCTAAAGGGCAGAGACTCAGACGGTGCCAGCACAGAGTGATCAGAGCTGGGAGCCCAGGAACTCATAGGGACTCAGAATGGGGAAGCCGCAAAGGAGGCTGCCTGGAAGAGGTGTCATTGATCCAGTCTTGAAACATGGAGGGCAGGGGAAACTCAGGAGGAGAGACGGGTTGGCAGGAAGCTTTGGGGCTGAAGGAACAGTGTTCCCTGGGTGTCAGAAGGGAGACAGAACAGAAAGATGCACCCCAGCCTCCAGCTGAGGCATAAGCCCTCAGCCCAGGATCGGGGAGATGGCAGGCTGCTGGCTCAGAGAGCTTGCACGCTGGCCACTTGGGGTGGGTGGTGACTGCTCCTGCTTCAGACCCTGCCCGGGTGACCTCTACTGGACCGTGGCCCCACCCCCCCCACAGCTGCACTGGGCCCCATCCTCTGAGGCTATTGAACACCGGCTCCCCTCCCCACCTCTGCCCTATGTTGGGAGACCCGGGAGCCCTACAAGACCCCCTTATTCTCTGGGCCATCCTGACATTTCTGCCAGCACTCTGGGATCTGGCCCCCAGCCATTCTCTCTGGGTATGCTGCCCCTGGTTTCCGCCTTCTTTCTTAGTTCTGTGCTATGCCCTCCATGCTTCGGACACAGCTCTTTCCTGAAGCAAATGTGTCCTGTGCAGTGACCTCCCCATCACCAGGCCTAAACATGGCATTCAAGGCCCTCTCAGTCTGCCTCAAATGCCCTCTCCAGCCGTTTCTCCTGCCACTTCCGTCCTTGCCCTGTCCTGGTCATTGAGCCACACCAGGGATGTCCTGGGGCCTCAGTGGGCCAGGTCTCCTCCTCAGGCTCTGAGGCATCCCGCCTGCTTCTCTCTCTGCCTGGAGCTTGTCCCTTCAGCAAACATCTTCTGGGGGCCTCCTCTATGCCAGCCACCCATTGGGGACCTGCCCTTGAGGAGCCCTGTCTATTTGTGTGTGGGTGACGTCTGCACCCTCTGGAGGGAGGGATCCTGGGGGACATGTGGTACAGTCCTGATGGAGGACATGAAGGAACAGACCACAGGGTGGGGCTGGCGTCAGCCTTGGAGGCCTGCACGCATGGCCCTAACTCTCTCCCTGGGCCTGTTTCAGTCATAGGACCCTACAAACATTAGCCCCCAGTTCCTGTCAGGATCACACATCTTGAAGAATTAGAGTCAGAAAGAAACTCCCAGTTGTACAGATGGGAATCCCAAAGTCCAGAAAGGGCCAGGGGCCTCTCAGGTCACAGAGACAGGCTTCCTAGTCCAGCCCCGCCCAGCCCACGCCAATGCACTGGTGCCCCTACCCTCGCCCCAGAGTCCCATCCTAGGGGGAGGTTGGGGCCACAAGTAGGTGGCACCAATACTGCCAGGCTCTCCCAGTGAATACTCTACTGGAGGCCTAGAGCAGGTGGGTACAAGGGCAGCTGGCCCTTACCAGCACCCTGGCCGCAGGCCCCACCCCTGCTCTTCCCCATCTGTGATCTCTGGCAGCAGGAAGGAACAGGCAGCACTGTTATTTTCCTGGCTCGCCTGACTATTATGATGGCCCCTGTAATCACTTGGTGGTGCCCCTGACATCCTGTTTGGGAGCCAGGGTGCTGTTTATCTGAGCAGACCACACCTCGGCCCCAACCTGGGGCCCTGCAGGAATAGGCACATGAGTGCCCTGAGGTTCCATAACAACAGAAACTACTTGTAAGAATAGCAGCCCCCCACCCCACTCCACCCCGCCCCAGGGTATTCACACACATTGTCCCACTGGACACTTCCACCAACCGAAGTGTCAGCAAGCAGAAACTGGGGCTCTGAGAAGGTGAGGGACTTGCCCAAAGCCAACTCACAAATGCTAAGTTCTGGGGCTGTTGCCTGGCACCCCTTCCTCTGCCTGCATCCCAGACTCCTAGCAAGGGAGGATCCAGTGTAAGGACCTCAGCCTCATGGCTGAAGGCCTGGCCATTCCTTCTCTCTGCCTCCCTTTTCTCTGAGTCCTAGGTAGAGCCTAGCCGGGGGCAGGAGGCCAGGGTCCTCGCCAGCCGCCTTGGCCATGGCAAGCTGTGTGAGTTCCCCTCTGTCTTAGACTCTTGGCTGTTCTGAGGACGCCTCTCCAGCCACAGCAGGATTCTCCCATCCTACACCCAGGCCTTCATCTCTTCATAGGGGACCCAGGCTACCGTCTCTCCCTGTCATGAATGGGAGACCAGGAGAGAGAGGATAGAGTCTTCTTGCACAGGACCAGCGCAAAACTCAGGACCCCTCTTATGAACTACTGAGGCACAACAGAAGGCCGAAAGTGGTTCTGGGTCCCAGTGACAAGCTGCAGGGAGGGAACTGCCACAGGATGGACAGGGTCCTGCAGCCTGGCTGGCAGGCCCCAAAGTCTCCTGTTACAGGCTGGCTTTGTACCTCGGGAAGTCCAGCCAGCCCCCAACATCAGAATCCTTGTCTCTAAAGGGAGAATAGTGACAGCACCTACTTCATGACCTTGCCTTGAGGATCTAATGTGAGGGTTTGTAAAGTACTTAGCAAGTGGCTGGCACGTAGTAGGTGCTTAATAAGATGTAGCTAGTATTATGAATATTTTTAAACTGCTGGTGGACAGGGCCAGCTTCACATAACAGCAGCCCCAGAGCTGAAGGCTGGGCCTGATGTAGAGACAGGGGTGACTTCCTGTCTACCGAGCACCCACTGTGCGTCAGTCCATCATCACCTCTGCTCCAACACCTCATGAGATTGGCATTATTTACCCACTTGCAGGAGTGGGAGGGGCACCTCAAAGAGAGGGTGTGTCCTGTTGAAGCTGTATGGATTTGGGGGATAGAACTGGGACTCTACGGGGCTCTCTGTCCAGCACGCTGCACACCCACATCTCTGCCCCAGACAGACCCTACCTGCTATGCTCCATTCCCCCCCAGCCCCTCATGCTCACCACTACCCACTCTGGGATCTCCCTGGATATCCGGGCTTTCTCAGGAGCTGCTGGTGTCCTTTGCTCGCCCTGTCCTGGAGCTGTCTTCCCATGCCCAGCTCTTTCCCACTCTGATGCAGCTATGGAGCTGTCATTCCAGCCTTTGATGACATCTTCACTTGTGCCCCCAGTGTCCCATCTGGCCCTGAGTCTTCTCTCTCAGCCTTTGAACTTGACTGGGGTTGGGGCTGGGTCACCCACTGTCTGGGCCTACCCACAGGTGTGAGGCTTTGGGCAAGTCCTTCCCCAGCCACTGACCCCTGTTTCACCTCTGGTGCACGCAGACACCTGCTGAGTGGTCTTCAGTGACAATGCATTCCCTCGCTCAGCAAATATTTGCTGCCTGTGGTTCAGCCCACCTGCAGGCCACCCAGGACAGGAGCAGAGGGGCGAGTGGCCATGAGCCAACAGTACAAGGCTGCAAAGGATGTCAGTATCATCCCTAGTTCATTGCTCAGAGGCATAGTGGCCAAGACCGTGGAGAGCATGTCCTGCTTTGGAGAATTGCCCGCTCTGGGCTCTGTGGACAAACTGGAGCTTGTCCAGAGGCGACAAACACAGTTGGATAGGTCCTCCAGTGCATCCTGTGAAGTCTGGCTGAATGGCAGAAGTGCCAGCCTGGAGAAGGTGAAGGTGGGAGGTTGGAAGGCCTCCATCGCCAGCTCTCTCTGGATGAACCATGAGAAATGGCTTTCTCCTACACGGAGCCAGCCCCCAGAGGGAAGGGGCTGCCCTGTGAGGGTGAGCTCCCTCCATGGAGGTATGCAAGGCCATGCATGTGAATTCCTGCCTCAGGGTGTGGAATCTCCATGGTTGGTGAGTCCGGGGGGGGCAGCTGGGTGTAGGGAAAGAGTCAGGCAGGGAGTCTCACAGACGGGCTCTAGGTCTGGCGCCATCACTGACTGTAGGATCTAAAGTAAGTCCCCTGCCTTGCAGAGCCTCAGTTTCCTGATTGTAATGTGGGCTTGTTAATACTTCCAATGCTGTGGGGAGGCAGGTGGGATGGGGCCCAGGACACAGCAGATACTCTGGAAAAATGTCAGTCCTCCCCCACCCCACAGGAAAGCTGGATACATGAAGATGTTATCATTCCTGCTTTTCAACACTCAAAGAGATTTGGTGATCTGTCCCAGGGATACCAGCCACATTGGGGCAGACTGTCCTTCCAGACGGCATTGTCATTGGCACTTTCTGGGTGAAAGACATGAAAACTGGTTGCCTCAGATGGGCTGGGCCTCCCTGGGAATGGGCAGGGCTTTGGCACTGGGGGTACCTCCGTGAGCTCTCTCCTTGGAGGAAAGTTGCAACCTGTCAGGTGGGTGTAGAATAGGAGATAGATGAGCACTCCTTTGCCTCACCTCATCCCTGATGTCCTAATCCTGCTCCTGCTAAAGCCTGCCTCTCATCTGGCCACTGCCTGCTCCAAAGCCTTCTGTGGCTCCCCAGTGCCCACAGCATTCTTCTAAATCTGCTGGGCCTGACCTCCCTCTGCAGCCTCACTCCTGGCCAGATCCAACTCCTCCCCTGCATGGTCCCCCTCCTTGTCCTTTCTCTTGCTGCTCCCTTCACTTGCAATGCCTTTTCCACCCGACTCAGTCTGTTAAAATCCCATCACCACACACTGGCCAAGGTTTGAAATAGCTGCTGTGGATAGAGGGGAAATGAGTTAACTAGTCAATGCATTTGGAGTTTTGGTCAGTGTTGAATGTCCCTTTGAGTGTGGTATGAAACTAGCAAAAATAATTTGCCCTGTTGTGTGGCTTTCGTTCTTTAACATTGCTTGGCTACCTGAGTCTAGGCATTAAAAAGTGCATAGTGGGGTTCATCCACTGTTGGATTTTTTTTTTTTTTTAGATTTGGTGCAAAGGAAAGAGGCAACAGCGTTGGGGTATTAGCAAGAGTGTTACTGAAATGATGGACTATGGGTAAGGAGGCAAGCAAAGAAAGAAAGCTTATGGACTGTGAGAAAGTGGAGAGATCAACTCAGAAAAGGCCCAGTGAGGTCAGAGAACCATTTTTTAGTGGGACTAGTTGCACAGGCAAACTGGAAGGAAAGTTGTTTGTAGGCAGAGTTGGAGTTTGGATCAGTGATTTTGAAGGTGCAGCCATTATGGGTGGTGGCAAGGTCTGAGGTGAGATTGTGGGAGTCAATGCTGAAGGGGTGAGGAGATGACGGAAGGATTGAAAGGCCAGGTGTTGGATAGCCACCTACATGGTCTCAGATATCACCCTGGATCCCCCAGGCCTAAGGTTGGAAAGGACGACTGCAAAACTTGTAGCAAAGCCGTGGATGAATAATGGAGGAGGGTTGGGAGATGAACACAAGAGTCGGGCAAACTTTTTCTCTAAAGGGCAGATAGTAAACATTTTAGGTGGGCTTACATGGTCTCAGTCTGCAACTACAATACTCTGCCTTTAGGGTCAAAGCAGCTATAGGCAATGTGTTAATGAATGGGTCTGGCTGTGTTTCAATAAAACTTTATTTACAAAAACAGGCAGCAGGACTGATTTGGCTCAGGGACATAGACTGACAACCCTTGGAATAAAGGATTATAGTAGTGAATTGGGGAAGAGGGATTACCTAGTTTTTCTTGCAGACTATTAATATAGCTGGTGGTTCATGGAAAAACAACAAAAACTTTAATAGTGGAAATTTTAAAACATATAGAAAATTATATAGAAGAGTATAGTGAACTCCCAACTTCAACAATTATGAATAAACATCCAGTCATCACCTCCAGCGTGAAGCCTTCAATTATCCCAACATTTTGGCCAAAGCGTGGACTTCTCCAGAGAAACTTGAGCTCTTAGAAAGCAGGGACTGAGGCTGATTTGTATGGGTCCCCAGCCTACACCAAGGCCTATGTCATTTTAGGTGGCATTAAAGTGGTTGGATTGAATCACTAAGATGAGGGGAAAGAACCATTGTCTTCTGAGCACCAGCTTTGGTTAGGGAGCTCTCCCATGTGTCACCTGTCTGTGAGGGAGGGGCAGTATTCCAATACAGATGAGGAAATAGAGGCACTGAGAGGTTGAGTGTCTCACCCAAGTTCACACAGCATTCAGTGGAAGAGGTGGGGTGGAAGCCTATGTTTGTTTGGCCTCAAACTATACTGCAACTCCTGTCAATCCACACCCAGGGAGGAAGACTTTGCCATGCTTTTGTTTTTGAAAAGGAAGTTGACTTGGGTATCAGGGTGGGATGCTCCAACCCTGATCCTGCTCCCATTGTCTGAAGGACCTGGCCTTAGTCAGCTTAGGCAGGTGACATAGCACCTCCCCCCACCCCCCACCCCCACCCCACGAGAACACCCCTTCCACTTCTGCCATCACTCCCAGGGTCCTTATAAAGAGACTACCCTTCCTTCCTCCTCTCTGGGGGAGGATCACCTATCCTCAGCCCTGGACCTGTTGGTCACCTGCCTAATCCAGCTGCCACTGCTTTGCCAGCAGTGCTTAATGGGGACACAGGTCATGCTGTGGCGAAACATCAGGGACTTGGAGACTTACTGGGCTAACCCACTCACTTTGCAGATGGAAAGACTGAGGCCCAGAGAGGGGAAGGGATGTTGGAAACAATTCTAGGATAGCCCTTCTCATGCAAACACTGCTTCTTTGTTGAAGGAGACCTAGGTCCTAATCCCAGCCTTGGCCCTGGCTCACTGGTTATAAGCTGTCGTAACAGCTTTATGAAGTAATCATTTATATCAGCTATCAAGGTATTGTGTATCGACTGAGACAGAGAGGTGCAGTGGCTTGCCCAAGATTATACAGAGGTGGCTGGGATTTGAACCCAGGGGCTTGGCTCCTGAGCATCCAGTCTTAGCTATTCTGCTCTTGCTAGCTGGGACGTCCCCCGCCTTCCAAGGGGCTCCTCCAGCCCACCTCCCCTCATCACCTGTCTGGCTTACCACCCATGCATCTGCCCCAGCAAAGGAGGCTTTGATGGGCTATTTGGCCCACTCTCCCCATTCCACTTCAACAGGAGGGAAGCAGGAGAGCCTGAGCGCTGCTGCTATCTCCTCTGGCTCTGCCAAGAGCTCCCCAACCTACCCGAGGTAAAAACCCCCAGCCCAGGCCTGTCTAGCCCCAGATGGGCCTCTCTAGTTCATTCGGCTCGCAAAGCCAACAGACCATGACATCTGCAGACCGTGACCTCCTCCCAGCAGACGGCATCTCCGTCATCATCATCAGGAGCTAAAACGCCTCAGTTCGCCTGGTGGGGCCCAGCACCAGGGTTCAGCCCTCCCCATCCCCCCCACCTCCCTGAGCCCACCCACGTGAGCCAGAAAAGGGGCTGGCAGTGGTGAAGGAGGCCTGGGATGGAGAGGCAGGCTGGCGTTGTTCCTGGCTCAGCAGTGTGGCTGTGTGACTTTGGGCAAGTTACCTGAGCTCTCTGAGACTCTTGCTCCACCCCCCATTCTTTTGCAGATTCAATGAACCAAGGTGTAGAAATAGGTTTCGCAAGGAGTAAAACCGTTGTGCAGACGGGAGGGGCTCCCATTATGCTCCTGCTCTCTCCCATGACCCATTTCTCCCGCCTTTTCCAAGTGACCCCTGTGGTCACGTCACATTGAAAAGGAATGCTCTCACGCACTTCAAGGACCATTGCTCTAGCTGGAGGGCTAGGTCTGCACACTCTCCCATAGAGAACCCAGACCATCCCAGGCAGGCGGGGGAGCCTTGGGAACCCCTCATCCAGACCCTACCTATGCAGTAGAGGCAGAGAGGCCTGGATGGGAAGCTGGCAGCCCAGGTCAGGGAGAAGCATGTACAGGAAAGGGTGTGTGCTGCAGGGAGACAGGTCAGCCATGCTTCGGGGCAGGCATGACTTTGGAGTCAGAGAGACCTCCAGTCAGATTTTCACACAGGAAGGTCATACAGCTAGGCAGGTTAGCCCTGTACCATCCTTCGCATTTCTGCCATCTGGAAAATGTATTTTTATTATGACAATTTTCTGCTCTGAGGAAGGGGATGCCTTCTGTACACGTGTATAGGTGCTAGCTCCTTGCTTTCTGTCATCCGTCTCTTCCTGCATCTCCTGCATTTGCAGGACTGCTCCAAGGCAGGGACTGATCATCTCTGTCCCCAGAGCCCAGTACACAGAGGACTCTTTCCAAGCATGTACTGAGTGATGCCACTGCTGTAGGTGCCTTGCAGCTGAGGACGCTGTTAGGGCCTGAACCCAAAGAAGAGGCCCCTCAAGCTCCAGACAGATGGGAGAACATCAGAAATGCCCAGGTAGGAGAGTGCGGTGGGTCAGGAAGGGCGATCCCCCCAAGCCCAAAGCCCACAGTATGGGTGACATCCCATCTGCTGCCCTGAGGCACCCCTCCCAGGGCTGTGTACAGGTGTTCAGGTTGCCTACTGCATAAAGGACCAACTGAGGGGCTGAGGGCTGCAGTCCATACTGTAGTTCTGTGCCCTGGTATGAGGCTGCACTACCTGGGAAAAAGAGCAGATTGTTCTAATTTGCACTGGGGCACCGTGTGGGCCAACAGCAGCCCTGCCTTCACCCTTTGTCCAGATTCAGACCTCCCAGTCACTGCCTTGAGCACATTGGAATAAGGCTACAGGCTTGAGGTATGTATGTGTAAACTTACTGTGATGCTGACATGTGACATAACAACATGGTAAGGGTAGTGACTTTCCGGCTGTATGGTCAAACAGATTCAGTTTAAGGTCTAGCTTTGCCACTCACTAGTTGTGTGATCTTGAGAAAGCCGCTTAGTCTCTCTGAGCCTCAGGTTTGTTTTTTTCTTTCACATTTAAAAAAAATGGAAGTGTAATTGACAGAGAGTAAATTACACCAATCTTAAATGTCATCTCAATTACTTTTTCCATCTGTAACGACTTCCTGAATTAAGATAGAGATTTTCATCCCCCTGGAAAATTCCCCTGTTGAGTCTCAGTTTCTTCATCAGCAAAATTGGGGCAACAGCTTCACAGAGTGTGGTGAAGATAAAATGAGATGAAGCTTGTCAAGCATGATAACTAGTACACAGGGTGTGCTCCGACTATGGTAGGCTGTTATTTCCCTCTCGCATTCAGACACGTTGCATTTCTGCCTCATTCGAGCTTCTCCACAGGCCTGTACTTTACCCCTGGGGAAACTGAGGCGTGATGATGCAGGAGACCTGGCTTTGCTGTGTGACCTTAGGAAAGTCACCTCCTTCCTCTGGGCCAATGAAAGAGTCAAACTAGATGCTCCCTGGGTCTCTTCTGACCTTTTAGAGTCTGTGTTTAGATCCTGTGATCTGAGGCTGGGGGCCCTTGACTTAGTTGGAGAGGTGTGGGCCTGGGCCTCGGTGTGAGGTTGTGTGTGTTGGGGGTGGGGAGGCAGCTGGTTTTGGGTTACCAGCTGCCTGGACCAGTCCCTGGGGTTGTACCCACTGAGCTCTATCTCTGCGTGAACTTACTCTCAGCCTCAAATTGCACATGAGGCACTTTTAGGAATCTGTTTACCTCCCCTGTGGCCCCCGACCCATTTCACATTTGTCAGGCAGAAATTGGAGGAGCCGGAGTTGCCCTTCCTCACCTCAGCCACCCCTGGGACATTCCTGGATCAGACGAGAGTGGAGGTGACAACAGAGAGAAGAATAAATCCTGGAAAACACAGCTGTGCACTTCCTCCATTTGATACGACATTCCATTCCCTTCTCGGTTCAGCTGAGGGGAGCTCGGAGCCTGGAGGCAGGAAAGGAGAGCAGAAATCTAGATTTTGATAAAAAGAACCTGCTCCCCGGAGAATGGGAAAGCTCAGCTCAGGCCCACTATCCAGGCAACTTCATCTTCGATTTATTGGCCCACTGGCTGGCCCAGAGCCTGGTATTCTATCCGCCATCCGTTGGGCTGTCTCGTACATCAAGACCATGCAGGGAGTGAAGCCAGGAAGGAGCCGAGAGGCCTGAGGCAGGAAAGATGCTTTGCAGGGCACGAGGCTCCTGTTACTGGAGGGTTCAAGCAGAGATGAGAGGCCCACTAGGCCAGGAAGTTATATGGGGACCCCAGGAAGGCTTAAGGTCCAACAGGTGAGGGTTTAAATTTTGGCCTCCTCTTCCGCCAGCTGGTTGACTTTGGACAAGTGAGTCTCAGTTTCCCCAACTGTGACATAAAGATGATCACACCCATCTGCCAAGATGGCTACGGGACTGAAAATAGCAGCATCTGTTAAAAGCCCAATGAGAGGCATACAAATAGGATCAAAACAAGTATTGTGGTAGTGGAGTTTGTTGTTGTGCTATCTGTATTCATTGTCTGTGGCCGCTGTAACAAATTACTACAAATTTCTTGACTTAAAACAACAACACAGGGCGGCTGGAAGGCTCAGTTGGTTAGAGCACGTGCTCTTAACAACAAGGCTGCTGGTTTGATTCCTGCATGGGATGGTGGGCCGCACCCCCCACAACTAGATTGAAAATGGCGACTGGACTTGGAGCTGAGCTGCGCCCTTCACAACTAGATTGAAGGACAATGACTTGACTTGGAGCTAATGGGTCCTGGAAAAAACACACTGTTACCCAATAAAAAATTAAAACACACACACACACACACACACACACACACACACACATGCACGCACACACACATGCACACATGCACACAAATGTATTATCTTATACTTCTGTAGGCCAGACATCCAAAAATGGGTCTCACCAGGCTGCATTCCTTTCTGGCGGATCTGGAGAGAATCCATTTCCTTGCCTTTTCCAGCTTCTAGAATCTGCCTGCATTTCTTGGCTCATGGTCCCTTCTCTCTTCAAAGCCAGCAATGGGCTACTGAGTCTTTCTCACATCCCATCACTGTGATGTTGCCTCTTCTTCAGCCTCCCTCTTACACTTTCAAGGACCCTTGGGATTACAATGGGCTCACCCAGGTAATCCAGGATAACATCCCTATTTTTAGGTCAGCTCTTCAGCAACGCTAATTCCATCTATTGGGTTGTCGGAAAAGTCATGATGTATTTTTTTCTGTTTTTTGTTGCAAAAATGCATCATGACTTTTCCGACAACCCAATACAATCTTAATTCCCCTTTGCCGTTTAATCTATGCATAGGTTCTGAGGTCTAGGATGTGGACTTCTTTGGGGGACCATTCTTCTGTCTGCCGCTCCATCCAAGTAACTGGTTCCCCCATCAGGACAGGAGACTTGGCCATTCCTGTTTATCGGGAACTGATCAGTGCTGTGGACTGGTGCCTCATGTGCTGTTTCCCTTTCTTTCTCCTTTCAAATGGTGTTGTTCTTACAGTTCCTGTATTCTCTCTCCGCCAGTGTGGAGTAACAGCATGTGGGGGTGGCTAGCATTGAGGTCACAGATAGTAGGACCTTCAGAACACAGCTAACTCTGGAGAAAAAGAAGTCGCCCAAAGGTTCTGAACTTAGTAATTGTATGAGTCTTCTTCGATTTGCTTTCCGTTGGGAGGGGGAGGAGGGAATGGGAGGGTATTATTATTTTTTATTTTTTTAGCTGAGCCATCCTGCCACCTGTTGGCAGCTCAGCGGCAGCTCAGCTCGGCTGGGCATCGAACTGCTGTTGCTCAGAGCTCAGCTCGCACTCTTGAGTGAGCTCTTAACCAACTGAGCCCCTCGGCCAGCCCGGGAGGGTATTATTTTGTATGTGAGAAAGAGTATGTATGGATGTTAGTCCATCAAAGAGGTGGGCTATGTGGGACACTTATTCTTTCTGCTATCAACACCCTTTCCCCTTTTATTCTTGTAACAACACTCTGGTTTTGCTTTAGGATATTCATTCCTCTCATCCACTCTTCCCCCGCCCCCCGCCCTGAACTTCAGAGCTGCCTGTGAGACACAGGATGACCAAGCAGAGCACCATATTTTTCTGACCACAGGGACTTGTTCAGGGATGGACATGTGACATAAGAACCAATAAGGGTACAGATTTGAATACTTGCTGGGACTATTGAGAAAGGGGTGTTCTTTTTTCTTTTTCATTTTTGGCTGGACCTGAACCTGGAAGATAACTTCACAGTTATCTTTCTACCATGTGGAGCCTAACATGGAAACAGGAGAATCCAGAAATGGGGCGCACAGGTCCTGGGGATTGAATTTGAGCTCCTGAATAAAGCCATGACGGAAATTGTCATGCCCTTTGACGTTTTAGACACATGAGTCAATGCATTATTTTTCTTTGCTTAAACCAATTTTTGTCACTTTTATAGACCATGGGACCATGATTATAAATAATAGCCTTATAGTACTTGAACATTTATAAAGAACTTTTATACCCATGACTTTATTTAATAATCACATTAAATTCATGAAGTAAAGATTATTAGCCCTATTTTACAGATAAGAAAACTGAGCCCGAGAGAGTTAATTTTATTTGTTCATGGTTGCACATTAGTTACATACCTGGGACAGATTTCCAAAGATGAAAACTTACGCTTTTTCTCCCCTCTCATGTCATCTTCCTAGAAGGTGAGGAGTCATAAAAATTTCTGGAATGAAGTGATATTTGAGCTGGGCCTTGAAGAATGGGTAGGATTCCAAAGGAAGAAAGTGGGAAGGAGAATTTAGGGGGAAGAAACAGGTGAGCAAAAGCCTAGAGGTAGAAATGGGTGGGTATGATGGACAATGATGGGCGATGGAGGGCCCACTGAGTACAGGCACACAGGTTGAGGAGGGTGCCACGGGGGGAAATTCAGGCCCCTGGTGGCTGAGAAGACGGGCTTTGGAAGAGCAGCAGGTCTATCCCAAATCCCACAGATCACACACTGTGGAGCGATGCCGCTTTGCTCAGTTTCCAGAGGTGACCCCTCTGTTTCAGATCAGGGTAGGAGGGCATCTGTCATCTTATCTTGAAGTCAACAGCCTTGAGCTTGCATTTTGGCCCTTCTGCTTCCACAGTGTGGGACATTAGGCAACTCATTTCACCTTCCTGAACCTCAGTGTCCCATCTGTAAGTTACAGAGTGCAATGAGGATTCACAATAGTGAAAGTGAAGCACGGAGCTTACCACTGAGTAGGTGTGCTATGAATGGTAGTTATTATTATTATCCTCAATATCATTGTTAACATCGTTATTAGACATCTGGACCCACACCTCCTTGTCATTCTTTCTCCCAATGCGAACAGCAGACCAGCAGCCTGATTCCTCTCCCTGGTGCCTTTTGGGCCTGGATTTCTGCTTCCTTGCAGCTTTGAGCTTGAAGTCTGGTTCCTATTGTGCAGAAGGAAATATTCAGTCCTTTGACTCAGGGACATTGCATCTCTTACCACAACTGCAATTCATTACAGTATCCTTCCATGTCTGTCTCTCCTGTTGTGTTTGTTCCTCACGGGGTGGGCCTGTGTCTGTCGAGGTCAGCATCTTGCTTACAGCGTGGTGTATAAAAGAGACTCCCTAAATATTTGCTGAAAGAAAGACTGAATGGGTAACCTGTGATTGAACTCTTGGAGTGAATAGGAGGCAGCAATCAGTACCGTGGGCAAGGCCCCCAGCCTGTAAGTTCCCTGGGAGGCCACCATTGACCATTTGTAAAAGGATGGAGGAGTTACATGACTTCTCCTGGCAACTCTCTGAAGTAGGTTGGATTTATCCCCATTTTTCAAGTCAAAGGAACCAAGGTTTACAGAGGCTTGTTCAAGGTCTGTCTTACAGTAAGCAGTAGGCTTGGCTTGACCCAAGATCTGTGACTGTGGCCTGTCTCTTAAAGCCTATCTCATGCTAATTTCAGTGCCCACAAATCTGCATGTTTATTTTCATCTGGATGTTTTATTTATTTCACTGATGATTTCTATTTGCAATAGAGCTTTCTGCTCTTCAAAATGATATTGGGCAAGCCTAGGAAAAGGAGCAGCATTCTTGAAGCATTTTCCAAAGCCAGCTACAATGGAGGACAATATTGGGGTGCCAGGCCCTACAATTGTTCTCGAAGACCCTAATGAGCGTCATTATATGAGCAAGCTGCTAACCTATAAGCAAATGTGTCAACTTATGAACAAATCAAGTAATTCCCCGATCCTTGTTGGATATTAGCCAAGCGCTGGATATTAGCCAGCTGAGCGAGTTGCACAACACTCTCCCTGGAGGGGATTGTTGGATGGGAGGGATTTTCCAGCTCGTGACTTGGATGAACCTGGAGTTATTTCCCTGTTGAGCAGCCCAGCCTGAGAGGCACCAGCAGCCTCGGCTGAGGAGGGTGGCTGGGGCAGAGTGGGGGCATGGGCCGGCCCAGTCTGTCCATGCGTAGCCTGGTGGTGTTGCCCTCAGAAGTCTCAGTAGGATTTAGGCCCACATGACAGCCCAGAAGAGCCCTCTGGAAACCCAGACCCTCCAGTGGGTAGGGGGCTAGTTTCCAGGGAAACAGGGCACCTTTTGTCCAGCAGGGATAGAGGGCCAGAGCCTGAGGAGAGGCCAGAGTAACAAGAGAGGAGACCCTGGCCCTTGGAGCTGAAGGGCTCACAGTGGGGGAGGGGATGCCGTGTGGGAAGAGGGCAGGCGGGGATTTGGCACAGGCCTCTGCTGCCTGGTCTCAATTTACTTGTGAGGAGCCTCCTAATAGCTGGGTGAGAGCCGTGCACGCTTTCCTGAGAGCCTGCTAAGTGTTTATGGAATGATTTGTGAGGAGAAGTTTCTTTGGAAGCAGCTTGGGGAAGGTATGTTATTAAGAGTTCTTTCTCCAAGTTTCCTTGGCCCGCTTCCCCCCAGGCCCCTGGGGTCTGGGCAGCCCATGGTCACAGCAGCTGTTTGCTATTTTGTAGGCCATGGGGCCGGGGAGTATATTGGGGCTGGGGGAAGACAGGGAAGTGGGGCAATTTCCTCCTCCCCGTGGTGGCGTCATGCAGCAGAAGAGGGCCGGAATCAGAGTGAGGAGCCTGCCTCTGAGGGAGGTGCCCTGGGCCCAGGAAAGCATGGGGTCTGTCACAGGGGCTGAGGGGGAGGGAGGTCACAGTGCTAGAGGCAGCATGATGGGACTGAAACATGGCCATTGGCCATCTAGTAATATAGAAGTCACTGGGGAGTGAGATGGACAAGCCAAAAGGATGGGGAGGAGCCGATGACCCAATGACATGTTTGCTTTCTCCACCGGACCCGGGGATCCCTGGTGTAGGGACTCTCTGGCTCATTGGGACATCATGGGACATCAGGGCTGGCCCAGAGCAGGGGCTCAGTTTGATGAGTGGTGGGCCCTCACCCATCCCACTCAGCCAGACAAGGGCCCATGGAGAGCACTCTGCCAGACCTACAAGTTAAGTTCACTGTGACTCTTGCTCTGGAAAGCCCAGGACTATCTACGAATTGTCTCATCAGCAGAAATCCGCCCAACCTGGTCTCCACACAACAGCTTCTTTACCTCAGGAGTTGGCAGCCAGCTACACAGAGCCACTAGGAAGGACCAGTGACTGGCATTTCTGATTCCCTGAGACCCCTGCCAGGGCATGTGGGCCCATCATGAGCTTTATTCCACTGTATCTACACACACCCCAGGGGGGGTGGGTAGGCTTTTTAGCTTCCCTGATTTTATAGCTGAGAAAAACCAAAGCTCAGAGAGGTGTGGTCACTCCGCAGAGGTCGCACAGTGAGTACCTGCCCAGAGAGGGATCACACTCAAGTGCTCAAGACCAAAGCAAGTGCTCTTGCCTATAAACTACACCAGCCAAAGACACGCACCTCTATCGTCTTGCTTGGCACTGCACTGTCATTGTTTGTGATGTCTCTCTGTATGTCTGTCTCCCCACTTACCTGGGAGGTCCCTGAGGATAGGGGTCAGGCTGGCTTCATCCTGGTCCTTAGGTCTCAGTTCTGGGCCTAATATGGAGGAGATGGATGGATGGATAGATGGATGGATAAATGGACGGTTAAACTCTAGGTCAGAAATTGGAAGATAAAATTCCAAGTGGAAGGAAGTACATGAGCAAATTAACAAAGCTCCTAGCATGGCAGGGATGTTAGAGAGTAGCCTGCCTGGGGTGAAGCAATGCGTGTTTGAGGCAGTACTAACAGGTGCCAAGTACTAAACCGAGAGGCTGTACTGGAAATCTGCGGGAGTGATTTTTGCATGTCACCATAATTGGAGATCTCCACTGGCATTTCATGAGTGGGGACACAAGAAAATCTCATGGGACATTTGGGTGGATGAAAAGTCTATTTATAGTTGCCTATGCCTCAAACCTAACTGTTTTATGTATAAGCACAACACTTTTTTTTTTTTTGCATGCTTCTAATACACCCTAAAAATTCCAGGAACACAGCTACCTTGTAAATTGAGGGAAGATTGTGCTTTGTTCAGAACATTACTAAGACTGGTTTGCAGAAGGCAGCAGTTTTCATGATGTTTGAGTGACCTGGCCCAGTCTGTATGCATGGCAGTTGTAATCACAGTTGAGTCTCCACAGAGACACTTCTATTATGTCTTCTTAGGGTAGCTGGCCCTGGGCACGAAAGTAGTAAACTGTGTCTTTTTATTATAAATTACTTTCCATTTATTTCATTGTAGTTTTATTCAGCAATGTGCTGAAGCCAAGTCACGTGAGAGCAGGTTGTGTGCATTTCTTCCCGACTCTGCATTCAGTGTCGTCATGTTGGTAGTTTGAAATCAGCCCTGGTGGAAGCATTTACACAACGAAATTGTCAAAAGATATAAATCAAGTTTTATTTTTTATTTTATTGTTTTGCTTCAGGGATTCCATTGTTAAACATTTACCAGCTCACCACTGATTACACTGGCTTTTCTATTGTGTGGGAGACAGGATGTATTACCTATGAAGACTGTTTTGGCACAATAAAGGGGGCATGGGCCCCATAGGATGAAGAACCACAGATGGAGGGAAATGAGCCTACAGATGGTTGTAGGTAAAGATCTCCTGCCAGGGCAGGTGAGAAGCAGGCTCCTGCGGGTTCCTGAAGAAGCCAGGGAGCTTTGAGTCCTTGTGAGGAGGATTTTGTTGAGGGGTAGTCAAACAACCACAGACTGTCCGTTCCCCCTCCCCTCACGCCACACACACAGTTTCAGGGAGGCGGAAGCCAGACCAGAGGCAGCCCCCTGCTTCCTCCCTCTAAAGAACTTAGCAATTTTGCATGACAGACACTGGAGCTGCTCTGTTGTGCTGGGCTCTTTTGTTCCTTGCAGTTTTGACAGATAAAACTGGTCAGAAAAGGAGGGGCCAGGAGGCCTTGAAAGTGACCAGCCCTTGGACTTGCCTTCCTAGGGGTTTTGGCCTTCCATTACGTTCCCCGCTGGTGTCAGCCCTAAGTCTCCCCATCTTGTTGCACTCCAGCCCACTAGCCAGAGGCTCCACATTTACCTAATAGTAACAATGCCCAGCTTTTGAGCTCCAACTATATGCAAGCACTATGCTAAGGGTGTCGCATGCATCACCTCCTGGTATTCTGCCTCCTCCACCTCCCGTGGGAGGTTATCTTATTTCCCCTGCTTTCTCAATAAGAAGACAAGCTCAGGGAGAGGATATGACTTGCCCAAGGTCACCCAGCCAGCAAGTGGGCGAGCCTGAACCACAAGCCCTGCTGTCAGACTTCCAGCTGGGCTCTTAACCCCGCTCTCGAACTGTCAAAGGGAAGATAGTATCTGTCCAAGTCCTCCCTTTGATGAGGCCCAATGTGTAGGTCAGAGCTGGAAGGGACCAGAGAAATGACCTAATCCTATGATTCTTAACAGTTCATAAATCCACCCTACCCCACAACATACACCAGCTTCACTATTAAAGAACCTGGTCCTGCCACAAGTGAAGCAGAGGCCCTCTTTTCTCTAAGAAGGGATGTAGCTGCTGGTCTGTTTATCATGTAGGTAGGGTCGGGCTGAATAATGGTGATTTCAGTAGTGTCACTGAGAGCCAATGTTATTGCTATGGCTTTAAAACACAAACAGAAAAAGAATCTATTAGTCACCGAGGAGTGTAATAAGCCTGTTGAGTAATCGGCCTGCCGGCCATGGTACCTGCAAACCACTAGGATGATAAATGAAATACCACAGCCAAATTCTTGGACACTTGAGGGTGAGTGTGGGGCTTGTGCGCAGAAGGCCATGGGCCTTGTTCTGGAAACTGCTTCCTACCAGTGGACTGAGGACCCCTGCTCAGTTTCAACCTCCCATCTCACAGATGGGGAAACCAAGGCATAGAAGGGAGAACGGGTTTATGCAAGGTCACCCACCGAGTTCAGGGCTGGAAGCCAGTTCTTATTGGCTGTCCATAATCTGGGAGGATAGCAAGGGCTGGTGAGCTGTGGTTGGGGTCACATGGGGTGTCCTCCAACCCTTTCTGCCCTGCTTTCCTCCTCCCTCTGACATTCCCTGGCTGACTTCAGATCCCCTTCTCCCTGCCCCCCCCCCAACTCCCCCCTTTGCAGATAAGGCTGCCAAGGTTTCCAAAGGGACTTGGGGACAGGGTGTGGCCTCCAGAATGTCCAGACTTGGGGACGGGCTGGAGAGAGACCAGGCTTCCTGTCTCCTTTCCCCTTCCCCAGGCCTGTCCACTTGCAGCTGTATGGGTGGATCCAGACACTCCAGGATTTGCCAAATGGGCAGAAACGCCAAAATCCAATCAGAAAGAGCCTCCTTGGGAGGAATAAAGACTGGGAAGGAAGTAGCCAGAGCTTTGGCTTTTGAGCACTCCAATACTAGCCACTAGTGTGAGCCAGTCATTTCCCTTGACCAGGCCTCAGGTTTCCTCTTCTGTAAAATGGGTATAGGGCTTCTCATCCATTCAGCAAAACTTTATTGAGCGCTCAATCATCAAAGCTAACACTTCAGTGCTTACCTAGGTGCTGAGCTAATTGCTGTCCATGTATTCTTGCATTTCAGTCTCACAACAACCTTCAAGCTAGGTTGTATGTTTCGTATTTTAATGATGAGTTAACTGGGGCTCAGAGAGTTTTAACAACAGACCCAGGATCCATATCTGGAGGCTGATGGGAGGAGTCTGTGTCACATTCTGAAGGTACTTGAAGCTAGAGTATGGTGACAGCTGGAGCAGGAATCTTAGGCCCAACCATGGAGACATCAAGGGAATCCTCAGAGGAGATGCTGCATACTGGACACAGAACCAGGCCCTGGGGCCCGGCCACTTGGAGTCTCATAGGACAGCACCTGGCTGCCTCCATCAGGATGTCACTGGTAGGCTTCTGGTCACCCAGCGGCTGGGGTGGGGGCCAGTCTGCAGAGCTGGGGAGGTATAGGGCTTTCCCAGTGCCCAGCCTCTCTGGCCAGCTTCCTGGGTAGCAAGTTTGGATGCTGTGATTCTGAGTTCCAAGAATGACAGCAGTTACAAGGCCAACTACCAGGAAGCAAGCCAGATATTTTACAGACATTTGTTGATTTGACCCCCCAACAGTCCTGTGAAATGGAGATTATTAGTCTCCTTTTACAGAGGAAGAGACTAAGGTCCAGAGAGGTGAACTGACTAGTTCCAAGTCACCCAGGATCATGATTTTGGGTTTGTCTGCCTACAGCCCATGGTTTTTCACTGTCCCTAGTACCAGTCTATATTTGTTGCAGGCCATTGCAACAAGTCATTACACCTCCTTGGGCTTCAGTTTTTATGCAATGAGAAAATCCATTCCTGCCCTTGTTAAAAAGTGTTGAAATATTTCAATGAGATCATGGATGGGGATGTGCTTTGAAGTTCTGCCCATGACTGACATTTTGCTCTTATGTAAATTCAGGAGGATTGGTGACTCTGTAGCCTAAAAGCATCATCTCCTTTGGCCTGCCCCATGCCTAAAATCACACCTTTAGACCAGCTTCCCAAGGCTCTGAGCTTGTTTCTAGTAGGTCTCCTATAAGAGCAGTTTGGTTGGCAGAACTGTCCACCATCATAAGACACTAGGATCTTTATAACATTGCTATATGGGCAGGTCAAGTTCAGTCATTTCCAGGAAGGCAGGTGGTCTGGGACAGATGAGCTGTTCCTATAGACCTGAGTGAGATCCTGTCTGATCTCAGCTCCCTCTTCTTGTAGTCAAATAGGCCACTTCCCATGGAAGGCAGGGTGGCCAAAGATTCTATATGACCACACTGCTTTAGGCCCCAACAGGTCTGGTGACCCAGGTGTGGGAGTCAGAGATGTGAGCTTTGGGAGGCCTAGCTGTGTGGAATCTAGAGAGACAGGAGGCATTTGGGAAAGATTAAGAGCCCTACTGGGTGACCAGAAGCTGCCAGAGGGGGGGTTGGCCAGTACAGAGATAAGAAGCCCATGTGGGTCAACGCAGAATGGACAGAGTCAGGTTAGAAGCAGGATATGGGTGGCAGCATGTCTCAATCATTAGCTGCAGGATCGACATCTATAGAGGTGACTGAGCATCTGAGGCAATGTCATCGCCAGCAGCGGGCACCTAGGCCAGGGCGGTGTCATCTGGAATGTGGGACTGGGGTATCCTTTCCAGTGGGTACACACTGAAGCTGATGTGAACCTCAGCATCTGCTGTTTTTGGTTGAAACGAATGCTTCTTTGGAGGGTTTGGGCCTCTGGATTGTAAATCAAGAAAGAAACCTAGACCCGTAGTAATAAGAGCACAATCACCAGTCTAGTGTGCAGCTGTTCTTGACAGGTTTTTGGTTTTGGTGGATGTTTAGGTTTACAAGGGTCCCAAGTCAGATGAGCAGCTGCCTGGCCTGTGGGACAATCTATGACTAACTGAATATGCACCCTCAGTTTGGCCACCAGCCTTTCTGGGATGGGGAACGATTAAACATTTATAAAGTTAGATTAAGGCCTGGGGCAAGATGGAGACTCATTTAGGGGTTTATTGGCTGGATCAGAATTTTAAAAGGAGTTGTTTGAGGAGACCGTTATGTCTCTAGTTAAACTGGCTATCTGGGGTCTGTTAGGGACATGAAAGCTCTCTTCAATGTCTGCCTCTTCCAAGAGCTCAGCGTTGGGATCTTTTTTGAGAAGAGAAGTGAATTTTAAGAAGTGAAATATGTCTTGGTTACTTCCAGTAATGTCTGTAACCCTGAAGGGGATAAGGAACGTCCTGACAAGGCCTTTTTTATGTGGAGACATGTGTGATTTTGATTTATATTGTCGGTATGTGTGAAGCAAGAGGTGCCCAGAGTTCTTTATCGTGAAGGGGATAATTTCTAGGTAATGGAACCATTTGTTGGCCAGAGCACCCAGTACTAAGACCACTGACTGCCTGAAGTTTGGCCAAGTGTATTTTTCTTGGGTCTCTTCCTTTATTAAGGATATTCGAGGGAAGGGATGGGAAGCAGCAGCACTCCAGTGAGCTCTGTCACCTAAGCTGGCTGACAGTGCCACTCTCCCATTGCTGTTCATTCAGTTCATCCCAAGGGGCTTCCCAGGTAGTCAAAGGGTCTGGGGGAGAGGTAACCTCCTCCAGCACCGTGAAATCTGGCAAGGGATTGAGGACAGGGAAAGCCACGCCTTCCTGCAGGTGGAATATGCCAGAGAGCCCAGGTTGGCTCCATCCTGTCTTAGGAGGCCTTGGTAGATGTGTCAAGCTTTCAGGGTTGTTTCCACAACCTTACGCATAATGGGTTGGCTGGGTGTGGAAGGTTACAGGCTCAGGGTCTGTGAAAGCTTCTATTTGCAGGAGAACCCAGGAGGTAGTCAGGTTGGGTAGAGGAAGGAACCTGGCAACATGGGTGAGACCAGGAGGGACAGCCGGCTGTCCAGAAGGGCAGAAGCTGTGGCGGGGGAGGTGCGAGAGTAGCGAGGCAGCAAGGGCAAGGGGCTGGCCAGCCGAAACTCTGCCTGCCTCTCCATTTGTGCCAGAGCAGAGCAGCCTATGGGGAGGGCTCCGCAGACCGAGGTGGCCAGCCCCAGGCTTCCTTTATCAGTCACAGGCTTCCTTCAAGGCCTCTGACGCAGCTTACACAGAGCACAGTGCCTGCTGTACAAAGGCAGGCTCTGATTTCACCCCACCTGGACCAGAAGAGTGGGAATGTATGTCCAGTGCCACATTACCAGGAAAAAGGTTGCATATTAGATGATTTGCCCCAATACATTGAAAATCCCAAGAATAGAGCAAAACAATTCTCTATTTCTTCTAAAGAAATCTAAAATTCTAATTCTAGAGAATTCAAAAATTCTTTGCCTCCTCTTCCTGCCCTGGCTCATCAGTCAATCCAGACAGAGTGGACCTTAATGCCCGCTCCTCTCTGCTCTCCTTCTGCCCCACTGTCCTCTCTGTGTTCTTTTTGTAATTAAGAAATTTTTATCTTGAAATACTTATAGATTCACAGGAAGTTGATCTATAGGCGTAATTCCATTCCTATCAAAGTTCCAAAAAGTATTTTTTTTGTAGGTATAGACAAGGTTATTCTAAAATTTATAGGGAAAGGAAAAGAAACTTGAATAGAAACAATTTTAAAAAAGAATAATATAATGGGAGGAATCACCTACCTAAATTTAAGACTTTTATATAGCCGCCGGAATCAAGACTAAGCATTACTGACAGAAGGATGGACAAATAGACCAACGGAACTGAATAGAGAGTCCATAAAGAGACCTTCACAAATATGGCCAGTTGACTCCTTTAAAAAAAAACTTATTTTGAAATAATCATAGATTCACAGGAAATTGTAAAGATAATACAGAAAGGTCCTGCACCCTTCACCCAATTTCCACCAATGGTCACGTCCCAGGTCATTAGAGTATAATATCAAAACCAGGACCTTGACATTGATATGATGCATGCATGTAGTTCGATGTCATTTTGTCACATGTAACCACAACCACAATTGAGATACAGAACTGTCCCGTCGCCATAGAGATCCCCCTCTATAAGAGCTGGCCCTTGTGGTCACACCTACCCTCCCTACACACTGGCCCTTGGTATTTGCTGCCCCGCTTCTCCCTTTTCTCCATCCCCTCCCAGCCTCCACCCCTCTGGACACCTGGCTGCCCTTCCTGGTCCCACCTGTGTTGCCAGGTTCCTTTCATCCAGCCTGACCATTCCCAGGCCCTAGCAACCACTAGTTTATTCTCCATCTCTGTCATTTTACCACTTCAAGAATGTTCTGTAATGGAATCAAACAGTATGTGACCTTTAGAGATGGGCTTTTTTCACTCACTGTGATGCCCTTGAGATCCATCCAGGTTGCTGCCTGCATCCCCAGTTCCTCCTTTTGTTGCTGAGTGGTAAACTGTGGCACTTTCTGTGTTTCCCCCTCTTTCCTTCTCCCGGACTTCTTTTTCTTACCTCTGAGCTAGTTGTTTCCCTGTCACCTGAGCCGTGAGTGGGGCGCGGAGGGGATTTGTGTCCTCGGGCCTGCAGGAACCCGCTGGGGATGAGAGTAACCATGTCTTCCTTGTTCAGCCTCACAGTGAAGCATGCACAACCACACGCACCATCTCGTGGCTCTCTTCATGGCTTCTGTGGTTCAACTCCTATGTTGTTGTTATATTGAAATTCTGCTCTTTTCCCCCCTTTCCCAACAACTGTTCAGTTTGGGCCCAGCATCATCCTGGCCTGGTGTGGCCAAGGCCTCGGTGGCAAGGGTGTAAATAAATGTTCCATGAAGGGCTCAGACTAGGAAGCCTGGTCCCCCCATATGAGACAGCCTATATCTGGGCCTGCTGGGTATGAGGCAAGGAGGCACAGATAGGGATTCTGCAATCAAAGGAAAGGCCTGTGCACTGGGCTCTGGGCAAAGGATGCCAAGGAGTAGCGTATTTCAGAGGGAGCCTCACTGTTTTGCCAGGACTGTCTGTGCCAGAATCTGCTGGTGGGGATGCACCGGGAGGTCTCCCTAGCTCTGTGATGATGTACTGGCTGGTTTTGAGCAATGCTGCTCTCTGGACCTCGTCTCCTCATCTATAAGATAAGATTTAGACCTCATGATCTCAGGCCCCTCAGCTGTGACATCCTCAGGAGGCCCAGTGACCTCCCTCCACCAACAAAAAGCCATCTCTGCTTCCCTACTGTCCTCAGAGTTGAGTTCAAGCTCTTCATCATGGCAGTCAAGACCCTGTGTGAACTGACCTCTGGTGACTCTGTAACACCAATTCTTGCCCCTCCCTGCCTTCTCCCATTAGGTTTCAGCCAGGAACTAGCTGTCACTCCACAGACCGTGGGGCACCCTTTCTTCACTAATCTGTTGCCATCAACTCCGTGCAAATATAACCACCTCTTGGAAGCCTTCCCTGGCTGCTTTCACATCCCCTGTTCCTGTTCTCATCCAAACACCTCCCTGTTCTTGTTTGCTGTATCTGTTTCTGCTCTTGGCTAGCCACTCTTGACATGGCACATGGGGACCAGAGAAGAGTGACACAGGACCTCTGTGTTCAGAATGATGCCAGACACAACACAGATCCTCACTGAAGGAGATGGAACACTGGCCACCTCCAACCTGGGAGGATGATGCTGCCTCTTCCCTCCCCCCAACTCCACTTCTTCTCCTCCTCCCTGGCTCCATGGGCTGCCCTGCCTCAGGCGGGTGAACTCACACTCTGATGTGGCTTGGCCAAGCCCAGGCTTTCCTCTGAATGCAATGAAAACCAAACAACACATTGCTCCTCATTGTTAGAAAAGTCAGTAGGTTGGAAGAGTTGCCTCTGTACAGCCCTCCCCCACCCCTGTGTCACCCCAGCTGGATTTTCCTATCCCTCAGAGCCCAAGGTCTCAGGGGAACATGGAATTCTAAAGTCTTGGAATCACAAGATAATGGAACCTTAGACTAACATAATGATAGAATCCTATAATTGTTGAATCATGGAAAGCCACAATAGCAATGTCTTAGGATTATGTTAAAGCCAGAGATTCCTTTTACAGTATGGAATCATTGCATATTGAATCCTAAAAGCCCCAGCATGTTGGTGCCAAGGACATCAGGTTGCACCCAAGAGCCCACCACTTGCAGTATCCATATGCTATGAACTAAATGCTTGTGTCCCTCTAAATTCATATATTGAAGCCCTAATCTCCAGCCCAACGGTATTTGGAGCTGGGGTTATTGAGGGGTAATTGGGTCATAAGGTGGAGACCTCATGAATGGGATTAGTGCCCTTATAAGAAGAGACACGAAAAATACAATCTTTCCTTCTGCCATGTGAGTACATAGCAAGATGATGTCCATTTGTAAACCAGCACGAGTACCCTCGCTGCACACCATATTGGCCAGTGCCTTGATCTTGGACTTCCCAGTCTCCAGAACTGTGAGAAATAAGTGTATATCATTTAAGCCACCCGGTCTATAGTAGTTTGTTATGGCAGCCCGAGCTGATTAAGACACCATGAAAACTTGAGGGTCACACAGCAAGTGAGAAGTAGGGAACGCTGTGGCCTCCCAGCCGGGGCACCTGCCCTACACACGACCCGAACAAACGTCCTCACCCTCTGTGATCCTGGACAAGGCACTCGACCTCCCTGACCTCCAGTTTCATTGCAACATAGGCATAATCATTTTAGGTGATCAGTAAACTAGTAGCTTATTCCTTATCAGTGTTCTAAGCTCTCTCCTGATGTGAGGCTTTCAGGGTCCTAAACAGTGTCAGGCTCTCTGAAAAGTTCTGGTGACCTGGCAGGATTCAGAGGAGGAAGGCAGGAAGTCCAGGTGCCTGGGGACAACGCTGAGCCAAGGCCATGAGCCACGCTGAGGACGTTGATCTTAAAGCTTCTTTCTGGTTAAGTCTTTCTTGGGCATCGACCCCTACCTCACAAACGCTCTCTGACAATAAATCTGGGGTGTTCACATAATTGCCACAAAATTCAGTCTCTGTTTCCTCATCTGTAGAGTAGAGAGAGTAACTCTGGGTTCAGTGCCCAGCCTACCACCTCCTAGGTGTGTCTCTGCTCTCTGAGGCTCTTTACTTGTCTAGGATTTAGTCCCTAGGCCCCCAGTTTCCTGAGGGCAGGGCTAAAATATATCAACTTGTTCACCAAAGTACAGTGTGGTCCAGAGGTACCTATACATATTGAAGACAAAGAATATTTATCGACTATTCTTTGGAAGGGACCCTACATAGAGGTCACCTTGTCCCTTGGTCAGTGTGCCTTCTCCCAGGTCAGGTATTCATGCTGTCATTTCAGCGGCCTCCCAGAGAGGTGTGTCTTTTTCTAAGTCCCATATTAAGAAATGGGTCAAGAGGTGTCTGCGACCTCAGCTATTTTGTCTCCCTAAGGCTGTTTTTCTTTTCTTTTCTTTCCTTTTTTTTTTTTTTTTTGTTTTACTCCACCGGGTGGCGATAGGGCTTCACAGTTTCTGACTTATTTACATATTGGGGGGAGAGGGTTGAGGATGGGGGCCCTCTTTCCAGGACATCAAAGTCAACCGAACATCCCATGCCCTTGGTGGGAGGTCTGGAGGAGCCCGCCCTGTCAGCAAGTCAAGCCCCCTCCAGAGGGGCAGGGATTTGGGGGCAGCCGGGAGTTGGGGGGGAGGGGTTGGGATCAAATTGCCTTGAATGGAAACAAACTTCAACCCCAAACCAAACCCAAATAGAGATTCCAGGAGGAACTGGGTGTCCCAAGCAGCCCTAGGCTAGGCTGGGACAGGGAGGGGTCAAACAATGAACTCAGGGCTCCAGGCTCCCCAAGGGGTGTGCGGTTCCCAGGCCTGTGCTGAACAGCCCTCCCTTGGAGACCCAGGCAGATGGAATTTCTATCCAGTGAGCCAGCAGCCAGCAATGGGGAGAGCTGCTCCAGGCCTGTGTTTATGTGTCAGACAAACATCCATGGAGAACTTGCTATCTCCCAGCAGCCCCCAGAGAACAAGGCGGTGAGACCAGGCCAGCACCGATGCTTCCAGATTTGCAGCATGAATGCAGTGGGCGCTGGAATCTGATGGTAACTGGACTTATTAGGGCCCTTCACACGCCCTAGAGCACTGGTTTTGGCACAGTTTTGCTTGGGGACCCTTGGCCAGCAGTCTGTAGCTCACGTTTAGACGTGTTCTCTCTGAGGCTTCCAAATAGCAGCTGAAGGTAAATCAGGCCCTGACATTCATGATAGGGCAAGAAGAACCTCAGGTTGAACTTCAGCCAGGGGACAGAGCCTTTATTTAAAGCCTGGGGGATCCTTGTGTTGGAGGTAAAAAAATGGGGGGAACTAGCAAATGCTGGGTGCCTATTGTTTGTTAGACATTGGGTCAGCAGCCCCTTAAAATTCATCTTCTCTTTTAGTCTTGGTGACTGACCTGAGAGGGAAGGCTGATCAGTGCCCCCATTTGTCAGACTAAGAAATGGAGGTGCAGAAAGGTGATCAGATTGCCAGGGGCCACAGTGGTGAATGGGGAGGGCAGGGGCCACACCCAGGGGTGGGGGTTGGGGTGGGGGCTCACCAATATGCCAAGCATCCAAGCCTGCGACTCTCTGCTTTTTCCCCTTCACTACCAGTGTGGAACGCCAGCCCTGCAGTGGCCTCAGCTGTGGGCCTCGATGCCTGGTAGAGCTTTGGAATGCCTGTTGCTTTCTCTTTATCCTACTTTGTATTCCCTCTGTACCTAGGTTTTATTTTAATGTGTATGTATACTCCTTTTGTATCATTGTGAACTTATTTTCTTCTAATTTGATTAATATTTTATGTTTGCTGGTATGCAGACATACCTTTTAGGGTGAACTTAGCCCCCTGAGAAGCTTCCCGGGTGATGCTGAGGGTGAGCCTTGGCAGCCTGTCTACCCACTGGGATCCTGACTCCTGATTGGATCAGCGTGGACACCTGACTCAGGCTGTTCTCTTGCTGAAGTTAGGGTTCAGGGTTGGAGCCAGCCGTGGCCCTCAGTCAGTCTCCAGGTGCAGCCAATACTGACAGACAGAAGAAGGGAGGCCTGAGGGGTGCCTGTCTTCCCTCATGAGTCCTGGAAGCCAGCTGCAGAGACAGTCAGTGATAAGCTCCCTGGCTCTGCCGCCGCAGCTTCTGGCTGCTTTTCTAGCCCTTAGGAAACCAAGGTTAGCCCTCACCCCTGCCAGGGGTTCCAGGAACACTGGTCCTTAAGGCGAGTAACCCTTTTGGCCTAAGCTCGCCTGAGATACCTAACAGAACCACTGATTTATTGCAATTTAAAACTGGATGAACTACTGGGCCTCATCTCTGAGTTCACTACAGTAGCCTTCAGCTTTGTCCAGAGTTTCTGAATCCTCTCTCCAGAGGGGCATAATTAGTTGTCCTCCCCATAAATTAAACCCTCTTCCTTCTCTTGGTGCCCCTCTCTCTTCAGGGTCATCGCACACACACACCTGTTCCCTCTACTCTAAGCCTATTACTGGCCCTTTCACGCAGTTGGACCCTCTTCTAACCCCACCTGGTGCTCCCCACCCTTCCAGAGGGCTCCAAACTCCAATACCACCTCCCACTGCCATCCCCATCTCCTATCACCCTTGAAATTCTCGGTTTTGCAGGATACATGCCCTGTCGGGGTTGGAAGAGTTGGCCATTACTTTCAATTCCACAGGCATTTTTATGTCTTTATCTCTGGTGCACAGCCCCCCTCCCTAGGCAGGTGTCTCATCCTTCCTCCCCACAGATGTCGCCACTTACCTGTCCTATATCTCAGATGGGGCAGCCTCAGAGGACACTCTCTGTCCCAGGCAGGGAGCACCTGTGCAGTGGGGGTGGTGGGACAGCTATCGCTGGCAGGGAGGAGGTGTCGGCTCCAGTCCTCTCTCTGCTGTGTCAGCTGGCGGGGAAGTCCCGGTCCTCATTGGGCCTGTTTCCTGACACAGAAGTCAGTTACAGATGACTCTGCTTTTGGGGCTGCAGAGAGGAGGCCAAGGGCCTTCCAAAGACACCCCTCCATTCTTGTAACCCGTGGCAGCCAGGCTGAGGACCCGAAGCTGCCCAGAGGGACCCCAGTGACCGTGCTGGTCTCCAGCAGCCCTGCTCTCTTTTCACTCCCTTGGTTTCTGCTTCTTGCCTGAACTCTCCCAGTGGCTAACCCTCACTCCCTCTCTGGCTTTGCCACACTCAGAGGTACCCCCTATGAGATCTTCCCTCTCTGAAAGCGTTAAAGCCACCCCGGGCCCCACCCTGGCTTGGACCTCACATCCCCACTGTGAGCTGTGACGTCTGTCATCCATCATCTGCTCTGCTCCTCCCTTCCTGGTCAGAGCCTCGCCCTCCCCGGATCCCTGGGGTTTGCTATGTCCCCCAAACATTGTGATTGCCCACACTGCTTCCAACCAACAGGAGGAACACTCCTCACCTAATGGTTCCTGGGATCCAGACCTTCTGGACTTCTCTCTGACTGAAGGATTGAGGACAGAGCAGGGTATTGGGACGTGTTGTGGGTTGAATTGTGCTCCCCCAAATATGTTGAACTCCTAACCCCAGGTACCTGTGAACATGGCTGTATTTTGACATAGGGTCTCTTTGTAGATGTAATTAGTTAAGATGGGGTCATATTGGAGTAGGGTGGGCCCTAATCCAGTATGGTTGATGTTTGTATAAGAAGAGGAGACGCACAGGGAAAATTGCCAAATGACAACGAAGGTAGAGATGGAGGGATGCAGCTCCAAGCCAGAGCATGCCAACCATCACTGGCTAACCCCAAAAGCTAGAAAGAGGCAAGGAAGCCTTCTTCTCCAGAACCTTCAGAGAGAGTATGGCCCTGCCAACACCTTGATTTTGGACTTCCAGCCTCTAGAGCTGTGAGAGAATAAGTCAAGGTTGTTTTAAGCCACCCATTTGTGGTCCTTTGTTATGGCAGCCCTAGAAAATTTATATGGGGCCTTTCAGCTGGTTCTGCAGCCTGAGTGCTCTTTGCAAAGGGGACTAGTATTGTGTCTCTCCCCAGCTCGAGTCTTCTATGGCTCCCTATTGCCCTGGCATCCACAACCCTTCATAGTGGGGCCACCCACTTCTCTGGCATCCTCCTCTCCTACGCCTCCTCCTTTCCATTTCGACCGCTCCACTGATAGCTGTGGTACTCCCCTCTATGTCTTTGCTCGTGCTGTGCCAGAAAACATCTCTCTTCATCTGGTTCCCTTCTATTCATTCTATTAAAACCTTTCTCAAACAATCATCTCTTCCAGGAATAATAACAAACATTTATTGAATCTTAACTGCGGGCCAGGCGCTATGCTAAGTGCTTGCTCTGAATTACTTCATTTGATTCTCATGGCAGCTCCAAGAGGTAGGTGTCCTCATCCCCACTTTCCAGCTGGGGGAAACCAAGGCCCTAATCGAGCTCCATGAGCTTCCCACAGTCCTGAGGGCCATTGGCAGGGTCAGGACCAGGCCTGTGTGGCAGGAGTAGTGCTGTGCCGCTGCCCCGTGATGGCACCACCCCTGCCTAGGGAGCCCTCACCTCCCCCAGGAACATCTGCTCCTCCAGACCTCCAGCTGCTGCATGTTTCAGGCTAACAAATTATGTCATAACAAGAGGTGAAATCAAATGTGGTCCAAATAGTTTTCCACAGCTATTTCATGCAAAATAATTCCAAGGCATCCGTCTTCCTCACCATGTGGGGTTGGAACACATGGAGCCGGGAAGGACAGGAGCCAGACCCCAACCTGGCTCTCACAAATAAATAAAAGGCTCGAGGGACATCATGGCCAACAGTGTAAATCAGGGCTTTTATGGGGCAAGCAGCCTGTCTGGGCCCAGACCCCCTGCCTGGCTCCTGAAAGAGAACACCAATGGAGACCCTTGTGATTGAGCCTGGACCACTCACCCATGTGCTCACCCAGGGTCCCCTGCTCAGCCTTTGGACCCACCTGGAAGCCTCCCACCCCCAAGGTTCACCAAGGGCCAGCTGCCAACATACACACCCGCCTACTGATTTTCTCATTCGTTCATTCACTCTATACTTGGGGTATAGTAAGCATTCAGTAAAAATTTTTTGAATGAATAAATTTGTTCATTCCTCTCCCCCTTCCACATTTTTCCCCACCTTCTTCCCCCAGTCTCTAGCACTGAGGTCCCTCAAAGATGCAAATCCCTGGCCAGGGAGCCCCATTAGCTGAACCTGGTCCCCTGCCATGCCCTTGATACAGGGAAGAATGAGGTTAAGGGGAGAAGGACCCAACAGAGAGCTGGGGTGCTACCTCTTGCCAAGATTCATTCAGAGAGGGGTCTTCCCAGACAGGAATGGGATTTGCAGGCGGGCAGCAAAATAGCATATACTCCCCGTGTCCCCCTAAAATACTGTGCTGCCTGAACCTCTGAGCAGAATCCCTTCAATTTGTGCTTCACTGTCCTCCTGCATGTTGTGGAAAGACCCCGTTCTCCTAAGCGCTTGAAGTTTGCTGACAAGTCCAGTGATTCCACTACCTCAAGCCCACCACCATCCCACCTATCTGGACCCTGAATTTGGCAGCTAGTAGGTATTCAATCCATGGAAGTTGTTACTCCCCCCAATTTTCTATCACAGTAGTTCTCATAACCTTTTTTTTTTAATTCATCCATTCATTTAACAGTTTGATTGTTTTAAAATACACAAAACATAAAAGTTACCATTTAGTACACTCACAGTGTTGTGCAACCATCACCACTATCTAATTTCAGAAGGTTTTCTTCACTCCGAAAACAAACAAACAAAAACCCTCTACCTATTAAGCAGTCACTCCCCATTTCTCCCTTCCCCGGCTCTCAGCAACCAACCATTAATCACTTCACAGCCTTTTAATGATGATTCTAGTGGAGGCAAGGTAGAATGCATGATCCCCAGTACACTGATAAGGAAACTAAGGACTACACACACACACACACACACACACACACACACACACACGCACACGCGCGCACCCCTGGCACAGCCAGTCCCCACCCCCGTAGCCCAGGGCCCCCACTCTCCACAGAGCGGAACCTTCAGGGCATTGTGACTTGGGTGTCTTTGGAACCTGAAGCAGATACCCCCCCTCCCCCGAAGACTCCCAGCTTCTTTGCTTGGTAGGTGAGAACGGAGAAACGGTGCTATAAGTTCAGAACTCAATCTTGCTCACCCAGTAAATGTATTGATTGATGGGCTGAGAAGGCCTTGGGTGATGGTGGAAGTGAGTGCAGGGAAGGTGGCAGGGAGGGTGTCCAGAGCACCCACTGCCCTTCTGTTGGTTTTGGCTTAGAGCCAAAGTTCATATAGTTCTCCGGGGCTGGCCCGTGGGGTCTGAATATACTCACGATACTCAGCCACTCCATTCACACTTCTAGGCCTTTGCAGACACTATTTCTCTCTTTGGACGTCCTCTTCTCCCTCAAACCTCTCCAGGTCCCAGAAGAACTGGGAGCTCCATTGTTCGTAGGGCATTAAACCAGGTGGGGCTCCATGAAAAGCCCCAGAGGGCTGAGCTAGGAAAGGAGGGCCTGGCAGAGGGGAGATGGAATACAACAGGGTCCCCAGACCTTGTGGCTTTGGGCCAGCCCGGGCCCCTGGCACGGCTTCCGTTTCCCCTTCTGGCAGCAGGATTGCACTCAGGGGTGTCCAGGGCACTTGTAGCACTGCATTTCCATGATACGGTATGAGACCAGGGCTGAAACAGGGAGGACTGGGGGAGGCCCAAACTAGACACTCTCTCATTGGAGTCTTTTGTGTCCCTGTGTGCAAAGCTGGTCCCCAGAAACCAGAAGAGTGTGGTTTCAGCTGTGCAGATAGAGTCCCCCGGGGCAGGACAGAGGGCCGGAAAATCCAAGGTTCCCCAGGGGCAGCTGGGGGCTTCGGTCCTTCCATGCTGAGACCCTATGTCAGGTCTTCCTGTTTTTAGAGCTGCAGTAAACACTCCAGACTTAGAGCTGGCTGGGCGGGCCTCTGGTGCTGCCCAGTCTGCGGGCCCAGATCCCTGGGGCTCCAGAAGGCTGTGCTCTGCTGGCTCTGTGCTGTGAGCCCTGCAGGCCAGGACTGGCCCATCTGCTCCGAGAGTTAGACACCCGGACCTGCCCAGTGGGCCACGTTGGCCAGAAAGTAGGATAATAGAACCGTTAGGAACAGACTCTGCTCCTCGTGCCAGCATTTGCTAACTGTGACTTGAAGCAGTGACATAACCTCTTCAGGTTTCTGTTTCCACATCTATAAACTGGGAATAAAACTCCTGGATCTCAGAGAGCCATTGAGAGGCTTAAATAAGATGATGTGTGTATGGTGCATATGGACCTGGTGTGGTCTGTGCTCTCAAAATGATGGCATCCAGACTGGGCCTCTGGAGCCTGGGGTGTAGAGAAGACAGGCGGCTGGAAGCAAGTGGGTGCTGGAGAGATGTTCAGGAGAAGCAGGGGCTCCCCAGAAGTCATGCACCCCCATTTGCCTTAAGGGATCTGTTGCCTCCTGACCCCCTTTCTGTTCCAGCTCCAGGCCTGCCAAGCTTCCCTACCACACCCCTTCCTGTGGAGGTGGGAGGATATCTGGTCCTGCTCACAGCAGCCACTAAGCCAAGGGACAGGGAGACAATCCCAGGCTCCAGGAGCAAATTTCAGATCCATCACCTGCCCACTGTGTGGTCTTGGCCTCAGTTTTGGAGCCTCAGTTTCTCCCTCTGTCAAATAGAGCTAATGCCATTCTGCCTAATTCAGATGGGAATGAAATCAGATGAGGTGATACAGGTGAAATATGTGGGTACAGGTAAGGGATTTGGATCCATGAGTTAGAGAGGACTTGGAGCGCCGGCCTCAGATACTACCTCTGTGTAGAGGAGGACACTGAGCCGCAGAGGAAGGACAGTGAGATATCATTGCCACAGAGTGACAGGATGAGGTCTGGGCCAAACACTGAGCTGAGCCCCCAGCAGATCTTTCCCACCCCTTGCTGCCTCCTGAAGGCAAGCTCAGGTATGGCCACCATCTCATTTGATGCCTTACCTTTCAAATGGCACATCTGGGAACTGCCTGACAGTGCCCAGCATAGCAACAGCAGAACTTGGGGTCAGTCCTGCCAGCCCTCCCCTGCCTGGACCAAGCCACACAGATCTGCCATGGGGCCACTTAGTACCTGAATCAACTGGCCTCCATCACAGCCCTATCACTTCATGCTGTGTCCTCAGCAAGCTCAGTGAATGCTCATCTCCCCTCTGGAAGTCTGGTTGTGTTTTGAGAGAGCAAAAGATAGACAGACATGGTCCCTACTAGGCTCCTACCTTCTTAGCTTCTAAATTTGTTCCAGGGTCCCTTTTGCTCTCCCATAGCCCCAGGGCTCCAGCAAGCCTCTATGGCGCCTTTGTGAAAGTTAGAGAAAGGTGCTCTGTCTGGGCAGATGCAGCTCCGTGCCAGGATTTTACCCCCCACTCAGCCCCTCAGCCGAATCCCCTTGTACAGTGAACACCCTGCACAGCTGGGCCCTCCCTAGCCCCTCGTGTACTCCCCTCTTAGCGGGGCCCCACTGTATCCTTGGAGCTCCTACAGAGTGGCTGGCAGGGCCACCCTCACCCCAATCTCCTTTTCTTCCTCCAGTCTGGTTCCCTTTCATTTCCCTCTGTTTCTCCACAGAAGCCTCAGTTTCCAGACCCTGCCATCCAGTCCGCTGCCAGGCTCTATCAGAGAAGAGAGTGGCCCCCCATTCCTCCCCGCAGCCTGACCAGTGGGCCACTCTGATCCCCTGCTTTTAGCTGTGTCTGACAACCTAACGCCTAGTTGGGAGGAACAGCTCAACAATTGGCTTTAAGAGGAATGTGACGCACAAAGTGAAACACTTGGGGACAGCTGGTGCTTATGGAAGACTTCCCCCTTCTTCTGGAAATGTCCACTTAGTCCATGGGCTGGCTTGTACAGACCTGAAGTGGTGGGTACAGGACCTAGACCTACCCCTCAGAGCACCCCAGGCCTCGGGCTACAGATGGAACCAATGACGTCACTCCAGGATTTTGCTGGAATGTCCCTGTGGAAGTTGCTCATCTGATGTGAGCTTGGAGCTTCCTGGGCATGAAGTGAATCCTCTGAGAATCTTTGATTCCAAAGCAAAGGAGAAGAGATTGATGACCTCCTTTGTGGCTCGGGATCCAGTCATGCCTCAAGTTATTAAACTCATTGAAATTTTAGTTAACCCCAGAGACCCCTCAGTGGGCCCAGGCAGGGGAAAGGACCATTCCCAAGTATATGAATCTTCTAGATGTCTCCAGCTTAACTGATGGCTTACGGCTTCAGACTCCAGCTCTGAAGGGACACCAGAGCGCCCTGTCCTCTCACTGATGGGGTTCAATAGCCCTCACCTATCTCCTCAGCCTCTTCTTCTTTGAGGGCTTCTGTATTCCTGGTGAAGATAGCAGGGCTGTCCACACCCGCTGTTATTCCGACCTGGGTTCTATAATTTCCCACTGGAAATTTTTTTGTTGCTTCCCAACACACATAGAGCAAAGTTGGAGCTCCTTTCCCCAGCCCTCACAGCCCTCACTGCCCAGCCTTGTCTTCCCCCACCCCCCAACCTCACTCCAAGGCCCTCCCCTCCTCACCTCTCCAGACAGAACCCTTTAATTCCCAGAAGGCACCAGGTGGCTTCAAGCCTTCAGGGTACTTGCCTTACAGTGCTTCCTGCTCTAGAAATGAGTGACAAACCTGTCCCATGGCACAGATCCCAGTAGTTTACACAGAATGTTCACAACCATTAGCTCATTTGAACCTCACCAGGCCTGTGAGGGGGCCTGCAGGACCCCCTGGCTACTCCCGACATTGCCCAGGGATAATGAACTTGGAGTCCTCCAGGACTCCCCAAGCTACCCCAGTGAAATGCTGAAGGGGCCTTGCTTTGCTCCAGCTGCCCACACCCAGCTCTGGGGGGCCTTTTCCTAGGCTTGGGCTGCAGGGAAGTCTGGGGGTGTGTGGGGGCAGACCCTGACACCAGGCATCCTACCTCGAGGTGAGGGCCTAGAATCCTCCATCATATGGGCTGGGGAACTAGATTTCTCAGTCCTCCCAACTCCCACAGAAGGGATGAGTCAGGGCTTTGGGGGACAAGGGAGGATGGTCTGAAAATTGTTAAGGAAGGATCTTCAGAATTTTTAGTCCAAGGGAGCTGCAGATCAGAGGGGTGTGGCCCCTGCTGGAGAATGAGGATGGAGGTAAAGCAAGATTGAGACCCTGGGGAGGGTCCCTCATTCATGAATCGCTCCCCACCCCTCCCCCAACCACATGCTCTCTCAGGTTGGATGTGAACCTGTGCCTATCTGTATACCTGTGCTTGCTTGTCTGTGTGTGTCCATGTGTATTGGTTTGTGTCTGTGTGTCCAGGTGTATCCATGTATATCTGTGTTTATAATCAATCATACCTGCCCCACAGGGTTGTTACAAGGCTTAAACAATTTAATACTCGTAAAAGTCTTGGTGCAGTGCCTGGCGTTTCCTAAGTTCTCTATAAATATTAGCAGCTATTATGAAGGGGAGAGTGTAATGGTTAAGCGCTGACTCTGGAGTCAGGCTGCCTGAGTCACTATCTAGGTATCAGCTGTGAGCAGCGCAGCACTTTGCTGTGAGTCTGGGTCCGCCGGTGTTGGATCCTCAGTGGTAACATTTCTATATACCCCACTCAGCTTCCTGTCCCTCTCTTTTCGGCAGCAAGGCTTTGCCCCTCAAGGTACTCCACTTTCATCAGACAGGACCCTCTTCGCTTCACAGGGAATGTGCCCTAACTTCCTGCCACCCAAACTCACCTACATTTGTTCCCATTTTTGCTCCCATCCTCCTCCTGGCCTCTCCCATGGAAGAGACTTCCTGTATCCGACCCCTGGGCTCCATGGCCTGCTTCTCCCTACTGCAGGGCCCTGCTCCACCCAGCACTCCCTCCTTTGTACTCAACCTTTTCACTTTTCATTCCCATGGACACATATTCAAGTTGCACCCCCAACCTGCCTTCTACTGCTCCAGCTCTTTCCTCTCAGCACACCCCCTGCCTCTTCTCCCAGCTGAGCCTCAGCCCTCTTGTGTTTCCAGGACCCCAGGACTCAGGCAAGCCTCCTGGGGACAAAGCCACCTGCTTCACCCTCCTAACATTTTTCCTTTCTGGAAGGAAGGACCCTTGGGAGAGAGCAGAAGCAGTGGGTGGTGGAGAAAGGAGCCCTGTGGGGTGGGCTGACCTGAGCAGAACTTCCTGATGATGGGGAAAGGGCTCACACCAACAGTTTTTGGTTGTTCTTTTCTGTTTTGATCTCTAAGATCTTACTCTCTCACTGTAAGTTTGGATAGCACATTGCGGGACAGGAGGGGGACAACCCAGATGGGCCACTGGAGCACAGGGCTAGATAGGGTCCTGGAGTTGGGAGGTCAGGGTTCCAGACCTCCCTGGAAGGTCTGGGGTGACTTTGAGCTAGGCTTTCCTCCTTTTTAGCCTCAGTTTCCCCTTCTGAACAAGAAGAGAGTTGGGATAACCTGGGCCCATGAAAGGCCCTTTCAGCCCTAACATCCCCAAACCAGGGGGTGTGCGAGAAGTCTATCTGCATCCGGGGCTTTTCTCTGCCATCTGCTGGTTGTGTTGCTTTGGGTGACTCTCAGCCTCTGTTTCCTCAATTTTTCTGTCTGAACAAAGAGTGGAATGGCTTCTACAGGTCCTGTCCCTGTCCATTGTTTTGAATATCCCCTGGGTTGGGAATCTTCATCTCTTCTTTCCCTGAGGGTGGCCATCCCAGAGTTGGGAGCAAGAGTGAGAGGTGGGAAATGGGGAGGGGGCAGAAAGGGGAGGACACAGGGCTGGGAGACTGGGCACTGGGTGTGGATCCCCAGCCAGGCCACTTCAGAGACAGTGACCCTGTGTAGCATACAGGGACCCCTTTATACCCATTGTCACAGAATTCCTGTGAGCTGGCTGGCCAGGGGAGCTGTGTTATGGACAGGAAAACCAAGTCCCTAAGGCAGGAAAGGCTCTGCCCAGATTCACATGGCCAGTCAGTGGCTAAGGTGGAACTCTGGGTAAGTGGGCCCTAAGGGTATTCCATGGCCTCATACCCTCTGTCATTGATGACAGCAGCCCATCCTCCACAGGAAGTCCCACCCCTTCATGGTGCAGAAGGGGAAACTGAGGCCCAGAACAGTGCAGGGCTGTGCATTCTCCCCCACTGACTTTAGTGGAAGTGGATGTGACAATCCACAAAGCCCAAACACCTCTGCTAGCAGCCTTGCTTGCTATCTAAAATCCCACCATCATATCCTCCATATTTGGGCAAAGCTTTTGTCCTGAGGCCCATGTGTTGAGAGGGGCGGAAGGACAAGAATTACAGGTGTGTGAGGTCCTCAGTCTCCCAAAACAGCTGAGAAGGAAGGAGTCCAGGAATCAGTGAGGGCTGGGCAGAAGGTGTGAGGCCCTTGCCTGGGTCCCACAGAAGGTTGGCTCCGTCAGGCAGCCAACCCAGCCCAACTTTCCCAACCGGAGTAGCTCCCTCCTTCTGCCCCTGCCCCCAGACCCTGACTTAAATGTATGGTCCTGGAAGGAGGCAGGCCTGGAGTGACAAGCCGGGTCTCTCTGGCTGGGACAGTGGGTGGGGGCTGGGAATGTCTGCTCCCCAACCCAGGTCACTCTTCAAGAGGGTGCTACAGGCCTCAGCGGATTAATGGTGCGGAGGCCACTCATTTCCTCTGCCCGGGAGACAGGCTGCGCCACACAGCCCCTCATTGTTGGCCACCCTTATCTCAGGAAGTTCCACCTGCCCCATCCGGAGGAGGTAGCTGGGCCCCCATGCCCCAGGCCTCACTTTTCTTTGCCTCTTGGAGGCTGGAGAGCTTGGCAGGCCTGAGATCCTCCGGACTTTTTCCCTCCCCCTCCCACCCAGGGGAAGTCTGGACTTTACCTGAGGGTGAGGGGATGCTATGGAAGGAGGGGCATAGCAGGGCCTGGGGCTCAGTTAAGTTTCAGAAGCGGGGTCCCAGAGAGGTCAAGGATGAACTGAAAGGGGTGATGTTTGAGACTTGGAGGGAGGGAGGAAGTGGATGGAGGACGCCCAGCAGCACATGGGACTGACTGGCATAGGGCAGGGCAGGGTGCCGTAGTCCTCTGCTCCCTTGGAGGAGTGCACATGGCGTTTGCTCATGCCTGCCTCTCTGGCTGATTCCCTCCTCAAGGTGCTGACAATCACTCTAAGATGCAGCATGGGCAATATATAATCCCCCAGCTCTTCAGGGTCCCCTACCCTGGCTTAGGACCCTCCAGCCCCTGTGCTTCACTCCATGCCCCTATCAGAGCTCTGAGCACCCTGTGTGGATACAGGTTTAGACCAGACGTGCTTTGATGGTGGAGAGCCCCATGTCTCCCGGACTTGCCCCACACCCTGCCCCCTCCAACCTGGCCAGGAGTTGGACTCACTAGAAGGTGAAGCAGCCCGGCCCCCTCCCCAGCCCACCTGTCCTGCCCGCCCCCTCCCCTCATGCTTTCAGCCAAGTCCTTCCACCTGGAATGTCCTTTCCACATCTCTGCCTGGCAAAATCCCAGGCACTCGTTAAAGGCTGCTCTGGTGCCATCCCACCTTGGAGCCCCTCTGAGCCCACCACTGATGCTGGGACTTCAGCAAATGCCTCTCTCCCTTTTTGACCGGAGAAGCTCCATTCAATAAATTGTTTGATTAAGAGTCCACAGTTCCAAAAAAAAAAACAAAACAACAAATGTTTTAAACAACTAGATTTATCCATCCTAACCCTTAATGAAGACACCATTCAACTGATATTTCATGACAAGTCTAGAAAATAGTAGATTTTCATTTTAACAGAGGCTTTCAATACCTTAACCCAAAGAAGTGATTTAATGGAAGTGGTTTAGGCAGTGTGAGAGAGTGATAAAGTGATGATATTTGGGGACAAAGGAGTCTACCCTTTTGGGGTACTATTTTTATCCTACCCTGAAAGCAGCTTTTATATAGGGCTGGCTTTCCAAAAAGCTCCCATGCTTGTCACATAATCCACCCACTCTTGGGACTGAACACTTAGAATTGTGGGAATCTTAGGAGGAATCAGGGAGTCCTGGCATGAGTACCTCAGTGCCTTTGGGGGGGCACATCTAAGAGCCCAAAGACCTCACTTGGCTTACAGCCCCAGGATCAAGGGGTGCTGCAGGCAGAGGAGAGCCCTGAGGGATGACCCTTAAAATATAAGTCAAGGTTGAGGGGTGGGTAGGGTAGATTGGGAGTGGGCCAGGGTGTCTGGGAAGCTCCCCGAAAGAGCCGGAACCTGGGCAGGGACTGCAGTAGGGAAAACTGGGGTGGGGACATATGAAACCCACCAGTCCTCCACAGATGACAGCTTTCAAGATTTTAGCATTTTTCACCCACCAACTACCCCTGGAGGGTGGCCCCAAAGGCAAGCAAGTGGTGGAGTGAGGCCGCTGGCAGGCTCACTTGTTCCTGGGATGGCATCTGCCTGTCAGGAAGAGTGGAGGAGGGAGGAGGGCCAGTTCACTGCGACTGAACAGACAGGAGGAAGAGCCTGTGCCTCTGCCTGATGGTCAGGGGTGATGTGACAGCTGAAAAACACTTTCAGCTTCATTTCTTCTCCTCCTCTCCCCAACCTCCCTGTGGGACAGTTCCTTTTTAGACTCATTTTATAGATGAGGACACTATGCCTCAGGGAGCTTGAGCAACTTACTCAAGATCACCCAGCTGATGATAAAAGGGCTGGGAAGCGAACCTTAGTCTTGAAATCCAGCTCAAAGTCAGCCAGAGTCAAAGCCCCCGTCTGAGGTCATCGTAAACACAGGAACAGACAACCTTGTTGTTTGTGGGTTTTGGGGGATGTGGATGGGGTTAGGGGGAGCCCTATTGCTCAGGGGAAGATGCAAGGCAGAAGAAACCTGCCATTGTGAATGGATTTTTAGTGGCTTTTCATTTCCTGGGCTGGGTTCTAAAGGGAAGGATTCTTGTAGCTCTGTGTTCAGCCTGCAAGTGTCCAGATTGGCGGTCTTCCTCCCTGAGCATCTGCTCTGAAGATACTCTTAGAGTGGGGGTTTGGGAGGGCATCAGCCTGGGCCAGGGTGGTGGCTCCATATGGACCATGGGGAGGAGACCTCAGTTATTGGGGCCGCAGTACTTCTCCTCCTTCTCCCCTAGTTCATTCCCCTCTCCTATGTGCAGGCAGTGGGGGAGGACGCAGGAACAGGGAGGGGTGACTGGAGGCAATATGACCCCTTGGTGCCCAGGCAGTCTGGAGCTGACTTGATAGCGATAGTGTAGTCCCAGCCTGCTCCAGGTTCTAGCAGCCTGAAGGTCAAGCCTTATGACTCTGTCTCCATCTTAGATGGAGGACGGTGGCGGCTTCTTAGTCACACATACTCAGAGGCATAATTTGAAAGTCAGGAGGTCAGTGAGGTGGCCATCCACATAATCCAGGGGAGAGATGGTGTGGCCTGAGCTGGGCAGTGGTCAGAGGGTAGTGATATCTGTCATTTTCTCCCAATGGCCCCTATTCTACAGAGGAGAAAAACCAAGGTCACCCAGCAGCAAGTCAGGGGCATAGTGGGGTCCTGAGGCAAGGCAGAGCTCTGTCCTTGTCCCCTCAGCTGGGACCTTTGTGTCTGAGACCTCCTGCCCAGGTTTGCCTAATTTCATGGGACACCTCTGTGACCTCCCCCCTCTTGTGTGGGTTGGTAGGACAGCAGTAACCTCTATGGGGTTCCAAGCCTGACCCATCTCCAGCTCCCCCCCACCCCATTCCTGGATCCAGGAAGTCTGGAACCCTGGGGACTCCCAGGAATATTCCCTGCCTGGGCTGGCCAGCTAGAGTGGCCTGGGCCTGTCAAAGCCTCTGTAGGTTGAGACACTGTCAAGATTAAGCCCAACACTAAGCTTTCCTATGCTGGAGTCGGGGTGGAGCCAGAAGAATCCTTAGGAGTCATCTGGGGCAGCAGAGAGGACAAGGACCCAGAGAGGGCCCTGTCTTGCCCAAGGACACGCAGCGGGCAACTCTGTAAAGGATGTAGTTTTCTATCCGGCCTCACCTTGACCTTCCCTGCAGGGCAGTGAGAGAGTCAGGGACCATGATCCCCAGTTTATAAAAAGAGAACTGAAGTTCAAGAGAGGTAGTTATTGGCCCAAAGGCACTCAGTGACACAGGCTGTATGTGAACCCGGGTCTGACTCATTGTTTTTTTCCCCAAGCCTCTCCCAGTTCCCATTCTCTCTCTCTCACTTGTAATTGGTCACACACTCGGCTTTCAAGGGACTCCCCGTCCAGAGTGGCCAAGGTACAAATGCATGTGGAGAGCAATACAAAAGAGGGAGGAGATGGAGTGGACTGCAGGAAGTGGCTTTTCCAGAGTGGTTTGAATGAGTGGAACTAGAGAAGGAGGGGTCCTTCAGGTGTTGTGTGGTGGGGGGAAAGGCTGGAGGACAGAAGCAGGGAATGAACTAGAGTGACAGCACATGTGCCTCACAGAAGGGAGGTGAAAGCAGGTTTTTTTGGTTTTTTTTGAGGGCAGTGTTCCTGGCCCTCTTATGTGGGACCGAACCAGGGCCGCTGGCTTCCCAAGCCAGCGCTTAACCACCGCGCCACTCGGCCGGCCCTGAAAGCAGTTTTTGAAGGCTGTAGTATGGTGGAAATAGCTGTTGATCCCAGATCAGACAGACCCAGATACTAATAAAATCCCAGAAGGAGATGTCGGGCCTCCTTACTCTGAATTTTCAACCCCTAACACTGGGTCTGGCATTAGGAGTCAGTTGAATAAATAACCCCAATTTCCACAAATTACTGGATAAGTGCCCATGGGCAAGTCACTCCAAATCCATGGCCTCAGCTTTCTTATCTGTGAAATGGGAAGAACTATAACAGCCCCTTGACATGGTTGCTGAAT